>CM046858.1:27417651-27939033 GCA_025617745.1 Heliocidaris erythrogramma | reverse complement strand
AGAATGGCGCCAGAAATCAAAATTTCCATTTTCATGTTTTGACGTCATCATATTTATGCAAATTTGGCTCTAGATTCGTAATTATTGGTCGTCTTTCGCCCAGATTTTAATATGTTTAGCTGAGGCAATTTCCTACAAAATCAGTTTCCACCATTTTTCATTTTGATGACGTAATCACATGAAATTTTCAATTAAAGATGCCATGTCAGAATTTTCCCTATTTGCGTGTTATGTCTATGGAAGATGATTTTTTTTTTAAATCATGAATCTACATAACATTGTTCTCTGAGCTGTATCTCATTGTTTTTGGTCCATTTTCTTCCAGATTTTAGTGATTTAAGCTGTGACTATAAGCTTTTATAAGTGTGGTCTCCAATTTTTGATCAGATGTCCGATCATCCCCAATTTTTCACTACAAAATTGATTTGAGAATCCGATTTCGTTTACGTGTTATCTCTATAGGAAATGTTTTGGTATATTGGTCAAAGCACTTGCCTCTCACTCCGGTGACCCAGGTTCGATTCCCGGTGGGTCCATTAAATTTTTTTTTTTTTTTTGCTTCTTTTGCCTTTCATTTTAACATCTTGTTCGACTATTATAACATAAGCAATCACAAACCACGTAATAAACTGCCTTATTTTGAGTGTTATGTCGATTAGAAAGTAGTGTGCAGTGGTTTATGTATAACCCTATGGAAAATCTGATTCCCTGACGTGTATTAAAGCTATCCTGCAATATCATTAGTCCTCTTTTGATATCACAATTTCTCAAAATGATAATGATGTTGATGATAATCATGATGATGATCATGATTATCATCAACATCATTATCATCATCACTGTCACGATATTCATGATGATGATTATCCTCAACATCATTATCATCATCACTGTCATGATATTCATGATGATGCTGATGATTATCATCAACTTCATTATCATCACTGTCATGATGATATTCATGATGATGATGATGATGATGATTATCAACATCATTATCATCAGCACTGTCATGATATAATGATCATCATCATGATTATCTTCAACATCATTATCATCACTGTCATGATGATATTCATGATGATGATGATGATATAATATCATCACCGTCATGATCATCATTGCTATTATTATTGTCATCACCATCATTATATCACCTTCATCATGATAATCATCACCATTATCATGATTGTTATCTTCCACAAATATTATCACATCTTCCAATGACCGTTCCACACATTTTCTGCATTCCTGTCCTCAAGAAGCATCTCCATGCGTGGCATTCTTGACTTCCTATCTTCAGTTTAGTATTTCCCCATTATTATGATCATCCTGATTACAATGATGATCGTACCAATTGAAAGACAGACCACCTAATTCGTCCTCATGACGAATTAAATTCTAGTTATTTTTAATATTTCTTCTTTTTATAGCAAATGTTTGTTCCCACCAAATCTCAAAATCGGCCAGGTCAATATCATCGAGTTTCATGTCATGTATGAGGTCAATCATGGACATGGTCATCTAAGCTTTTGGAGGTCATCAGGTCATCGTGACGTCATCAAGACGCCATTTTGTAAATTTACAAGATCGATTATATCTTCATAATCGATCATCAAAAATAAACTATATTCACATCACATAAACTTCAAATGACGAGTCATCAAGCAATGTCCTCACAGGTCATCTAGAGGTCAGGACGTGCGCGTACGCGCGCGTCAAAATTTAAAAATGCTCAAAATCACGTAGGATCAAGTCTGCACACGTTTCAGGTCATTTTGAGCATTTCAAAAATGTCCGTGCGTAAGTGTCCGCGCGCGCGTTTTTACGCGCGCGCAAGTCGTAACTAACGTTAAAACACTGTTTTTTTCGATTGATTTGCAATTTTGACTTTTTTCATCATTTCCATCAACTTGGAATCAATTTCAATCAATAATAAGGTCGTACGGGCGCGTCAAACTTCAAAATCCGTGCGCGCATCTATGGCGAAAATAACGTAAAAACGTGCAAAAACATGCCTCTACAAAATTAACTCTAGCTCTTTAAATAGTCCATAAATCCCCCAATTTTTTGTCATCATCAGGTAGGGTATGAATCATAGATATGATTTCATGTATCATTTGACCCTTATAAACATTATGACGTCATCAAAATGGCACCAGAAATCCAAATTTCCATTTTTCATGTTTTGACGTCATCACATTTATGCAAATTTGGCTCTAGATTCGTAATTATTGGTCTTTTTTCGCCCAGATTTTGATATGTCATAGCTGAGGCAATTTCCTACAAAATTAGTTGCCACCATTTTTCATTTTGATGACGTCATCACAGTGAAATTTTCAATTAAAGACGCCATGTCAGAATTTTCCCTATTTGCGTGTTATGTCTATGGAAGATGACTTTTTTCGAATCATGAATCTACATGACATCGTTCTCTGAGCAGTATCTCAGTTATTTTTGGTCTATTTTCTTCCAGATTTTAATATGTTGTAGCTGAGACTATAAGCTTTTACAAGTGTGGTCTCCAATTTTTGATCAAATGTCGGGATCATGCCCAATTTTTCAGTACAAAATGTGATTTGAGAATCCCGTTTTCGTTTACGTGTTATCTCTATGGGAAATATTCTGGTCTATCGGTAAAGCACATGACTACCATGGTCAAGGTACCTGGTTCGATCCCCGGGGCCGATTTTTTTTGGTTTTTTTTTTTGCTTCTTTTTGCCTGTCATTTTACAATCCTCTTCGACTAGTATAACATAAAAAATCACAAATCATGTAATAAACTGCCTTATTTTCCCGTATTATGTCTATTAGAAAGTAGTGTGCAGTAGTTTTGTGTACAACCCTATGGAAATTGTGATTTCCTGTCCTGTATTAGAGCTAAGGGGTTAATCTGCCAAGTATCCTGTATCATCATCATTATTATCATCACCGTCCTGATCATCATCGCTATTATATCATCGCCATCATATATCATTATAATCATCATAATCTCCATTATCATCATCACCATAATCATTTTACAATGACCGTTACACATTTTGCTACATTCCCGTCCTCAAAAAGGACCTCCATTCATGGCATTCTTGACATCCTATCTTCAGTTTAGTATTTCCCCATTATTATGATCATCCTGATTACAATCATGATCGTACAAATTGAAGGACAGACCACCTAATTCGTCCTCATGACGAATTAAATTCTAGTTTTTAATATTTCTTTTTATTAGGTGGTCTGTCATTTATGACAGACCTCCTTTTAATTTTGTCAAGATTTTCTTTATTTTTATTTTAATATTTCTTCTTTTTATAGCAAATTTTTGTTCCCACCAAATCTCAAAATCGGCCAGGTCAATATCATCGAGTTTCATGTCATGTATGAGGTCAATCATGGACATGGTCATCTAAGCTTTTGGAGGTCATCAGGTCATCGTGACGTCATCAAGACGCCATTTTGTAAATTTACAAGATCGATTATATCTTCATAATCGATCATCAAAAATCAACTATATTCACATCACATAAACTTCAAATGACGAGTCATCAAGCAATGTCCTCACAGGTCATCTAGAGGTCAGGACGTGCGCGTACGCGCGCGTCAAAATTTAAAAATGCTCAAAATCACGTAGGATCAAGTCTGCACACGTTTCAGGTCATTTTGAGCATTTCAAAAATGTCCGTGCGTAAGTGTCCGCGCGCGCGTTTTACGCGCGCGCAAGTCGTAACTAACGTTAAAACACTGTTTTTTCGATTGATTTCCAATCTTGACACTTTTCTTCATCATTTCCATCAACTTGGAATCAATTTCAATCAATAATAAGGTCGTACGGGCGCGTCAAACTTCAAAATCCGTGCGCGCATCTATGGCGAAAATAACGTAAAAACGTGCAAAAACATGCCTCTACAAAATTAACTCTAGCTCTTTAAATAGTCCATAAATCCCCCAATTTTTTGTCATCATCAGGTAGGGTATGAATCATAGATATGATTTCATGTATCATTTGACCCTTATAAACATTATGACGTCATCAAAATGGCACCAGAAATCAAAATTTCCATTTTTCATGTTTTGACGTCATCACATTTATGCAAATTTGGCTCTAGATTCGTAATTATTGGTCGTTTTTCGCCCAGATTTTGATATGTTATAGCTGAGACAATTCTCTACAAGATCAGTTCCCACCATTTTTCATTTTGATGACGTCATCACAGTGAAATTTTCAATTAAAGACGCCATGTCAGAATTTTCCCTATTTGCGTGTTATGTCTATGGAAGATGACTTTTTTTCGAATCATGAATCTACATGACATCGTTCTCTGAGCAGTATCTCAGTTATTTTTGGTCTATTTTCTTCCAGATTTTAATATGTTGTAGCTGAGACTATAAGCTTTTACAAGTGTGGTCTCCAATTTTTGATCAGATGTCGGGATCATGCCCAATTTTTCAGTACAAAATGTGATTGAGAATCCCGTTTTCGTTTACGTGTTATCTCTATGGGAAATATTCTGGTCTATCGGTAAAGCACATGACTACCATGGTCAAGGTACCTGGTTCGATCCCCGGGGCCGATTTTTTTTTTTTTTTTTTTTTGCTTCTTTTTGCCTGTCATTTTACAATCCTCTTCGACTAGTATAACATAAAAAATCACAAATCATGTAATAAACTGCCTTATTTTCCCGTATTATGTCTATTAGAAAGTAGTGTGCAGTAGTTTTGTGTACAACCCTATGGAAATTGTGATTTCCTGTCCTGTATTAGAGCTAAGGGGGTTAATCTGCCAAGTATCCTGTATCATCATCATTATTATCATCACCGTCCTGATCATCATCGCTATTATATCATCGCCATCATATATCATTATAATCATCATAATCTCCATTATCATCATCACCATAATCATTTTACAATGACCGTTACACATTTTGCTACATTCCCGTCCTCAAGAAGGACCTCCATTCATGGCATTCTTGACATCCTATCTTCAGTTTAGTATTTCCCCATTATTATGATCATCCTGATTACAATCATGATCGTACAAATTGAAGGACAGACCACCTAATTCGTCCTCATGACGAATTAAATTCTAGTTACAAATTCTTGTTCCCAATAAATCTCAAAATCGGCCAGGTCAATATCATCGAGTTTCATGTCATGTATGAGGTCAATCATGGACATGGTCCATTAAGCTTTTGGAGGTCATCAGGTCATCGTGACGTCATCAAGACGCCATTTTGTAAATTTCCAAGATCGATTATATCTTCATAATCGATCATCAAAAATCAACTATATTCACATCACATAAACTTCACATGACGGGTCATCAAGTCATGTCCTCACAGGTCATCTAGAGGTCAGGACGTGCGCGTACGCGCGCGTCAAAATTTAAAAATGCTCAAAATCACGTAGGATCAAGTCTGCACACGTTTCAGGTCATTTTTAGCATTTCAAAAATGTCCGTGCGTAAGCGTCCGCGCGCGCGCTTTACGCGCGCGCAAGTCGTAAATAACGTTAAAACGCTGTTTTTTCGATTGATTTCCAATCCTGACACTTTTCTTCATCATTTCCATCAACTTGGAATCAATTTTGATCAATAATAAGGTCGTACGGGCGCGTCAAAGTTCAAAATCCGTGCGCGCATCTATGGCGAAAATAACGTAAAAACGTGCAAAAACATGCCTCTACAAAATTAACTCTAGCTCTTTAAATAGTCCACAAACCCCCCAATTTTTTGTCATCATCAGGTAGGGTATGAATCACAAATTTCATTTCATGTATCATTTGACCCTTATAAACATTATGATGTCATCAAAATGGCGCCAGAAATCAAAATTTCCATTTTTCATGTTTTGACGTCATCACATTTATGCAAATTTGGCTCTAGATTCGTAATTATTGTTCGTTTTTCGCCCAGATTTTGATATGTAATAGCTGAGACAATTCTCTACAAGCTCAGTTACCACCGTTTTCCATTTTGATGACGTAATCATATTGAAATTTTCAATTAAAAACGACATGTCAGAATTTCCCCTTTTTGCGTGTTATGTCTATGGAAGATGATTTTTTTTCGAATCATGAATCTACATGACATCGTTCTCTGAGCAGTATCTCAGTTATTCTTGGTCTATTTCCTTCCAGATTTTAATATGTTGTAGCTGAGACTATAAGCTTTTATTAATAAGCCCTCCAATTTTTGATCAGATGTTGGGATCATGCCCAATTTTGAACTACCAAATGGGATTTGAGAATCCCGTTTTTCGCTTACGTGTTATCTCTATGGGAAATATTTTGGTCTATTGGTCAAAGCACTTGCCTCCCATGCAGGTGACCCAGGTTCGATCCCCGGTGGGTCCATAACAATTTTTTTTTTTTGCTTCTTTTTGCCTGTCATTTTACCATCCTCTTCGACTATTGTAACATAAAAAATCACAAATCATGTAATAAACTGCCATATTTTCCGTATTATGTCTATTAGAAAGTAGTGTGCAGTAGTTTGTGTACAACCCTATTGAAATCTTGATTTCCTGTCCTGTATTAAAGCTATGGGGTTAATCTCCCAAGTATCCTGTATCATCATCATTATTATCATCACCGTCATGATCATCATCGCTATTATTATATCATCGCCATCATCATTCTATCATTATAATCATCATAATCACCATTATCATCACCATAATCATTTTACAATGACCGTTACACATTTTGCTACATTCCTGTCCTCAAGAAGCATCTCCATTCATGGCATTCTTGACTTCCTATCTTCAGTTTAGCATTTCCCCATTATTATGATCATCCTGATTACAATCATGATCGTACAAATTGAAAGACAGATCACCTAATTCGTCCTCATGACGAATTAAATTCTAGTTATTATTTCTTTTTATTACAAATTCTTGTTCCCAATAAATCTCAAAATTGACCAGGTCAATATCATCGAGTTTCATGTCATGTATGAGGTCAATCATGGACATGGTCCATTAAGCTTTTGGAGGTCATCAGGTCATCGTGACGTCATCAAGACGCCATTTTGTAAATTTACAAGATTGATTATATCTTCATAATCGATAATCAAATATCAACTATATTCACATCACATAAACTTCACATGACGGGGTCATCAAGTCATGTCCTCACAGGTCATCTAGAGGTCAGGACGTGCGCGTACGCGCGCGTCAAAATTTAAAAATGCTCAAAATCACGTAGGATCAAGTCTGCACACGTTTCAGGTCATTTTGAGCATTTCAAATATGTCCGTGCGTAAGCGTCCGCGCGCGCGCTTTACGCGCGCGCAAGTCGTAAATAACGTTAAAACGCTGTTTTTTCGATTGATTTCCAATCCTGACACTTTTCTTCATCATTTCCATCAACTTGGAATCAATTTTGATCAATAATAAGGTCGTACGGGCGCGTCAAAGTTCAAAATCCGTGCGCGCATCTATGGCGAAAATAACGTAAAAACGTGCAAAAACATGCCTCTACAAAATTAACTCTAGCTCTTTAAATAGTACACAAACCCCCCAATTTTTTGTCATCATCAGGTAGGGTATGAATCACAGATTTCATTTCATGTATCATTTGACCCTTATAAACATTATGATGTCATCAAAATGGCGCCAGAAATCAAAATTTCCATTTTTCATGTTTTGACGTCATCACATTTATGCAAATTTGGCTCTAGATTCGTAATTATTGGTCGTTTTTCGCCCAGATTTTGATATGTTATAGCTGAGACAATTCTCTACAAGATCAGTTACCACCGTTTTCCATTTTGATGACGTAATCATATTAAAATTTTCAATTAAAAACGACATGTCAGAATTTCCCCTTTTTGTGTGTTATGTCTATGGAAGATGATTTTTTTTCGAATCATGAATCTACATGACATCGTTCTCTGAGCAGTATCTCAGTTATTTTTGGTCTATTTCCTTCCAGATTTTAATATGTTGTAGCTGAGACTATAAGCTTTTATTAATAAGCCCTCCAATTTTTGATCAGATGTCGGGATCATGCCCAATTTTGAACTACCAAATGGGATTTGAGAATCCCGTTTTTCGTTTACGTGTTATCTCTATGGGAAATATTTTGGTCTATTGGTCAAAGCACTTGCCTCCCATGCAGGTGACCCAGGTTCGATCCCCGGTGGGTCCATAACAATTTTTTTTTTTGCTTTTTTTTGCCTGTCATTTTACCATCCTCTTCGACTATTGTAACATAAAAAATCACAAATCATGTAATAAACTGCCATATTTTCCGTATTATGTCTATTAGAAAGTAGTGTACAGTAGTTTGTGTACAACCCTACGGAAATTGTGATTTCCTGTCCTGTATTAGAGCTATATGGTTAATCTCCCAAGTATCCTGTATCATCATCATTATTATCATCACCATCATGATCATCATCGCTATTATTATATCATCATCATCATCATTCTATCATTATAATCATCATAATCACCATTATCATCATCACCATAAACATTTTACAATGACCGTTACACATTTTGCTACATTCCTGTCCTCACGAAACATCTCCATTCATGGTATTCTTGACATCCTATCTTCAGTTTACCATTTCCCCATTATTATGATCATCCTGATTACAATCATGATCGTACAAATTGAAAGACAGATCACCTAATTCGTCCTCATGACGAATTAAATTCTAGTTAGGTGGTCTGTCATTTATGACAGACCTCCTTTTAATTTTGTCAAGATTTTCTTTAATATTTCTTCTTTTTATAGCAAATTCTTGTTCCCACCAAATCTCAAAATCGGCCAGGTCAATATCATCGAGTTTCATGTCATGTATGAGGTCAATCATGGACATGGTCATCTAAGCTTTTGAAGGTCATCAGGTCATCGTGACGTCATCAAGACGCCATTTTGTAAATTTACAAGATCGAGTATATCTTCATAATCGATCATCAAAAATCAACTATATTCACATCACATAAACTTCACATGACGGGTCATCTAGTCATGTCCTCACAGGTCATCTAGAGGTCAGGACGTGCGCGTACGCGCGCGTCAAAATTTAAAAATGCTCAAAATCACGTAGGATCAAGTCTGCACACGTTTCAGGTCATTTTGAGCATTTCAAAAATGTCCGTGCGTAACCGTCCGCGCGTGCGTTTTACGCGCGCGCAAGTCGTAAATAACGTTAAAACGCTGTTTTTTCGATTGATTTGCAATTTTGACACTTTTCTTCATCATTTCCATCAACTTGGAATCAATTTCAATCAATAATAAGGACGTATGGGGCGTCAAAGTTCAAAATCCGTGCGCGCGTCTTTGGCGAAAATAACGTAAAAACGTGCAAAAACATGCCTCTACAAAATTAACTCTAGCTCTTTAAATAGTCCACAAACCCCCAATTTTTTTGTCATCATCACGTAGGGTATGAATCATAGATTTCATTTCATGTATCATTTGACCCTTATAAACATTATGACGTCATCAAAATGGCGCCAGAAGTCAAAATTTCCAATTTTCATGTTTTGATGTCGTCACATTTATGCAAATTTAGCTCTAGATTCGTAATTATTGGTCGTTTTTCGCCCAGATTTTGCTATGTCTTCGCTGAGGCAATTTCCTATGGTCAAAGCACTTGCCTCCCATGCAGGTGACCCAGGTTCGATCCCCGGTGGGTCCATTAAATTTTTTTTTTTGTTGCTTTTTTTTGCCTGTCATTTTACCATCCTCTTCGACTATTGTAACATAAAAAATCACAAATCATGTAATAAACTGCCATATTTTCCGTATTATGTCTATTAGAAAGTAGTGTACAGTAGTTTGTGTACAACCCTACGGAAATTGTGATTTCCTGTCCTGTATTAGAGCTATATGGTTAATCTCCCAAGTATCCTGTATCATCATCATTATTATCATCACCATCATGATCATCATCGCTATTATTATATCATCATCATCATCATTCTATCATTATAATCATCATAATCACCATTATCATCATCACCATAAACATTTTACACTGACCGTTACACATTTTGCTACATTCCTGTCCTCACAAAACATCTCCATTCATGGTATTCTTGACATCCTATCTTCAGTTTACCATTTCCCCATTATTATGATCATCCTAATTACAATCATGATCGTACAAATTGAAAGACAGATCACCTAATTCGTCCTCATGACGAATTAAATTCTAGTTTTCATTAATTTATGGATTAAAGACTGCGACCTTTAACAAAAATAAGCCTATTTTTAGGAACGGAATTTCATCACATAGCATTACTTTCGCACTACTGGTTCATAATTAGCTAAATGTCAGTATAGTCAGAGCATGGATGATTAAGTTCCCATTAAATGTGTGAATACATAGGATTAAGGGAATAAACATATCAATAAGGGGATAAAAATTCAGTTAATCGGGCTAATTGTTTCGATAAGCCTAATCATTGTTGTTACTGTGGTAATGTTCGCGGAGCAAAGGCACTTTATGTATATTTTAGTTGACATTAACAATGTACGGATTAAACAAACATGTGATTATTATACAGCCGTACAACATCAATATAGCCTGATAGCCGCTTATAATGAGATAATGAAAAGGCAGTTTAAAAAGATACACGTGGTAATTGCTTCTCGCCATTATTCTATTCTAAAAATTATAATTCTATTCTTTAAAAAACCCGAATACCTCTAAGTGATGAAACGGTAACGGCTCACTTAGCTAGTGATTGATATATGAAGAGTTAGGCAGAAAGACCCCTCCTCCTGATAGTATACACGTTACCTACATATAAAAAGTTGCCCTTTCAGGTGTTTTTTTTTAACGTTACTATCTATCATTCACTAAACTCTCAATTTAGATTACGTAGAATTTGATACTGAATATACCCATTCGGTTTCAAGTTGTGAGGGTGTATTATTATACGTCAATAAAAAAACAGTTTGTACATGTCGACTTTATGTTAAATGTATATCATATCTATATTTATATTTATAGAACGCTAACTTCGTCGCACCCTTTAACAGTTTAATCAATTTAAACTGCATTTGTGAGATAGTGAAAATATGGATACTTTGAAATTTGTTCTTATTAACATGTGATAGAAAGGGGCGCGAAACACCGTTAAATTGTTCATAATACATCAATAAAAATTGTCACTATGAGTGAAATAGTATGATGGAAAACAGACATACATAAGAAATGCATGGGACTGCACCATGTGACGTAAATATTTTGGTCAAAGGGATAATCTATTACCATTTTCATAACTAGAGCATTTCAAGAGCTGTCGTTTTTCATGTAACATTGCAACTAATGTTCTTCTGCACTGAATGAAATAAATGAGATCACAAATTATCTTTGTTTGACTTTTTATGTTTTTATGGAAGTCATGGAAGAGGTGAATAAATCAAATTAAATTCAATCTTACAACTGCTGCACTTAACAACTTGAGTGTCATCATATAACCATGTGCGACAACACAGATTGACAAGATTTCCCTTGTACACCCTGTTATATACCAATAAACCTTAATTTAATAAATATATTGTGATGCATCTAGCTTTAATAGATCTAACTGAGAGAGTATCACTTCTGAGAGACACGGTGTGTTGGTTGCAATAATAATAATAATAATGATAATAATAAACCATTCTTGCATAGCGCATAAATATATCGCATTATGACATAACGTCCATAATTATGCGCTTCCAAAGGTAGATAATCATTACCCTGGCTTTAGCTCCGGCGGCGGTCGTAGTGCAATTAAGGAATAAATCCTGCCAGGTACCCATTTATAACCTGGGTGGAGAGTGGCAAATGTGGATGAATGTCTTACCAAAAGACGCTAGTCCAGGTTTGAGATTCGAACCCTCAACCCTTGGATTGAGAGTCGAGTGAATTAACCACTGATACCACGACACATCGACATGCAGTAGTCTCTAGAAGCAGAAGAGTTTTGGTCTAGTGGATAGGTGACCGGAATGTGAACCACTAGGTACGAGGTTAACTTCAAGTCGCAGACTCACAAAACTAATTAGGCCCTTTGCCAAGGCATTAATCTATAGTTGCCACACTAGACCCAGGTGAGGTAAATGAGTAGCCATGAATTTCTTGAATACGCCAGCATTTTATGTGGCTACGAAGGCCCGAGCTGGGGTAATATAGTTAATGTGCTTATATAAAACGTGATATGGCGCAATACAAAGGCAGCATGTCACGAATCGTCATTATTAAAATCATACGATGAATATTATTTTAGTAAGTTGGCTTTAACTTCACCAACAACGTCATCCGGATGAAATATTAACAACCAATAGAAAACTCAAAATACTAGGATATTCATATTAAAAAATTAAGCCTATTCAAAGGACTTACAATCTCGCAAGGTTAATAATTAATCCTATTAAAAGGACCCAGAATTCCCTTTAAGGCACAAGATTAAAAGTTGATTCCACAAGGAATATTGATGTAATTAGAGAGAACGTTTGCCTTCGTGCGTTCTACTGTTGACCAAGTCTAATGACAATCGATCAATGTCATTATTGGAATAGATTTCGTGTTGACCAATGCCAATACTATCTGTGGTTATTTATTCTGTCGTGGATCCAAAAATCGATCGCAGATCTAGGAAAGTTATGGAGTATCGTGTAGTCTGCAAACAAAGTTGTTTATGCGTGTACAGAAGGACTTTTGTATTTGAAGAGATTACTGTATCGTTCGCCGAGAAGAATTCATATGTCGACGACGACCATTAAGTTGAAATAAGGTTTAGACTCCGTGTAAGTTCCATGCTTCATAAGTGATCATGGGATTGTCAAAAGTGGGGGTAAAAATAATTATCTGTCGCTTCAATAAAGTTTGTCAATTTGAGAAATTTCTTGTTATTCTTTTGTTTTTGATCTTGTAAAAAAGAATTTGTTAACTTTGTATGCAACTTACTAAAAAAAAGGTGAGCCAAGATTGTAAAAAAAAAGGGTGTGGGGAGGGGTAAAAGTGTTCGAATTATCGCAAAAGTCCAGGCAACTCTGGGTAGCACAGCGTATGGCGTTTGTGCATGGCTGTATAACTTTTAGTTTCAAAGGTAGAAGAGGGGCAAAGACTTTTCCCCCCTCTGAGGATCCGCCTGTGCCACCCCGCCCCCATTCAACATTTTTCAACGTCGCCCCTGTCCGCAGAATTACGTAGAAAATCCAATCAAGCAGGCAGGGAGACGCTTTTAACGGAGTATTGTTGGATGAAATGCGGCCGTTTGTGACATGAAACAGAAAATCTAGATTGATTGGTCGATCGAATGAATGTTAGCCTGATTAACGGATGACCGCAGTCCCCATCGTCAAGAGTTGCCAATTTAATCCCGATGGAATTCAAAGTATAGATGGATGCTATTAGTACTGCTTATCACATTAAAACGAAATTGGTTTATTGGCTAAATTCCCTTTCGCCAATAGATGAATGTCTTTCTTATGCTGATTGCACATCTCTTTATGCGCAAAATGTTGAAGGTTGCGAGCGCATTTACGTCCTGACGGTTGCCAATTTAGACAAGTATATAGGTGATAACAAAGTTAGATTCAATTTGCATTGTATTGCCTATGATTAAGAACATTATGATAAGAATAATGTTGCAACAGGAAAACCAAATATTGCATTCTCTTTTAGGACTTTCCTAAAATAGAACCTGAATGAGGAAAGACAAAGCAAATAAACAAAATAACATATGATGTGGAAAATAAAGATGGGTCAGCGGGTTCCAATGTCATAAAAAATAATTGATAAATAAATATCGCGTGCCTATAAAACTCCATTTCCATTACGCAAAAGGCACAAGGCGCTGGAAAATCAAACGAACAGTATAATTTAGAATAATAAAAGGTATATCAAAATAAGGGAGGAAATACGAATTAGTGGGCCAAAAATGGATTCATTAGCCAACCAGGAAACCATTTATATCTCAAGTTTTCGAAACATCAACTCGCTTTTGCACTATGAGGAAGGAAAAACACAATGGAAATGTTGCTATCAGGTTCGCATCTATAGCAAGAGAAAAAAGTGCAAAGTGCAGAGCCCAAAATCCTAATGAAACGTGAGCTGGAAGAACACGGAAACTCGATATATTTTTCTGCATAAATGGATCGAAGTGGCCCCCCTCATATCGGGAATCACTTTCAAAATCATTCCCTGATTTAGGTGATGAAAGGGGGAGGTGAGGCGATGAAGAAAGGAAATTATAACGAGGTGAAACTCCCATGACGCCCTAACTGCTATTTTCGTAAGTTCCAAGCTGGCTCTTACGGTCGGGTATCGTTTTGTTTTTGTTGTTGGTACTAAGATGATCTAAGATAATGACGCTACTGGAATGACTGTCGGGTTAGACGTAAGGAAAAATAAATGATATAATCAACTAATTATCTAAGAAAAAAAGGGATTCCGACCGAATAAAATTTTCCTTGTTAACCTGCATATTACTCAATAAAGACAACATGAATGATTGATTGATGATGATGATAATGATGATGATGTTAACAATAATAACAATAATAATAATAGTAATAATAATGATAATCATCATCATCATCATCATCACCATTATCATGAACATCATCATCCTAATAACAATATTATCATTATAATGATGATGATGATGATGATGATGCTGATAATAATTATGATACTAAAAATATGACGATGACAGTTTGTTAATAATCAATGTTATTTTCCAAATTCATAACGGCGCATAGCACGATAAGTCCTTAAAAAGAGTTTTACAAATATTACATAACCCCGAATTCTGTCCTCTTTACAATGTCAATACACCAATAGTAAACTCAATAGTAAATATAGGGGCATTATGAAGAAATTGTATTAAAATGGCAATACCCAGGATGTTGATTTCTATTCTTGTTCTATATCATGATTATGTACTTCCCCTTATTAGCGTGATGAAGGGGGGGGGGGGGGGAGCTTACTTTCTTGGTACTGTATTCATTACTTGTCGGGACATATGGAGAGTTACATGGATATCAATTGGTGATACACGCATCACCTTCTCTTTGTCTATGTTGTCGGCACATACATGAATTTTTCTTGCACATAAATTATTATTTGTCGTAAGCATCCGACGACGACGAAAAAAAGCTTGCTATACTAGTATAAGGGCTCCGTATTATAAAAGAGTTGCGATTGATTACAAATAATTTGCAGTTGATATCAATCGCATCTCTTATCCTTTAGTACAGAGTTTCGATTGATATCAATTGCAAATTATTTGTAATCAATCGCAACTCTTTCATAATACAGGGCCCAGATGATAATTATATAAGTTAATCAAGTGTAAGCAGTCAATAAATACGTCAACTTTTTCTTCCAGTAGATTTATGTTAAAGGAAATATATACATACCATTAGTCAATGAAGTATAGTAATACTCCCCTTCCGATATGAAAACAGGACTACCAAATACACAAAGTGTGGACTTGAGGCTAGCGTATATTTGTGGCTAAGAACCACAGAACTCCAAACCGACACTGTACAATCTCACCCAAACTCCGTGTGTGCCAAGATGAACACAGTTTAGTGTCTTCATTACAGTTTTAAACAAATTGGTCAATTCCTTCTTTCCTTGGGGGAAATGATAATTGATATACATCTGCAACAACGCAATTAAATGGCCGACACAATCCAAAATGATTACGGTTTCAAAGGACCGGTTTTTATTGCAAATTCTGTGGAAATATGACAGATAATAATCCAATTAGATAAATATTTTCACCCTTGAGACGTTTCACAGAACCTAGGTTCGGAGAACAATACAATCTTTGGCAATTATATCTATCCTTCTGAATTAGTTGCACGCGATACACACAACGATCTTTTGCATCCTTGATAATACAAATGATGTGTTTCATTTTGTAATAATCAATTCAACAAAATAAATTTTGCATTTCCCCCGATGTTTTCGCTCATTAAAGTGCTCGGTTTAAAGTGGAAGGACTTTCACAAAGGACCTTCAGCAACAAAATGAAGTAGCGCTCATCCGAATTATAATTCAAAACTAAGCATATTGAGCAGAACGGAACTGTCACGATAATTATGTACATTACATATTTCTTACAAACTCAACAATTGTTTTATAAATTCTCGAGTATTGTATCACGCAATGTCAGCCTGAGCCTACACTATAAACCATGGCGATATGAATGTTTTACTTGAAGATCGAAAGTAATCAATCGAAATCGATATAAAAGTTCATATTACTTTTATGAAATGATATATATTCCTGTTTACGGTGTAAAATCAGGAAGTTTACGAATGATTCTCACTAATTCCTGGTGTCCTTGAGTCTCTCAAGGCTACAAGATGTTTGGGTTTCCATTCTCACTTATTCAAACGAACTTGTTTCCTTATTCTTCTAATTTATGTTCATTCTCTCTCTCTCTCTCTCTTCCCATTTCTGTTCCCTTTCTCTCTCTGTCTCTCTCCGTCTCTCTCTCTTTCACCCTCTCTCTCCTGTCTTTCCCATCTTCTTCTTCTATCTCTCTCTCTTTCTGTTCCCTTTCTTTCTTTCTCTCTCTTTCACCCACTCTCTCCTGTCTTTCCCATCTTCTTCTTCTTCTATCTCTCTCTCTCTTTCTCTTTCTGTTCCCTTTCTTTCTTTCTCGCTCTCTCTTTCACCCTCTCTCTCCTGTCTTTCCCATCTTCTTCTTCTATCTCTCTCTCTCTTTACCTCTCTCTCTTCCCATCACTCTTTCACGTATCGTTATTAGAGGCAGACATCATACTGTAGTGACTCTAAAATGATAGAATACACTCTTGAATGTATCTCCACGCAGGGAAAGTAAAACACTGATAGAGAAGCATGCTTTATCTATATCCAAGGCTACTTTCAGAGCTACCTGATCAAAATCAAGCTTTGATAAATTCACTATACATGCAGATTTTAGATTAAGTGCTTCAGATGAAATTAGCGACTCCATGCAGTTGTCATGGTTACTGTAACGCTATCTCAGTGAAAGAGAGAATGTGTTGTTTTATTTCATTCAGTCTCTCGGATGCTTTGATTTCATTAAAATATTGCAAACGGCCAAGTATATCAACTCCCATTTTTCTTTTCTTATTTACCAATCTTTACGCCTGTAAAAGCTAATTAAAGTAAGTATAAAAAACACAGAGCATACACTATGATGATTAATTTAAAAATTCTCCGATACCTTATATTACGCCGATAAATGGGAAAATGCAATCACCCAATTATTGACGAAGTGGCCGACAACAGCAGTAGATAGATAATGGATATAGAGGCATACGGAACAGGGGGAGGTTATATCCCCTTCATCCCTTCTCAAGCGATGCCTCTGCTCAGCTTATCCATCACAGGCGTATTATGTCTAAAAGCCTGCATTATCCTTCTTTAGCAAGACGACTTCATCACTTCTCCATAACGCCACTCGTCACTTACTTAGTGCAGCTACGTAGGGGGAACGGGGGAATACCCCCAATTGAATTCAAAAGAAGAAGAAAAAAGATAAAGGAAGAGAGAGAGAAAGAAAGAAAGGGAGAGTGAACAGGCAATCTGAACGATGATGATAATTCATTACGATCCCTCCCCTCCCTCCCCTTAAAGGGAGCGACAAGTCGCAATCTATGGGCGGTTTTACAGTTGGCTGCTCCTTTCTCTGGATCAAAGTTCAAAGCGACTTCAATTTATCGCACGCAGCTAATAAAGGTTCGCACATTGACCCAAATTTGAATAAACAAGATCGCGCGTTCTTTATTCCAGTATTTGAATCTCATTGGTCGGTTACGTATGTAGGGATTCGAGTTAACGATCACGCGAGGAATTCGGCAATAACATTCCTTCGGTAGCGCACGATTGGACCTGATTGTATCCGAATTTCCCCGAGTCAGGCCAACTGGTCAGGCCCATGGATTACGACTTGCCACTCCCTTTAATATGCGATACCCTTTTCTCTGGCGGTCCATCTACCTAGTAAAACCGGTACCCCCTTCCCATCCAAGGCTTGGCCCACGTTTCGCCACTGCCGCTCTTATGCTTACGATCCATTAGAAACTAACAAACTCCAGTTCTTTGGATGCTGTTTCATAAAAGAAGGGAATTAAAGAAATAATTTTGGCTGCAATGATAGAGGGGGGAAAGCTCGATACGCACTCACTGATTATTATTGTGTCTACCAGTGATTTTGAGGAAGAGTCCAGCCCGGCCCACACAAGGCGTAATTTGCTGACATTAGAGGAGTTTTCGGATGTCTCGACTAGAACGCCGTCCTAGATCCTCCCAGCGACAATGGACTGTTTTGTGTTGACTGCATACAAAGTAGGTTAAGCATGAAGCTAACAATGGGTGAAGCGAGGTTCACGTTTTAGAAAAGGCTGCAAAACCATGCTTGACGCGTTCTCGATCTGACTAATGGACGAAGGAGAAGCCAGTGGACGGATGAGCCGTTCTTGCATAAAGCGCGGTATGCAGCTAACACAAAGCAGTTCATTGCAGCTGGGAGAATCTAGGACGGCGTTCAAGTCGACACTTTCGAAAGCTCACTAATATAGGACCCCATCAGTGACTTGTACGGTCTTGTGCGCTTCTGACAAGGTGATAATCGATCATAAAAGTGATTGCAAAATGAAATTGCAAACAATACTTTTAATAACTGGCGTATGGGTTCATTGCCTAAGTAGGCTCAATTAGCGCATTATTGACGCAGTTGAAATGACGCCTCGTGTGAGCCGGGATTCGGACACCGAAATGAAGGACCTGAAAATAACTTCGGCTGGAAAGATGGAAGGAAAACAATTCTATACGCGCTCACTGAATATTATTGTGTAGACCAATGGTTTTTAAGGAAGTGAATAAAGTTGATGCCGATTTTCAGCCAAATCCGGATCCTTGCGCTAGGCCATCCCTTTCCTGCGTCAAGGAATGGCCTAGGTCTGTCATATGTATTTGTATGCCTGGATACAGTGGAAGTGACGCCTCGAGCGCCTCGGGCAGAAATGATACCATGGATTCACTGCAATGTCAAATGCGTAACGGATGCTTTCTTGCATATTTTAAACTGACCATGATGCAAATTGCAGGTTTGTTTGTTTGTCACCAAAGTTTTCCCCCTCTTCTCCTGGATCCACTTATGGTAATCCAGCATCGATGTGCGCATTCACTGGAAGATCATCGCATCAGTGACTGTACTAGCTGATGAAGACAGCATACGCCAATCGACATCAGCATGGTTGATAGACACTACATACATGACATACTACACAGTACAAAAAGAGAGAGTTAGGAATGGAAGAGGGACTCATCCTCAAATGGAAAAAAGGAAACGATATTACATATTAAGAGAGAGAGAGAGAAAGAGTGGGGGCAGAGGTGGGAAGAGTAAAATCGTCTTTAAAAAAAGTAAAAAGAGACAAACAAAGTAAGAATAATTGGCAAAACGAGCATAAAACCGTGATGAGAATGGAGTGATGCAAGAATGATCGTGACGAAGATAAACTCTGTCAAGATATCTCAGAGGCATTTCTTGGAGATCATACCTGTCTGACACCCCTCAGGCAACATGAATGATCACTCATTGCCCCTTGAGTCAAACAGACGCTAAACATACCATGAAATGTCATCACATTCTCTCTCTCTCTCTCTCTCACCTCTCTTCCCAAGCTCTACACTCTTCGATCGTGCGCCTTGGTTCGTGTTTACCTTTCCACGACATGGCCCGCTTATCATCTTTGACTGTCCTTCTGGGCTTGAGGGCGTATCCAGGAATGGAAAGAGAGAAAGGGGGGGGGGGCTTGGGCCATCGGTCCTAATGTTAATGTCTGAACTCCTGTATCCTAGCTAAGCTAAGATCATCTCCGAAGAAAAGGTTATCCTTTAAGTCGAATCTTAATTTGCTACCAGCGATTATGGGCCTAACAAGAATTTACATCTTGAATAAACCATTTGCTTTTTAATCAAGCAAGAGACCTAGACCCCACTTCATTGTGGGAGAGAAATGGGGGAGAAAGGGGTAAAAGGGACAAAAATTGATAGAGAGAGGGGGAGAGAGGTGTAGAGAGGGAGAGAAAAGAAAGAAAGGACATGAGAGACTGAGAGAGAGAGAGAGACAGACAGACAGACAGATAGGGAGACAGAGAGAAGGAAGAAAGAGAGGAAAGGAGAGACTGGCTCACAGAGGATGGAGAGAGATTCGAATGAAGTTTGGGAATTGAGAAATATGGAAATACAGGGAGACATCGTGACAAAGAAAATACGAGACGTCTGGGAGGCGCAGTCTTGTAATTAGCCCCACGACCCCTACAGGCAGGGGCGTCGCTAGACGGGGTGTGGGGATGTCACCCCCCCCCCCCCATCCCCACACTCAAAATTGCTGTCGGCAAATGCGCCACCTCTGTCGGTTAAAAAAGAAGGGGGAAAGGGAGAGGAAAGAGGAAAGGAAAAGGGAAGGAAAGAAAAAGAAGGAAAAACTGGCCAATCTTTTAACTCGCTCGCAAAAACACTGGAATGTACATTTTTGGCAAAAGGCGTCCACCTTTAGCAATGGCTGCAGCCCCCCCCCCCCCCCGAGGATTCTCAAAGTTCCGATATTCATATTCAAGCAGCGAGGTGTTATATACCACATATTTGGGCAGCGAGGAGGGGGGGGGGGGGTTAGGGTGCAGCATATTTGTCGTAAAATTTGGGTGTCGGACCCTTAAAACTGCTCGGCACATTCGGGTGTCACCCCCCCCCCCCACTCAAAATGTTTTAGCGACGCCCCTGCCTACATGAACAGAGGCAATGACAGTGCGTACATCAAGATCCTAAATAGCAACATGCAGTCCTCATTTAGGAAAATGAAAACTAAAAGATAACACTTAGCGTAATGGTAAAGGCGAAGATGACGGTGACCTAGATTGATCAAGGGCGAGAGATATGTACGCTACTGTGCTTTCACGGAGATCCACGTCGTAATAACTATATATTTTGTTCTGTATGTGACAATCAACGAAAATACTCTTTTGGATGATAGAAATGTCTTAAAGATAATACGAAGTCTGGAGCGAATAGAAACTTAGAATGAAACTTTTCGAATATGTCGTCATATTGTTCCACTTGTGTCGAGAGATACGGGTGCCAGATATATATTTTGATGAATGATTTCCAGTGAATTTCAGTTTAAACCTTTGAAAGAAACTAAAAATGGAGGATATCGACATCTCTGTCAGCGCCAGTAATCTTGTACAAGAGTTCGTACGTAGAGAACTGACCGTTGATTTTACATATGCCAGTCGCACGTGGGAATTTACAGCCTCAAATTTCGCAGAAGCTTAAAATCGTTACTACTACAACTAGCTTTTCTACTACTACTTCTGCTGCTCCTAATACTACTACTACTACAACAACAACAACAACAACAACATTAGCAACAACAACAACAGCAGCGGCAACTACTACTACTACTACTACTACTACTATTACTACTACTACTACTACTACTACTACTACTACTACTACTACTACTACTACTACTACTACCACTACTACTAAAACCGTTGCCTTTTTTATACGAGCTTTACCGTACTTTGAAGACCCACTGCGTTATCTGACATATACACTGTCTGCAAAGGTAATTTAAATAAATAGAAAATTCGACTAAAAGAGGGCTAAAAATATACCCATGTTAATTATATGGCAGAAACCATTTCCCAACAGGTTATCATATGTGTATTGCTAAGGATAATGTTCTTCCCAATATTGAGTTTGTCACGTGATACCCCTTTCCATGAGTTTTTGCCGAGCTGAAGTTGTGGTAAGACGAGTAGTCGGTGTCATAGATCATGTTTATATTGACTGCTAAAGGTCTGCTCGCACACACATTCCCATACACACCTTTGTTGAGTGGTAGACATCCATATTTACTTATGAACCTCACAATACATATACGCGGTAGCTAAATATATACTGTGTTTGTATACCATTCACCACTTTTCATTCTTTGGGATCTCTGACACGTCTAGAGCAAACGG
The DNA here is from genome assembly GCA_025617745.1 of Heliocidaris erythrogramma. Classification (NCBI taxonomy): domain Eukaryota; kingdom Metazoa; phylum Echinodermata; class Echinoidea; order Camarodonta; family Echinometridae; genus Heliocidaris; species Heliocidaris erythrogramma. Next base: position 27,917,037 of record CM046858.1, on the reverse strand, counting down.
ATTAAAATTGAGTGAATCGATAGAGCAAAATACAACGAATGTCGGTTTGGTATAGATTTTTATTTTAAAGTGACTCACTTCAGTGGTGCATCCAGTATAGGTGAAACCGGATTACACCCCCCCCCCCCCATTAAAAAATCATTAAAAATTGCAGTTGGTTTATAGAACAAGGCGCTGCCCAAATACATCACACCCTCCTGCCCCCCCCCCCTCCCTCCCTCCGTCGGAGGACAATTACGGCAACTTCTAGGTTAGCCATTCATATATTGACAACAAAGAACATATTTATTCAAGAAGCACTTATATTTTTCTATCCCTGCGTTCAGCCAACGTCTGTGTCTTCCTTTTCGTCTTCAAAGCTGTATCATAATTATTACCACTATATAATTATATCGCGTCCTCTCCCTCACAATATTTATTTTCATCCTTCTCACTCCCTATTCTCTCTATCTTTTATAGTCTCCTTTCATCTCCTCTCTCTCTCTCTCTCTCTTCCATTCCTCTCATTCTTTTTCTCTTTCGCGGAGGCTCGATGACTCAGTGGTAGAGCAGTGGCCTCGTAACTGGGAGGACCCGGGTTCGAAACCAACGGTGGATGCACTAAGTGCCCTTTAGTAAAACATTAATCCTCTCTATCAAGTCCCTCGGAAATGACTTAAAGCTGTCGGTCCTCCGGTTGCTTACTCACAAGCATGCACATGCTTTCTTAGCAGTCAGGTGAAATAAACCATTGAACCATCTCTCTTAATATATCTATATCTGACCTTTTCTCACACTGCCCCACCCTCTCTTTATCCCACCTCCCTTATCATTCTTGATCACTCTCTCTCTCTCTCTCTATCTCTCCCCTTCTCCCTCTCTCTCTCTCTCTCTCTCCTCCGTTATTTCTTCCCCGTTACTCTCTGTAATCTGCATTATGGCAAGAGTTTTCCTGGTCAACATGCTTGGCACGATCCATTAAAAGTCAGGAAATATGTACATACTAAATTATGGAATAACAAAGAAAGCAAACCATCTATCCACCATCTACAGTCGTTACAATTTCCATTTGTGCCAAAGTACAACTGGATCCTTGCTGCTCAATCAATTCCGCACAAATATTTATCTCCTTCTATATTACATAAACATATATACTATGAAGGAGGCGTTGCCCATTACAAGGAAATTAAATAATGTTTAATTTGATGCCTGGTTCGACAAAGTGACAAAACAAAAATACAAAGTATTCGTATAAATGAATATCATAAATTTCGATAGGGAAAAGGGAGAAATAGCAGCAGAAGAAGAAAAAGAAGAAGAAGAAAGAAAAAAAGAAAGACAGAGGAATTCATGAGAAAGAGAGATAACAAGATAGAGAGGTGGAGTGAGTGAGTGAGAGAGAGAGGGGGTGGTGAGAAATAGAGAGATAAAGAGAAAGAAAGAAAGAACAAACAAGAATGGGAGAAAGAGAGATGACATGGGAGAGACAGGGAGAGACACGCAAACATATAGACAATGATCGAGAGAGACAGAGGGGGGCAGAGAAAGATTTTTTTTAAAGAAGAAGAAAGGGAGAAGGGTAACGGGATATAAAGAACCACGGGGAGAGGGGGGAAGAGAGGAAAATATTTTTTGAAAAAGAAATGAAATAGAAAATATAGAAAAGATGGAGGATACATCAACACAGACGTTTAAAACATGATGATAAGCCGAATTCCGTCTTCAACAACATTTTTCCGAAAAGGGTATCTCTCGAACTTCCAATATCATCGTAATCATTATCTCAAACTGTCAAATTTCATTTGCTATCTTCAATTTCTTTCCAGCTGTTTCTGCATTTTACTGCTTCCCATCTGTATGTTTGATATTCCTAGCAATAAGCTTTCATTACCGCTAGCATAGTACCAAGGACAACCCATATTAAAATTTATGAAAAATTGTACGAGTGGTTTTGAAACAAATTTCAAATCGCATTGAATGAAAAGCACGCTGAAACAGTGACGACTGAAATTAAAAACGTAATAAAATTGTAGAACACGTGCAGGTTGTATGTCTTGTTGCTGTTTGGCTCGTCAATTCGCCTTTACGGATTATTACCCATATCACATATTGACATCATATTTATTCCCTTCTTGTCCCTTACATACATATTAACCCTTTGCCTACGGGAAGCGAATTGGCCCCGTATTAAATCTATGGGAATTAGAGAGTTCAGTGGTCATCGGGTTAATAGAGATGTAGAGGTGTTGTGGTTTAGTGGATAAGTCTCCGGACTGTGAACCACAAGGTACGGGGTTCGAATCCCTGCCGCAGCACCTACGTCCTTTGGCAAGACATTAATCTACATTTGCCACACTCGACCCAGGTGTAGTAAGTGGGTACCTGGTAGGATTTATTCCTTGAATGCACTGAGCGCATCGGTTGTCGGAGCTAAAGCCAGGGTAATAATATCCAAAGTCCTTTGGAAGCGCATACAGACGTTATATCATAACGTGATATGCGCTATACAAGAAATGAATATCATTATTATTAAAAATATGCGGGAAAAAAAAGGACGAATGCTTTTTTTGTTTTGACTCCGAATGATGCAATAACAAAGGGTGTTTGGGGTGAATAAAATAAATTACACGGCTATGAAAATGGATTTAAAAATGATGTAGACACGTAAACAGGTAAACGTGGTCGAAAAGGTGAACTGAAAACTGAAAAGGAAAGGGAGATTTGTAAACAAATTTTTAGGCGTTACTCCCAGTGTTAAAAATCGTATGCTCGATCTGTAATGAAAATCACAAGTCAGAAAAAAATTGGAACCAGCGGGATTCGAACCTGTCATCTACTGCTTGCCGGGCAGCGACTTAACCACCAGGCTATTCTAGTTCACGGCCAAGTCACGATGAACTAGAAATCAAATACCTAAGGGAGATTATTGGTAATAATTTTGTCATAGTCTTATTTACACAGGGTAGCCACATCTCTTGCGGGCCCTGAAATTATTATTACCCAAGCATTGCAAGTACGCAATTTTAAATACATCTTGGTCAAAATGGACAAACGTGAACAAAACACCTTGTCCAATGACGTAAGTTCCTAGTAAGGATCGAACCGGGGACCTCTCGCATGAGAGCTTTCACCACTATACCAAATGGAAAGAGAGAGAGAGAGGGTGAGGTGAGAGACCAATCAAGAAAAGGAGAAGGGTAGAGAGAGAAAGAAGAAGAAGAGATAAGCGTAAGCATATCGAAAAAATGCGCAAAGATAAGTATAAGGCTAGTTAGAACTTACATTATTAAAATAAAGCGACAGAGGAGACATAAGCATGGTTAAGTTTGATCCTTGTTTGTACTTTGATTTAAAAATGACAAGAATCTGTCTTCATAAAACTAATTCATTTAAAATTCATTTCATATCTATCTTCCTTGATTAATTTGAAATCAAATATTCAACGTTAAGATGAAAACAGGTCGGAGGGAAGAAAAACAATGATCCCTGAACGGACGGGAAAAAAGTGATATGATATGACATCTTGACAGAGCCGGGGACCCGAAGCTTTGAAGGAAATCAAAAGGTCGAAATATAATGAATTTCGTGGTCAAGTTCAAAGCACGTGAATTGATCGCTGCTAAGAATGTATTCTGCAAGTAAACAAGGAATTTGTAACAGTGGACAGAAATGTGTCAGTTTACCTCCGGGCTAGTTTGAGCAGTGAATCGAATTACAAATTAACTTTGACGTACGATACCTTGCCAACCTGTAACACGGCTCCAGTTGTATTGTCAGTGATGGCCTGCTTAGAAATTTGTTTTCTGAAAATGATGAAAGAAGCGCGGACAGGAGGGAAACATTTAATAGAAAGAAGGAGACGTACATGTAGATATGAGCAGACAAAAACGAGAAAGAGAGAGAGGAAAAGAGAGAGAGAGTGAGAGAACGTGTTTGAGTGGGTGGGTGTATTTCCAGGTGTGAGTGTGTAAAATCAAACTGGGAGGGGGGAATACAGAGAGAAAAAAAGAAAACGTGTGGTACAGAATGGTACAGAAGATACACGGACAGAGGAGGATAGATACTGACAGAGTGGTGAGAGAGAGAGAGAGGGGGGCATGCAGACTAGAGACGAACAGAGAAAGACAGTAAGAATGGATAGGTTCGCAGAAACAGTATAGTAGTAGTAGCAGTAGTAGTAGCAGTAGTGGTGGTGGTAGCAGTGGTAGTAGAAGTAGTAGTAGTAGTAGTAGTAGTAGTAGTAGTAGTAGTAGTAGTAGTAGTAGTAGTAGTAGTCATGGGCGCCAATCCTCACAGGAATTCTATTCAAGTGGGGGGGGGGGGGGGGGGGGGGGACACCCCATTGTTGCATCCAGGTGTGTCCCCCCCCCCCTTGAATAGAATTCCTGTGAGGATTGGCGCCCATGGTAGTAGTAGTAGTAGTAGTAATAGTAGTAATAATAGTAATAGTAGTAGTAGTAGTAGTAGTAGTAGTAGTAGTAGTAGTACTAGTAGTAGTAGTAGTGGTAGCTGTAGTAGTAATAGTAGTAGTAGAAGTAGAAGAACAGTTGTAGAAGTAGAAGAATTAATAGTAGTAGTAGTAGTAGTAGTAGTAGTAGTAGTAATAGTAGTAATAATAGTAGTAGTAGTAGTAGTAGTAGTAGTAGTAGTAGTAGTAGTAATAGTAGTAAGTATAGTAGTAGTAGTAGTAGTAGCAGTAGTAGTAGTAGTAGAAGTAGTAGTAGTAGAAGTAGTAGTAGTAGTAATAGTAGTAGTGGTAGCTGTAGTAATAGTAGTAGTAGTAGTAGTAGTAGCAGTAGTAGTAGTAGTAGTAGTAGTAGTAGTAGTAGTAGTAGTAGTAATAGTAGTGGTGGTAGCTGTAGTAGTAATATTAGTAGTAGAAGTAGGAGAACAGCTGTAGAAGTAGAAGAATTAGTAGCAGTAGTAGTAGTAGTAGTAGTAGTAGCAGTAGTAGTAGTAGTAGTAGTAGTAGTAGTAGTAGTAGTAGTAGTAGTAGTAGTAGTAGTAGTAGTAGTAGTAGTAGTAGTAGTAGTAGACGTCGTCGCAGTAGTAGTAGCTGTAGTAGTAGTAGTAGTAGTAGTAGTAGTAGTAGTAGTAGTAATAGTAGTAGTAGTAGTAGCAGCAGCAGCAGTAGGAGGAGGAGGAGGAGGAGGAGGAGGAATATACATCTTGACATTAACGACAGAAAATACAAAGGAAGAAAATATCGAGAAGACCTAGGACTTCATCAAATTAATGGTCCATGCAGACAGGGCAGATAACGTAAAAGTTACAAGTTATTGAAAATTCTTCTAAACAAATCAATAATATTTTCACTATACAAATTCATATAAAATGCTTTGATACAACGGGAAATAATTCAGGTATATATCAAAATTTTCACCGAAAATCACATTTTCATTAATCAATATATATTTAACAGTAATTTTCGAAAATGTACTGAAAATAACCAACACTAAAACCCCATTTTATTTACGCCCAAATGGGACTGCACATCTTTGTTATCGCTCGAGACTATCAGCATATAAGGTGACGCCAAATACTTAATAATAATAATAATAATATAAGCTTGATTTATTTATATTTCCTTCCTCGTTACTCAGCTATCATATATTTTTCAGATATTAATTATTTGTAGTTCTATATATACATTAAACCTCACTTTTCGTTAAGTGCAAAAACCAAGGCGGCTTCAAAAAAGTGAAACAGGATACTATACGGTACCCTTTTTTACCAAACGAGGAAATAATACAAACTGCTTTGGATTCTGTAAACATCACACAAATATATTTGGCGGCTTGCCCAGCAACTGGTAATAAAGGAAATGTACTCTTATTATGAATGCTAGATGAATTAATTATTTAATCGATTGCCAAGTGTGTTTTGTCACTTGTAACATCTTAAGTAAATAAAACATTTCCTTAAATGTAAAGAAGTGATCTAAATTAAGTACTTACTTTCTCACCTCTCCCTACCCCCCCCCCCCTCCTTCAATCGCCATGAACGCCCAATTGAGGCGGATACCGGCGCTATAGAAGAAGCCGCCATCATCATCATCATCATCTTCTCTCTCTCTCTCTCTCTCTCTCTCTTTCTCTCCCTCTCTCTCATTTTCTCTGTTTATTTTTGTACATCTCTCCTGCTTACTTTGTTATAACAGTTATAATATTCTTGCAAATATGAACGCATATCAAACTATATTATTTGTATTTTTCAGGAAGTATATTCCATGTCATTAAGCCCTTGAGCTGCAATGTGGGTTTTGAAAAATACTTTTCAATTCAGTTTAATTCAGTTCAGTTCAAGTCATGTCAAATCACATGAATAAGGAGGAAATCTACATCGAGTTCGTTGTATGACTACATAAAAAAATAATCTTAGAACAAGCAATGCGTGTGCAATAAGTTGCATTAGAAATGAAAAACCAACAAGAATGAAATAGGTTGAAGCACACACACACACACCCTTGTATTGCTTTACTTCCGAGGACAAGTATTGTTCCTCTATAATTGTTCCTCCGTCCTCGGACAGTCGACGGAATAAGGCACACACACTCTTACATACATTGATTTGTGGGGAACTGTATTGTTTTCTCCTATTGTATTTTGTACCCCACAAGCATGACGGAATAAAGGCCGTCATTGTGCTTTTTTCTTCTCTGTACCCCACAACTCAATCTATGTAAACCCACACACACACACACCCACACACCCAACCCCCCCCCCACACACACACACATATTCCGCGCCCCAGAGGCGGCGGAACGTCGGGCTCGGACAATGAAAGTGGAGGGGCACCTTTTTTCCGCCAAATACAAACACTCAGAAAATACTATGGATCTAACCAAAACTAACGACACCTCCGATAATCAACACATTATGAAAGCTTTTGTTTCTTAACAATTGGCTATACGCTTTTAACTTCACCGGTTTGATTTTTTCAAGCCGTTGCACTTTCGTAAAATAATAATTAAAACATCTTAAAACAAGCAATTTAACGTGCAATAATTTGCTTTCGAAACCCGACAAAATGAAATAGGATGACGCATACACACACATACCCCACACCCACACACCAACACACAGAAAAATACTGTGGACATATCCACTAAACCACGACAACTCTACGATAGCAATTCATCATATGAATGCTTATGCTTTTAACAATTAAATACGCTTTTAACTTCACCGGCTTGATTTTAGGAGACACGGATAATTATTTTGCATGGGAAAGGCTATTAATCAAGTAATTGAGCGACAATCCTTCGTGTGTCCTTCAAAATACGATTATCCTAAGTAGGTCTTTAAAATTATTTAACCTTATAATCATTATTATTGGAATACTTTATACACTCTCGCATTGTAGTTCAAGGTGTTAAGAGGTAAATTATCAGAGTTAATTATAATGCCCTACAATGGGTTTAGGAAGGGAGTTATGTTGGGACCGTTAAATGTTATCATGTTTATGGATGGTATTTCGTCCACCCATTATTTGCTTGTATATAGCCTAATTCTTTTTAAGTGTTTTTTATTTTCCCTTAATTTTCTTTCTTTCTCCTTATCTCTCTCTCTCTCTCTTTATCTATTTCTCTCTGATTATCGTCATATCTCCTCTCTCCCTCTCTCTAATTCCAGCATTGCATATATTATTGGGTTTCATCTGTATTTCTCTTTATTTCTTTCTCCCTTTCTCAATCCCCCACCTCTCCCTCTCTCTCTCTCTCACTCTCTCCCTCTCATATTCTCTATATTTTCTCTATACGTCTCCATCTCGCTCTCTCTGCATACCATCTACCCTTCCCATTTGAACCTCGTATGTATCCATATCAATTTATTCATTCCATTAGTGGTAACCAATCTTATACATTGCATTTAAAATTCATACATTCTAACTGCATAATGTACCCTTAATGACACAGCATTGTCATTCTTCTCATTTGCTTTTTTTTGTAGGTCAAATACAAAACGACTATCTATAGAAGGACATGTCATATGCACCGACCTCTACGACCTGGACGGATCATCGCCCATTCCCGCTCGTGCGAGCACTTGAAGTGGGCGCGGCCATGTTACTCTTCCGAGAGCGATGTGGTTTATTACCCTGAACATCTGTACTTGTCTGCGCGTTTTGACCATGGGCGTCCGCATGATTGTACACAATTCTGTATTCCAGCTTTCTCGCGCGTTGATTTTTCAGAAGTGCAACATGGCGGACCACGACTTCACTTTTCTGAGCCAATGAAACGTCCAGGTCGTAGAGGTCGGTGGTCATATGCAATATCCGTGACTCTCTGAAACATCCCACATTTTGGAGACGGGTAAAGTGTACATATCCCTTCTCCATTTCATTTACACCGGTGATCACTTGTACGAATTAGTAAATGTGGTTCGGAGACCATTCTGCGAGAGTGTACACAATCCCTTCTCCACCGTATTTAAACTGAAGATCAGCGGTGTTAACTTGCTAAACACTGTTCGGAAACCATTCCATGAAAGGGACTTGTGTCTGATAACCTTGGTAACAGATCATTTTATGTACTATACTAGTATAATCTACCTTTCCCACATTAACGCACTGTTCTCTCTTTTGCCCCCCCCCCCCATTATTGTGCTATGCCACAAGTGCAAAGGCCAATTGACAACGACACCTTTATGATAATGATGAAAATCCGGTTTACATTTCTCCCCCCCCCCCCCCCCCCCCCCCCCCGCTCCAATCTGCATGACTTTGCAACTGGCGGCGCCTTGGATTTAACTAACTATTGACGTAATGAAATCATATACGAAGTAAGCATGACAGTTCGTTGTATTATTAGGCGTGAAAAATTGTGTTACTTTTTCATCAAACATGATTGTGATACGGACGCAATAATAACGGATGACAGATATGCAGCAAAAGAATACGTAAAACGGGCAAAACAATGGCAATTTGTCTTTCGATAGGACAACCATAAAATCCAACCTTTCTAAATTTGGTAAATTACGATTATGAATATTTTGATGAGGATGATGATGACGACAACGATGACAGTGTTGATGATGATGACGATGGTGGTGGTGATGATGATTGTATGGATAAAGATGATGATAATAACGATAAAGACAACAATGACAAATAGAATGTTGATAATGCTGTTGCCTCCTGCATATGATGGCGATAGCGGTGGTTATATGGATGAAGATGATGATGATGATGATGATGATGATGATGATAATGATGATGATGATGATGATGATGATAATAATAATTTAAACAACAGAGCTTTTGATGATCGGTGAATAAAAGAGAGGTATTTTCTAATCTGTCCTTTGATTAATGAGATAGTTATCAAATATGAAATAATTATATATGTCTGATTGTGTAATCAATGATAGCTATACGCGATATGATAAATCATTAACCCGAATAAGATTACAATTTCGATCACAATTTGGCGCGGTGTAACCCGTACAATGTATTTACTCTGAAATATCCATAATCGTTGCTTCACGCTATTCCCAAGTAATAATCTGAACGAAATATGATGATTAAAAGCTCCGAAAGTAGAAAAGTGAGAAGATGTATCTTTATATAAAATCAACCGCACATGATTGTAACCACCCTATATACGGCACAACTTATGCACCATAAGTATACAGCACCAGGTCAGTGGTATTAGTGTTAGAGGGCACGATAATGACTTTGCAAATGCAACATGCCTACTCATTTTGCAAAAGATATTAAAAAAAAGTCTAAAAAGTAAAAGATATCAAAGCAAACAATGAGCTGACGCCAGATAGCGTTCGAAAGGAATCGCATATTGTTTGGGAATCTTGCTACAGAATTGGAAAGAAATCTCAGACTTAGAACGCCGTTGTAACCGGAACAGCATGAAATTATCCTGAGTAGCTATAGCCACAAGTTCAAAGTCTGAATACTGCACTTGTATTCTCGTCGACGAGTTTATATTCAGTTTCACGATAATTCTACATCTCAGAGCGATAGCACACGGTAATAAGCACTATACTTGTTTTGGGTCACCTATACACACACACACACTCTCTCTCTCTCTTTCTCGACATCAGGGGAGCGTTTCATCAAGTGTTTTGTCAGTGATTTTTACCGACAACTGTTATAAGCTACTGAAATCCTTGCATCTGATTGGCTGAGAGCAAATTTGTCTGTGAAAAATCACTGACAAAAAACTTGATGAAACGCCCCCCTGGACAGGCATTATAATACATGTATTCGGTGGTTTAAACAAATGTTAGAATAGGGATTGGTCCTTGAAACGTCTAATCATCTTTCTATTGATGACGAACAATAAAAGTCAATGGCTTATCGAAAGCTATTAAAATTCTGAATGTTTATATATGATATGCATTCGGTTCTGGCTTAATGACGGAAAATAAATTCTAACATAAGATTTCTTTACAATGAATGTTTAGGGCAGCGCGTAAAAGTTGTGTGGTACAATATTTAATAAGCTGAGTAAGGATCGAAAAAATAATAGAGAAATCCGGTTACTAGTCACAATGGGCAATTGAGAGCTGTGCTTTCAATGAATTTGATTTTCAGCAAGTTTCCGTTAGTTGGTTTATGTTTTGCTGGGTTAAACAACCCATGTATTGCTTGTTAATCAGAATCCATGTAGGTTTCACATTAATGCAATTCCATTACCAAAAACGCAAAGTCCGGCTCACCCAAGGCGTCATTTTTTGAATTGAATTGAATTGAATTGAATTTATTTTTCACATTTCACAACGAAAATATACAAAGGTGTCACGTCTGGACGAAGAATAATTTTTCACGCACAGTTCAAGCATATACATAAAGTACAAGGTAAGAATAGTAAAATATTCATTAAAGTATATAATGCACAAATCAAGTGTATAATTTAACCAAATATATAAGTCCATACCGAAATAAACTGTGAAATGTGTAGGAACCAACTAAAAAGCAAGGCTTGTAAAGTGAAAGTTGGTTCCTACTGAGCTGGAGTGCATCATAAACCAATGAGCGTATTTGAAATATACTTATAACAATATGCTTAGTAAACTTGAAATTCAAATTCTGCCAAATTATTACTAAAAATAAAATAATAATACAGTACCATGTTTGATTTAATGAGCATCTAACCGGTTATTACAGGTTGAAGACTAATAAAAACAAAAAATAGTATCAGCTTAAATCTTAAAGGAGAATTAACCCCTGAGTACAAATTTACTTATATTGAAAGGTGTAATATATCCCTATTTATTGGCCTAAATCATTTTCTAATAAGATATCAGAAAAGGGTATAAATAAAGATATTCCAACACCCGGTATCGTCTCCTACCCATTTACATGGGGGCTGCCATTTTCTTGCTGATTTGGATTTGTACATGAACCATTGAGAAATGTTCCGGTCAGGAAGATATTTTGCATCCAAGACCTAAATTGATTTTCTTCATTACCTAAAATCCCATATGTGACGAAAAATATAAAGTGGGTGTTTACATGATTTATAAAAATTAAATCTTTATAATGATACTTTTAAATTGTCTGGTTTTGCTTAACAAAAATCTATTTTCTTGGGTTTGCCAAACAGAGCAGAACATAATATATGCAGCATGCATTCTGACTTTTCAAGTCCCATTATCCGAAAGCAGGTGAATGCATAGTTTGCCGCTATAGATGCTCAGGGAAGAAGCATCCATAAAATTTGAATTAATTTGCTCCGTCCATTGCGTCACAGTATCTAGAAAATAGATTTATATTAAGCGAATATCGATTTTCAACAGAAATATATAAGGAAATCTTCAGTTTAAAAATAAATTGACATATCTATTCTATATTTTTAATCTCAAATGGGTTTTTAATTTTGAAAAAGGCAATTGGGCAATTGGATTAAGAAAATCTTCTTGTACACATAAAAAAAATGGCAGCCCCCATGTATTGCTAGCAGACGATACATATTGCTAGCAGATGATAAATTTTGCTCAGAAAATCTTGATTCGTATCGATCTCGTATATTTTGACGCGAAGCCGTATAGTCTAACAAGTAGGAATAAATAACACCTTTTGAACACTATCGTCTTTATTGTTTGAGGTTAATTCTCCTTTAAATCTGCCTGAACGCTGATGAGTGAAAGGGTGTTTAATTGTACGAATGATGTTATTATGGTTGCAAAGTATAAATAGTATTAAACGTTATATTTTTGTAACAAGAAAGATTTCAGTCTATTTTTAAAACTGTATAGTGAAGGGCTAGTGATGAGTTCATTTGGAAGTTCGTTCCAGAATTTAGGTCCGGTATACTTAATTGTTTTCTGGGCGAAGACTGTTCTTGTTCTTGGAAGATGATAGGAGTGACTTTGTCGAGTTGGATAAGTATGGAGAAAATCATTTCTCATGAACAAGGTTGAAAATACATCAGGGAGGTCGTCTGAGGATAATTTATACATAAAAACACCAACATTGAACAAAAACAATTCAGTTATTTTGAATACTTTGTTTAAGAAGAATAATTTGTTTGTATGAGCAAGAAATGGTTTCCGGTTGACTATTCTAATAGCGCGTTTTTGGATGTAAAGAATTCTATCAAGAAGAAGTAATGTGCTATTTCCCCACGCGAGAATGCCATAATATATGTTTGAGTTTATCAAAGTACCATACAATGTTTGCAGAATATTGGTGGGAAAAAGGTCTTTAAGTTTATAAAGAATGCCAGTATTTCTCGAGAGTAATTTACACAAATAATTAATGTGGGATTTCCACGAAAGATCACTATCAATATACAGACCAAGAAATTTGGTACATTCGGTTCGTTGTAAATTGACATTATTCATTATTATGTGACCGGGAAGAGGATTTACTTGGTTGTTATTATTAAACACCATATATTGAGTTTTTGTAACATTTAAAGATAACTTATTTGCATTTATCCAATCTTGAACGAATTTCAATTCATTATTAACGGTGTCAAAAAGGATCTGGGGATCGCGATGTGAAAAAAATATGTTCGAGTCATCAGCAAATATGATAAAAGATAGCAAGTTAGATGAATTGGGGAAGTCATTAATATAAAGAATAAAAAGGAGTGGACCCAATAATGATCCCTGTGGAACACCACATGAAATATCTCTGAGACTAGATTCGTGCCCATTAGTAGCAACAAATTGTTTCCTGTTAGATAGGTAACTCTTGAACCAGTCCAAGGCCTTACCACGAATTCCATGATAACAGAGTTTGCATAATAAAATGTCGTGGTTTATCGTGTCAAAGGCCTTGGACAAGTCCAAAAATATACCGACTGTATATGTCTGGTCATCAATTGCATTGGCGATCTTATCTATAAATGTTAATAAAGCATGAGAAGTAGAATGTTTTTTTCTAAAACCAAATTGAGAGTTGGAAAGAACATTGAATTCGTTCAAAAATGTTAATGTTCGTGAATACACTAATCTTTCAAGGATTTTAGAGAGAGATGTTAAGAGAGATATTGGGCGATAATTACCTAGTTCTTCTTTATTACCTTTTTTAAAAATAGGAATGACTTTAGCAATTTTCATTCGGTCAGGTACGACGCCTTTCGTCAAAGACATGTTCAAAATATGAGTTAAAGGTAAAATAATTTCATTTACAGTGTTTTTTAAAAGGAAGTTAGTTATTCCGTCAAAACCGGGAGATTTCTTCGTATTCAAATTGTTTATTATATCGATTACTTCCTCTTCAACAACTGGATCAAAGAATAAGGAAGATGAATTTCTGTTATTTAAAAAATGACGAAAGGTTTTGTCAGATTTCGGTGTATTACTGGCAAGATTTGGGCCTATATTTACGAAGAAATTATTAAAGGCTTCTGATATTTGACTTGGCTCTTGTAATTGTACATTGTCTACACAAACTTTGGCAACCGTCTCATGTTTTTTCTTGGGATTTATTACACTATTTATTACTTTCCATGTATTATTTGCATCATTCTTATAAATTGCAAACTGTTTTTTGCAAAATAAATCTTTTTAGCCATCCGTAATGTATTTGTGAGGACATTACGGTACCGAGTATACTTCAGTTTATATTCTGAGGTAGGGTTATGTTTATATTTATTAAAAAATGTATTTTTGCGATTTATGCATTTTAAAAGAGTTCTACTTATCCACGGAGATCTCGGGATCTTCCGGTAATTTGATCGAGAAGGATTTTGTAAGGGGATAATGGTATTGTAATGTAACAAAAAAGAGTCAATGAAAGCCTTATAAGAGTCATTCACATTCTCAGTTTCATATACCGCAGACCAGTCCAGAGAGCGAAGCTGCTCTTTAAGTTTATTCCGGTTCTTTGGGGAAAAATCCCTGATACCGGATCTATTACAATTAGGTAATTTAATTTTGACATTTGGGATTATAGCAAAAATTGGGTAATGATCTGAAATATCCGAAATTATTATACCAGTTCTTATATTTGATACATCGTCTACAAAAATATTATCAAGTAGAGTAAATGTCGTATCAGTTACTCGGGTTGGTTTTCTGGTTAATGGAATCAATGAATGGGATAAGATTAAGTCTAAGAAATGCTGGCAATGAGGAATTTCATTACAGTGAACCAGAATAGCCTGGTGGTTAAGTCGCTGCCCGGCAAGCAGTAGATGACAGGTTCGAATCCCGCTGGTTCCAATTTTTTCTGACTTGTGTTTTTCATTACAGATCGAGCATACGATCTTTAACACTGGGAGTAATATGCCGAAAGATTTGTTTACAAAATTAAAAATTCCTCCCCAGTCAAGCTTCTTCGTTTACTAACATTTATAAAGTATACATAATTGTAGGCACGATTTTTACGCAAGTAAATTGGATAAGCTGAATAATGAGCAGGCATATATTCATAAATGCAATAATACCAGGTGGCCCATAAAAATACTTAAGTTATTATCTGTAGGAGTTACTATTCTTCTATCGAAAATGTGTAGCATGTAAGCCTATGGTTGTCTAACTTATTATTCTACTGTAGGCCTATAGATAACCAGAAAATAAAAGTGGCTATTTCATCAACGTAAATCATCCTGTAAACTCGATGAAGCATAATACGTGACCGGTTAATAGTGACACTACACTCGGTTATGCATGAATACGATGAAAGCAAAAAGAGATACTGAAATCTTAGCAAAAAGAGATACTAAAATCTTGGCAAGAAAAGAGAATGTTAGCATCAATTGCATGTGCCTTCTCAATCACAATCGAATAGGAATGTTTGGATTAAATAAAATGAACTGCCGTACCATTACGCAACTGTGATCAGTGAAAATTTAAGTCCGGGAATGACAATAATGCTTTCGTTATCACTAACTCTGAACAAGTGACGTTGAATGTAATTTGTTTTAATCCGTGAAAGAAGATATACATGGCAGTCAGCTGATGCTTTATTCCCTGTCAAATCATGCATGATCTTTATAGCATGACAAATTCGTGAGAAGAGAATCGCGGAATGATGCCGATTCACATCACTTATTAAGGCATAAATACAAAGAGAACATAACAACATGCTGAACTCTTGTCATGTTAATAGAATGTGAAACATAAAGACGCAAATTTGTCACCCAACAAGGAACACCTACTTTGGAGATTGATTACGTATAATCGAATACAAATGTTTATTTAAATAAAAATCAAATGTGCATTAAGCAACTGTAGGTGAATATTACAAACTGGGAATGACAACACGAATCTCGTATTAGCGAACTCTGCATGGGCAAAACTATTTGCATAACATTGGCATAAATCAGAGTAGAATACAAGGCATGTCTAAACGGGGCAGTCAGCTGACTCTGTAATGACAGGTTTCCATCACTTGGCATGCATAAATTTTTTAACAAGTTCTCGGGAAGAAAAATCGCCCAGTTTGCATCACTTATAGTAAGACATGTTACTGGATTATTGGCATATTGGTAGAATGTGAAATAAAGTCAACTATAAAAAACATGAATCGAACAATATTATCACAATTACCCTCGTATTAAACCATTGCTGTGACGTCACACTATTTATTAAACTGTGGATTATTTTCTACGAATCAACACTTTCTGCATAAGAATCAACACTTTTTCTATAAGAATCAACACTTTTCTGCTTAAGAATCTACAGAATATGACTTGGAAGAGTTGAGTCATTCTGTAGATTCTTATGCAGAAAAGTGCCGATTCTTATAGACAAAGTGTTGATTCTGATGCAGAAAAGTGTTGTTTCGTAGAAATCAAAATATGAGTTGGAAGAGTTCATTCATACAAAACAATGTTAATAATGTAGATATTTTAAAATATGATGCACACATTTTATACAATAAAACCAAACTAGACATTTTAGGCCATGAATAACAAATTGTATTGAACTTATTTCCAAATATAATACCATTTGATACGTGTATACTTGCAAATTTAACATTAAAGGCATGCACATTCATTTCACATAAATTCTGCCCTCCATTTCGGTGGATGTGTCGATTTTTGCTTGGATACAATGTTCAAGTCATAATTGAATAATGAAGAATTACTTGCCTTTTCCTTGATTTAATGAAAACCTCAGCCTCTGATACCGGCTGCCCAAAGCGTTTGTCGTAGTCCTGATCAGCCTCTTGAGTTGCCGCCATGAGAGCATCATCGTCCAATACGTCAGAAAATGCAACGCCAAAAATTTCCTCATTCCCACTACTATAATCACCCCTGAAAATGGACTGGGTGAGGAATATTTCATCGTCTGAATCCATGATGAATGTTGATATGGAGCATGGGCGTTAATCGTTACGTAACTCTATTCATCATGGGGGGACGGCTCTTGTGTCGTCCCCCCCATGATGAATAGAGTTACGTAACGATTAACGCCCATGATATGGAGCACAGTTGATGTGCGAATAGGCAATACACGAATTCGACTTCAGAACACCATAACTGGGGGGCTTCCAAAGAGCAACAAAAGCACTTTTCAATTGGTCATGCACTGAGCCAGGTGCGTTGCTATGTTAGTGCATACATGTTCTATTGATAAACATTCCTGAAGCCCCCCAGTTATAAATTAGCATAAAAACCAGCACCCAAACCGAATCGGTCTATAGGCAAGAAACAATTTTGTTCCAATGCTGTCGATCGAAATATTCAATATTCAAGAACCTACAGGTGAAAACGAACACTATTGATGAAAGCGACCATGCATGTAAAACATCAATAGAAGAACAAGTATCCTCAGTTAAAGAAATTCGATAATAGGTAATAATGTGTTTTCTGTTCACTCAACTGGGGCACACGTGTTGTTGTTTTATTGTAAAGCAATGGTTTAAGTCGGCGAATGCACTCGAAAGTGTTGATTCTTTGATTGAATCCACTCGGCGCTACGCGCCTCGTGGATTCGAATCAAAGAATCAACACTTTCTCGTGCATTCTCCTTAACAGAACTAGCCGACCATCCTCGTTTTTATCGAATCACATATTCATGAGCAAGAACTGGAATGGTACAATATTGAGGGGGGGGGGGCGCACTCAAGATGGCTCTTTATCTCATTGATCTACAAGAAGAACAATTATTATTGCAGGATATTACTATAATGTGAAAGAACTACACGAAATATACTTTCTGTTCATAGACATTTGAATAAATATATCTAGTTGAAGAATTAGAACAGCTGGAGGCTTGTTAATCAATAGAACGTAAGGCTATGAATATAAATTAAAGAAAGGAAAAAAAATATTAGGAATCACTGATCTGCGATGCGGTTTTCAGCTGTAAACAATGCACGATTTGTTGTGCATCAGTATACGCGACAAAATTTTCATCGCGGTGACACAAGTTTGGTTAAGAACATAGTAAAAAAGATTATGCAATATGTTATAATGACTATAAACAGGGTAAACAAGAATAGTGGCTGATTTCTGTCCTTTGATATTGTAGACTTATATAATTTAATATTTACTATATTTAGTAATGCATGCGCATGGAAAAGAGCTGACGGTTATCATACTAATCTCATTGTTTACAGCTACAACTATTATTCATGCAGGCATGATAATTGGAGAGTTCGTATCATATGTCTTCAAGTATAAATGTATTTACCAACACCTTGTCATTAAGAAACATTTGATTTCGTCACTACCTGCGCGCGCTAACCGAGCCTGTGAAGGCACTTAAAGGGGTACTCCGGCCTAAAATAATATTCATTGAATGAATAGAGTACAATTAAACAAGCAAAACACTGAAAATTTCATCGAAATCCAATAAAAAATAACGAAGTTATTGAATTTTTAAGTTTTGCATTATTTTGGGAAACAGTTCTATGCATGTCATCATGAATATGTAATGAGTGAGCTGATGATGTCACGTCCCCACTTTCCTTTTTTAACTATATTACATGAAATCTTCATTATTTCATTTTTTTCATACATGTCTATAAAAATTATCTCCCTTGTAACAAAATAAGTTACAGCAATGATAAACTTACACATTAAATAAGGAGTCAGTCCTTTTAGTTATAGGCTTGGAGCAGAAAATTTGAATAATTGCAATTTCATATAATAAAATACAAAAGAAAAAGTGGGGATATGACATCATCAGCTCACTCACTGCATATTCATGATGATGTGCATATCACTGTTTTACCAAAATAATGCAAAACTTAAAAATTCCATAACTTCATTATTTCTCATCCGATTTCGATGGAATTTTCAGTGATTTGTTTGTTTAATTTTACTCTATTTATTCAATTCATATTAATTTCAGGCCAGAGTACCCCTTTAACCGATAGATACACGCCAGTTATTAAAAGTAGTGTTTGCACCGTTTATTCTGCAATCAAATTTTAAATGATAACACTCTTTCAAGACGCGCAAAAGACCACACAAGACAGTCACCGACGCGGTTCTAATGTCAGCAAAATAATGACGCCTCGTGCGAGCCAGGCTCAAGATGAACTTTAAGCATGTCTTACCAATGCCGCAAAAAAATATAGAGCATTACTCTTTAACCCTTTCGAGATAATTGACCACAATTTGTGTTTTTTTTTATTCAGAACTCTAAAAAAATATACAAGATGCTTGAGTAGAAAGAGCAAAAAATTCTACAAACCCTATGTCCCTTTTTTTTGTGCATATTGCGTTAGATGTCAGGAATTTAATAAACAAGAACATATTTACAAAAATCATTGTTTATGTATCAAAATTGACAATGTTTTCAACCTCTCTACAAAATTCCTAACCATTCGTTTTCAACGACATTACAAATTATAGAACCATGCAGCACTAAAAAGAAAAATATTATTGTTGCCAATTTGAAGAAGAAACTGTGATCAATTTAGACCTTAAAATTCCTGTCTTGAAAGGGTTAACGCTAAACATGTCAGAAAAACAACAGCCCTTCATAGTAAGTGTCTGAGCCCTTTTTCCCCATCTGTGTAATACACATGGTATATGTTTTCTGTGATACTATTAGGTTGATACATCTAAACCTACTTAAAAACAAATAGAAAAGAAGAAGAACGAATGGGAAAGATTTAGCTAAAAGGGGAAGGAAAAAAATAGGAAATTGTCAATAGAAGGAGGAATGACGAGGGCATTTACATAAACTCGCTATCACGTATAGGGCGGACGAAAGGAATAATACAATGTCTTGTTGAAAAATACTCCAATAAGGAACTTGTGCATCTATTGAGAAGTATACAACTATTCAATATTTCAACAACGTCACTCATAATCAAATCAACAGTGACTTATATATCTTCCTTGTATCTAGAACAAGAATCTAAAACAAATAGAGTGGGAGGAAAAGAACTGGGTTCGATGGTTTAAATAAAGGTATACAAACACAGAGAAATCACACGAGGTCGTGTATAATAACATACATGTATACATCTTAACGTTTTGCCAAAATATTTTCTTACCTAATACATACGTTTACAGCGTCACTATATCACGTAAAGCAATTAAGTTTGTAAATGATATTCTCCTGTCATTTCAAAGTTCTATCACAGGGCAAATCCAAGATATCTTGTCCCATATATACGTTACCAATAAATATTAGATCTACGATTTTAGTGTATCTGGTAATGATAGCCCCACTGCAGCTTGAATCAGACCAATTATGAAGTAAAATGAGATTTTTTAGCTTAGTTTAGGTTTATAAAAACAACCGGCAATGTAAAGGACACCAAATATATAAATACCCTGGATTTACTCCCACAGTATTCTGTGGCGGATCTAGGAGTTTGAAGACGAGAAATCGAGGGTCGTGGGCTACTGCACGCAAAACCTGATAAATGCTTATGGGGTGACTTAAAAATACAAGGGATACCTGTGCCCCCCCCCGCCCCCTCCTTTGAGTCTACTGCTACAATATTAATGTTGTGTAAAATTATATCAGAAAGTAAAGAATATCTTATTTTATAAGACTCTCGTACTTAAGGGCAGTGTTGGCGGGCGGGAGGGTTCTGAGAGAGAGAGAGAGAGAGAGACGGTGAAAATAAGGTTACGTTAAAAGAGAGAGAGGGTAAGAGGGAGACAGAGTGAGAGGGAGACAGATCGAGAGGGGAGATAATGAAACGGGGGGGGGGGGGGGGCTAGCTGAGAGGAAGAGAAAGAGAGACTGTGGAGAGGAGAGAGAGAGAGAGAGAGAGAGGGGGGGGGGGGGGGGTACGAGCCTTGGATACCATATGCACGCCAAGACACGATTTATACAGAGCATAGGCATATACAAAAATTATATACCATGCATGTACATATATGATTACTTAACACTACAAGTCGAGTATTAGCAATCGGACAACAAAGGTCATGACAAAATATGGCTATCTTCCGAACAAAGTCCTATTTTGATGAAACACCTATTATGTGCCCCAGAATGAATGAGGCCGATAATTATAGTTCACGTAGCCAAATTCATAACACGTATATTCCAGAAGAAACAACCAACATTTTAAACCTACACATAGACGACTCCACACAAAATATAAATCCAAGTCTCTTTGTCACAAAGAGCAGATCACAGTTTATTTTGAAATGTAAGACGTCAGTTGCTATATTGCGTATATGAATGTATTCAAAGAATAACTATACATGATTGTATATGCATTTATTCAGATAGTCCTACGGGCGGAAATTCGTACGTTCTACCTCTTTAGGGAGAACATTTTATTCCCTTTTTTTTGTTTTTAATCATATATATAGAATGATAGTAAAGTCAGTGTTCTGCTTCGGATTTCGGAATATTAGAAAATAGAAGATAAACTCGAAATAGATTAACAAATTCCGCAAGAGATGGAATATATATATATAAGAGTAAAGTTTGAACGCCATATGCCAAAATCAATGGGAAGATCTGTTAAATTACAAGAATATGCTTTAAAATCCTTAAATTGGCAACACATTGAGAAGTTCAAAATCATTGTTATTTGTCAAATTGGCAATTTTTTTCAACTTTTCAACAAAATTTCTAGCCATGTATGTTGTTTTCAAAGACATTGCACCTTATATATAAGAACCATGTAGCACTAAAAGAAAAATATTTATTGTTGCCAATTTGAAAAACAAAATGTGATCAATTTAGCCCTTAAATAATTCCTGTCCTGAAAGGGTTAAACGCAATTAACCCATGCGCTAGTTATTAAAAGTATTTGTTTGCACTCTGCGTTTTGCAATCATATTTTACACGATATTATTCTTTCATGAAGCGCAAGAAAACCTACCAGTACCAGTCAATGACGCGGTCCTAACGTCAGCGAATGTCTGTGACGCAATCCTATGTCAAAAAAAATGACGCCCCGTAGTGTGCAGCGGGCCTATTGCACTTATAACGCAGCATGAGAATAGCCATTGAACATTCTTTTACAATATGTTCCTTTATTACATATTTCAATGAGGAACACTAACAAGTGAAACGAAAATTGTGGTATTCATAGACAGGTAGTCGCTGAAGGGGTTTTGATTGTACCACATCGAACAGGTGAATTCTTCTTTGCTTGCAGAGAGTGGAAAATATGCATTTTGAAAAAAACATGACTATGTTGTTAATATTCTCTGAGGAAATTGTTAGAATAAGATTACAGAGTATATTTACATAATTGCGAATATTTTTATAATCCCTTTCATGTTTTGATAACATTTTGATAATAATTACAATAAATGATAATGATAATATTCCGTTCTTGTATAGCGCATATCACATATAATATAATGTCTCTCTTCGCTTCCAAAGGAATTTGATTTGATAATAACCTTATATCATTTTCTCAATGCTCTCTAAAATTTGAAATAGATGAATAAATAATACTATTCAATACTAATAATTATAAAAGGAACTGTTTTTAATAGCATCTTTCCAATAAAATAACTGATCAAAGAGCTTTACAGTGTTACCCTGGTCGTTGGATTCAATTACCATGCTTATGATTCGGCACAATAAAGTGCAAATTCTCAACTTCTCTTGGGAGCATTCCAGCTTGGCGCACATGCTATTCCAGTCACAATGACGTTCGCATCCTACCGGGTACCCACTTAACACCTGGGTGGGGAGGAGCAATGTAAATGAAATGCCTTGCTCAAGGACATAAGTTCTGTTCAGGGGTTTGAACCCACGATCCTTGCATCCCCAGTCAATTAGTGATTAAACCACTCGACTACGACACTCCGGACGACACCCCAACATTCGCCACTATCCATCACTATCAATGAAAAATGTAAAAGGTTAAAAGAGCGAAGCGATATTTAGACTGTAAATCGCAATGTGAACATTGCCAGAGACTGTAAAGAAAACAACATAAAAACAACAGCAAAACAACAAAAAAGTGTCATAGAATTAATTTCATAAAGGCACTTAAATAGCTCATCCGCTTCAAGCTATTGTTATTTTGTACTTGGCAAGTGAAGTTCCTCATATTTCCTTAAGATCTAAAAATGGGGAATATCATGTCGTTACGATTTATATCCTCATTACTGATTTCCTTTTCATGATATAATTATGTCCGGATTGGACTGTCTCCAAGACGAAACTGTTTGGACTTCTTTTGTCTTTTCGAAAGTAGTAAGTATTTTCCTTAAACACATTTTCCAAGAAAACTTTAAAGATTTGCTTTGTCTTTTCAAAAGTAGGCATTGTTGATTTTATTTTATTTTTATTTTCTTTGCTTTATGTTCTTTATTCAAAGATATTTTACAAACTGATTACAACATAACAAACAAATATTGATACATTATAAAAGTGAAGTTATTACACTGTATAGTAAATGAATCGCAGAGAAGGTTTGTCAAATAAGCAGAGCTTGATGGCGTGACAATCCTTTACAAAAGATAGGAAATACTATTCTTTTTAAAAGGGATATTAACAAAAAAGCCATCGATCATAAACATGAATTAAAATGTATATTTTTAAATGGATTTATTTGTACATGTTTATTTCTTGCGGTATATAGTACATCTGTAAGCACTTTACAGATTATGTTTCTACACCGGATCTCGAATTCTATAATTCCTAGTAAGCCAGCCCGCTTCTATACTGTACAGACGTCCATCAAACCAAACTATATAATGACGTGTGCATTTTATCGGGTACCCACTTATACCCATGGGTGGAGAGAAGCAATGGAGATTAGATGCCTTGCTTAATTTCCAGTATACCTATGCATTCCGCATTTCAAGTATCTTAACTACTCAACTATACGATATATTTTCAATCGACCTCTAATAATTACTTAGTACATTACATTTTCAGGATATCTTGAATATTACGGAATCTAAAGAAATCAAACGTCTCTGTAATGGTAATTGTAGATAAAATATGTTCTGCAGTTACTTAACTAAAACTGTAAATCAATTTATTCGAATGTCTTGAGTAGATCAATCTCTTAAAAAATACACTTTCTATCTTTTTTCACTCCACCGTGAGTCATGTCAATGATCACCTGTTTAGGAGTGAATATCGAATTACTTTATAGTGCTCTCTAAAAAGAATGGAGTGAATTTTTCACTCTATTTTCACTATAGTTTCATTTCCCGAGGAGGCACGTCAGTGATTACTTGAATTATTTTTTTGGGGGGAGCACATTAAAAGAAGAGAGACTGATCTAACCAAATAAATGTGATGTGGTTTTGTATATGTTGTGTCTCATAATATTACAGAGCAGTTGGCCTCATTGTGGTTGTCATGAGCAGAGTCTTCCTTGTTTCCTTAAAGCCACATCTTCAAGAGACTCGAGTCACTCGACTATATTCATAATAAGACAACACACAGGGCTGAACATAGAAGGATGTACATGTATGCAGCTTTTGTACGTGGTGACGAAAACTTCCCGCTTTTTTAAAAACATGAATCAAATCTTTCGTCCATATAGTAAGATATAATTGGACACCCGTCATGTTGGTGCTCCGACTTCTGCTCCAGTGCCAGTTGCTCCTGGCATTATTTCGTCAAAGACGTAGGGTTAAGGTTAGGTTTCAATTGGGTTTTTAGGTTAGGTTTAAGTTTAGAGTTAGAGTTAGATATAGAGAGGGGGGGGGGGGTAATGTGTTTAGTTAAAATTTCGGTTAATGTTGGATACCGGCCGCTGAGCAATATTGTCGCCGTTCTGGCAAGATTTCTCTTGAGTGGGTTTTTTCGTACATATACTACAATAGTTTGAATAACCTAAACTACCTTTTCGGGGGTCATAATAAATTCCTCGCTTCAGGATTTACATTAAAAACGCAGTTTAGATATTGAATTTCTAACTAATCTAGGGTACATAAAAGTTTGAACTGAACATGACGTACGAAACATCCTCCCACGTCATTGTACACATAATAATATTTGCGGGAAACAATAATATATATATATATATATATATATATATATATATATATATATTGTAAACGCTGAATTGATCGAAAGTCAAAAGGGGTATACTAAAGGCAAGTCTTGTATCGTTGCTGCATTGTGTATATAATAATCTTTAACTATAATATTGTAATAAGCTACTACTTGTATTTTCACCTATTTCAGCATTTCATTCCCCTAAAAAGTACTTGTTGATAAAACTAGAATACAGCCAATTTTACCACTTGGTTAAAAAACACCAAACAAAAAAGAAGTAATATGAAGTAATATTATTAACATTATCATTATTATAAGTATTATTATTATTATTATTATTATTATTATTATTATTATTATTATTATTATAATGGAAAAACTTTTCCAACAACAGTTCCCATGCAAACTAAATACTAAAGCGAAATTAACACTTAAAAATGTTGAAAAATTGAAGTAAGTTTACTTACTCGGTTTTTACAGCTCAGGAGCGTTCTCATCCTGACAAACAAGTAACATAACTTTCACTTTGTGACGCAATAAAATCGTGTAATTTCCCATCTATATAGTATATATCCATTTAGTTCTGCCTCAACGCGTCCAGTATCTATTAACGCTATCATCGCTCATCCATTATACATGTCGAACTGCACGCCGGCACGACCACTCGCATAACTGACGGGCTCCGGTAGAATACTTCGTCGCCAAAACGAACTTTGCTCGCATCATCATCATCATGCATACAGCGAGCATTTGCTTTATCATCCCGCGAATCTCTGTGATCATTGGCTGTGTAATGGTGATACTATGCATATAGAAATCGATATTAGTATCTAAATTTGAGTGATCGTTTCAAGTGGAGTCGAATTTTTGAACGAGTCCTTCAGTTGGGCAATTTTTTCGTTGGATGTTTTCTTTGTGTGTGATATAGTTTTGCGCTAATCCCGAGGACTTTGACGTTCAAAGTCCAGGGTGGTTTGTGTTTGCAGAGACATCACTGTTTATCCGTGTGTCATCGGGAGGGCCGTTCCCTGGGCCTTGGGGGATGGCGGGGATGACGGTGACAATACAAATAGAGGTGTAAAAACTGAAAAATAAAATATTATGGTGCCGAATTCGTTGCATTAGGGTCAGTCTATAATTTGACTAAAATTGCTAAAATTATGTCGTCATGGTCATGGGAAGGGCGTAGAGGTGCACTGAGGTGGTGGTGATGATGGTGGTGGTAATGGTGGTGGTAGTAGTAATGGTGGTGGTGGTGGTGGTAATGGTAATGGCGGTGGTGGTAGTAGTAATGGTGGTGGTGGTGGTGGTAGTAGTAATGGTGGTGGTGGTAATGGTAATGGTAATGGTGGTGGTGGTAGTAGTAATGGTGGTGGTGGTGGTGGTGGTAGTAATGGTGGTGGAGGTGGTGGTAGTAGTAATGGTGGTGGTGGTGGTGGTAGTAATGGTGGTGGTGGTGGTGGTGGTAGTAATGGTGGTGATGGTGTGGTAATGGTGGTGGTGGTGGTGGTAATTGTGGTGGTGGTGGTAGTAATGGTGGCGATGGTGGTGGTGGTGGTAGTGGTTGTAGTAGTAATGATGGTGGTGGTGGTGGTAGTAATGGTGGTGGTGGTGGTGGTAATGGTGGTGGTGGTGGCAATGATGATAGCAGTCATAGTGAGATGGTTATGGGGTTGGTTTTGACCGTGCTGAATTGGTTATGGAGTTCCATGAATTCACTAAAAAACAAAAGAGAAGCTCCTTGCTGAAGCTGTGTTAATAATAATAATAATAATATTGGGTATTTATATAGCGCTCGTATCCACCAATGGTGCTCAAGGCGCTCCAATATTACCCTGGCTTTAGCCGAGCTGCCAGGCCTATAAGGCGCTCAAAGCATTTCAAGGAATAAATTCCTAGCAGGTACCCATTTACTACATCTGGGTGGAGAGTGGCAAATGTAGATTAATGTCTTGCCAAAGGACATTAGTCCTTGATTAGAGATGATGGTGATGATGGTGATGGACGGAGGGGTGGTAGTAGTGTTGTTGTTGTTGTTGGTGGTGTTAATGGTGATGGTGTTGGCGCCGTTGTTGGTGCAGGGTGGTGATAGTGCTGATGGTATTGTTGGTGCAGGGTGGCAGTAGTAGTGGTGTTGTCGTCGGTGGTGGTGGTCAAGTGGTGGTGGTAGTGGTAGTGATGATGGTGGTGGTGTTGGTGATGTTGTTGGTGGTGTTGATGGTGGTGGTGAACTGGTAATAGTGTTGTTATCGTTAGTGGTATCTTTGAATATCCCATGGTTTGTAAAATCCTTTTTAGAAATATTATCCTTCGTGTGAGAAGTCTTGAACACGTCACAAAAAATGCGATGCAGTAGACAATGATTATTTTTAATGCTGTGCGAATTCGTACAGGCGAGATTCGATATAACTTTCCTCCCGGCGGATTTATGGGGTGAAATTCCCTGTGCCCCCTTTAAAACATAATTGGCATATTAAGTTCACAATCCCCAAAAATGTATTCCTTCCCCTTCAAAAGTTTGGACAAAATATGCACCTGAAAATGTAATATTTTTTCTTTTATCATTTTGTCTTAACTTATCAGATTTTTTCGCATAAGTGTGCACGCCCCCCCCCCCCCCCCACTAACATTTTTTAAAAATACAAAATCCTGTATCAGTCCCTGGAGTGAGAAGATATTATACGTGACAAATTAATTCTTCCTGCGCAAGAAAAACAATATTTAATGCTGTAGGAACTCGAAGATGCAATACTCAACATAGCATAGCATATAGAGACGGTTTAGACAAAATAACTTTTAATCGAAGGCCATGAATCATGTGAACCTTATACCAGACGGGAAGAACATGAAAATTTAGAAAAAAAGATTAAAGGCTGATCATGAAAAGATAATACATGCGAAATAATAGTCTTTATCTTTATGCCAAGCAACAGAATACATAATTTATCGGGGAGATATGCCTTATGATTCAGTATATGTAAAACAGCTACTTTTGTGCAGAATCGTGTTTTTCTTTTATTTATTCAATTTAAAAAGTTAGTGGTGTGTATAATCTGTATAACGTCTGACAAACGCTATAACATGAGTTTTTATAACTTTAAAGGAGATTGTTGTTTGTATATTCATGATTTCCAAAAGGAACATGACTTGAAGTTCACAAAGTGCAATTCACTCCGACAAAAAACCTCTGAAGGGTTGTTTTCTCAGGAACAATTCAACCACAATGCGGACATCCGATATTATGGCTCTACGCTGAACGCGAACTGAATAATAATTGGTCCTTTAATGCTTGCTGGTAAGCAATTAAGATTTATGTCATTATCTGAGGGGTGTGATCTCGTGGGTAAGGACTGTGTTATTGTTTACTGAGTAAGGTTTATCGGATCGCAGTCGAGGGGTATGTATGCGCAGGGGCGGATCCAAGATGTAGTATAAGGGGGGGGGGGCACACAAATGCAGGTTTGTCAACGTTTGGAAAAGGTAGACCCGTATTTTTTTGGTCTTGCCAGCTTCTCGAAAAATCGTTCAGGGGGGGGGGGGGGGATCCAGTTCCCTCCATAATTCTCTGACAAGCAAAAAATGCATACTGACAATGCATACTTTTCTTCCAAAGGGGGGGGGGGCACGGGCCAGAATTGCCCCCCCCCCCCCGGATCCGCCAATGTGTATGCGGTCCTTACTTTACCTTACTTTACCTGTTACCACACAATAAGACAAATTCATGTTCATTTTCTAACTCTATAAGAGTCCCCATGTGCAGCATCTTAATCTGATATTTCTACACACATTTTCACACTAAAAGGGAACACTATTGAACTTTAAATATCCAAGCTGATATCTAAGCTTAACGATACGCTACTGATACTTTAAAAAAACCACAAAAATAAAGAGAAAAAAGCTAAACTCTGTTGACCCTTTCATCGATGAAACCTTATAGATTTAGTATTGAACATTAAGATCCGCATCTATTTCACCTTATAGCTTTATTTTCTTTTGACAATTAAGATCCGCTGTTGAACCTTACAGAATAATCTAAACATATGTATCACTCTAAATGTTAATTAGTGCAGATTTAACGGTACCAACGACCTATTAATACATAATAGTATTATGTTCAGTATTAACCCCAAGACCTAACGGTGCTGTTTTGGGGGTTATTCGGTTAATTTGTTTTTCTCTCTCTTTTTTAATACTACTATCGTCTATAAGCTTCACAGTTGAAGAGTTATTCCATACTGTGTATACTCAATGTAATTAGGGCAATGCGGAAAGACCTCATTCTTATGAGAAAGAAATTAATTAAACTCATGCATATTTAAAGAGCACATTCGGCGGAGAATGTTTGCACTGTAATTAATTAATGGAAGTCTGTCGGAATCGACAATGACGTCAGTGACGCCGAAGGTGGGAGCGGAGCCCAAAGGCGGACGCGCAGACGCGGCCGCATATTGGGCACGCAAAAGCAGAAGTAGGGTCAGGGATCCACTCTTTGCGGGCTTGTCGCTTCTGGTCCAGGTTCTCGAGGCGCTTTTCCTCGAACTGCCTAACACCCTTGTGGACAGCTGGGCGCCAGGCACTGCGGTCAGAGGCAAGTGATTCCCATCCAAGGGCTGAAATGCCGCAGGCCTCGAGGGAGGCTTTCAGGCAGTCCTTGTATCGCTTCAGTGGCCTCCCAAGGTTTCTTGCTCCAGATGCCAGCTCAGAGAAGAAGACCATCTTTGGTAGACGCGTGTCGTCCATTCGCACTACATGTCCGACCCACCGGAGCTGGGCTTTCATGATGAGAGCTTCGATCCCGGGTATTTTGGCTTTGCGAAGCACTTCAGTGTTTGCGACTCTGTCCTCCCAGGAAATTCCCATGATTCGTCGCAAGCAGCGGAGGTGGAACTGGTCAAGTGTGCGGACTTGCTTCTTGTACAGCGTCCACGTCTCACATCCGTAGAGCAGAGAGGTGATGACAACTGCCTTGTAGACTGCCAGCCTGGTGGAAAGTCTAATGCCTCGTTCACCCCCACACACGTGTCCATAGCCTGCCGAAGGAAGCTCCTGCTTTTGCAAGCCTGTTGGAAACTTCTTTGTCCATGCTGCAGTTTGAAGTCAGGCAGCCTCCGCGGTATGTAAAGCTCTCCACGTTGTTCAGTGCTGTGCCCTCAATCTCAATTTGAGGCTCAGGAGGCATCAAGCCAGGTGCAGGCTGAATCATCACTTCTGTTTTTCGCAGGCTGATGGTCAGTCCAAAGGTCTTTGCTGCTTCTGCGAGACAGGTGGCAAGTTCTTGCAGGTCTGGTTCATTTAATGCTGCAAGTGCACAATCGTCTGCGAACAGGAAGTCTCTCATTAGGGCCTCTAGGACTCTGGTTTTTGCCTTTAGACGCCTGAGGTCGAACAATCGACCGTCACATCTGTAGCGAATAGTGACACCAGCATCTCACTTAGACAGGGCGTAGAACAACATGGTAGCAAACATGAGGCTGAAGAGTGTGGGAGCCATCACACAGCCCTGCTTCACGCCACTGGAGACTGGGAATGGACCAGAGACATCACCGTTGTCCACAATGCGAGCCATCATGCCGTCATGGAATGACTGTATAATCCTGACGAACTTTGGTGGGCAGCCGAGCTTGGACAGGATAGTCCACAGGCCCTCTCGGCTGACAGTATCAAAAGCCTTCGTCAGGTCCACGAAGAGGATGTATAGGTTCTGGTTTTGTTCTCGGCACTTCTCTTGTAGCTGCCGTACTGCAAATACCATGTCTATTGTCCCCCTGTTGCTCCTAAACCCACACTGGCTCTCAGAGACCACATCATCCAACAAGTGGTGTGTGATGCGGTTCAGAACGACACGGGCCATGATCTTTCATGCGATGCTCAGCAATGAGATGCCTCTGTGATTGTCACATGAAGCTCTGTCCCCCTTGTTCTTGTACAGATGCACGATGTTGGCATCCTTGAAGTCCTGCGGCACCGGATCTTCCTCCCAGAATTGCTGCACCAGCCCGGTCAGCTTGATAGCGATAGCTTCACCTCCCTCCTTGAAAATCTCTGGGGGTATTCCATCAGGACCTGGTGCTTTCCCCACTTGTAGTTGCTTGATGGCCTTCTGGATCTCTGCCAGTGTTGGGGGGTCATCAAGCGACGCCAGGACTGGGCGCTGTGGCATGTCTTGGATGACCTGCTGGTCAATCTGGGAGGGTATGTTCAGCAGCTGACTGAAGTGTTCACGCCAGCGCTGTATGATGTCGCTTTTCTTAGTAAGCAGGGTACCGTCTGCAGAGCGCACAGGTGCCATTGCGTTCGATGTAGGGCCATATACATCTTTCAAGCCGGCAAAGAATTTCTTGGAGTTGTGCTCGTCTGCGTACGGCTGCAGTTCTGCAGCCTTGATTTCCCACCACTTCTCTTTCATCTGTCGCAGCTCAGTCTGAACCTTTCCCCTGATGTTTTTGAGGCAGTCGTGCTTGGCTTGGGAGTCTTTGTCGCTGAGCCAGGCTGTTAAGGCTTTTTTCTTCTCCTGGAGGAGAGTGGAGATCTCCTCGTTGTTGTCAAACCAGTCTTGGTGTTTCCGTTTTGTGTGGCCAAGGGTAAGTTTGGCAGAGTCATACACAGCATCCCGGAAGTTGGCCCAGGCCATCTCAAAATACTGAACCATTAAAACTCATGTAGTGATTACTGTACTTCAGGTGTTGTGGTCTAGTGGATAAGTCCCCAGACTGTGAACCACAAGGTACGTGGTTCGAATCCCAGGCCCAGCACTAGTGTCTTTTGGCAAGACATTAATCTACATTCGCCACACTAGACCCAGGTGAGGTAAACTGGTATAAATGGTAAATTAATTCCTTGAAATGCTACAGCGCAGTGGGTTTATCCATGCTAAAGCCAGGGTATAATTTGTGGAGCGCCAGGAGTGTCAAGTCTGACAGACATGTGCGCTATACTCAAGAACCCACTTATTATCATTAATATTATTCAGTCAGCCTCTCTATAAAGGGGGATCTTTTTTTACTAGGCGGGCAACAAAATTGGGCTTACAATATTGGTATGAAAAATGAAGTATTGATTAGCTCCCATTTTGCCAATTTGAACATGAATAAAAATCGAATGCATTTTCATAAATACACAGAATCTAGTCATCTTCACATTCATTATGGCTGTTTATCCTATGAAAAGAAAGGGAGGGTGGAATAGGAGACTTTGTCTTGCTATCAACATGACCAAGGTACACGAGTTCACTAACTATTCACAGGGCCTAAGATATTACTGTTCAATAGTTCAAAAGTTCTATTTTTACAAAGCCATATATGAAAACATTTAAAAAATGACATTTAACTGCAGCTATGATGAGAATTATAAAGATTGTTTGAGTACGCAAGCAACCATAAAATATGCGGGGAGGGGGGGGGGGGGGGGGTCCTTCTGTTCTAAATTGCCGACAACGAAAAGTTAGCCAACAAGCTCTTAAGTTTTAGGATTTCAAAACAGTTTTCGAATTTGCTGAAAGAGTTTTTTTTTTCTTAAATTCAAGAAGCAGAAGAACAAAGAATTATCATTTTTCTTTTCGATTTGCTGACACGTGACACACTATGCATATCCCTCTAGTGACGCCCCTCTCTTTATGAAAGGTCGATGTTTATGATATGACAGTCCTATAAAATACACATGCCTTAATGATATCAATTTTATTATCTACTTCGAAATATCTATGAATTGTTATTTTATTTGAAGATCCGAGTCATATGGGTAGGCTTGGCGATTAGTACACAGTTTAAATGCTGATGCCCGATTATACCAAGTTGAAAGACATCAGGGGAGCGTTTCATCAAGCGTTTTGTCAGTGATTTTTACCGAAAACTGTTATAAGCTACTGAAATACTTGTATCTGATTGGCTGAGAGCAAATTTTTCGGTAAAAATCACTGACAAAACGCTTGATGAAACGCTCCCCCGATCTATGGTAACAGTCTCGTTACATTCATGAATTTTGATATGATAGCTTGGCATACAAACTTAATACTATAATTTTATAATAGTTATGATATATTGATGGCTAATGATGGCTAATGAATAAACCATTACCCAAGCTTGTCAGCATGTCTTTCTATCTCTGCCCCTTTCTCTCTCTCTCTGGTCACTCTACCTCTCTCTCCATTTTGTTTTCTCTCTCTCTCTCTTTCACCTCCCCCCTCTCTTTTTTTTTTCTATCTTGCACCATCTCGCCCTCGCTTTCAAGTAATGCAGATATCAGCAGAAATTTTTGTCTAAAATGATCGTCTCTGTTCTACAGCAAGACCAGCTTTTCCACATAATCCACTTTGCTCAACTGCAAAGTCAAAGATGCGCTACATGTATGTATTTTATCATATCTAACAGCGAAATTCGGCACGCTTTTAGTGCCATCATCCGTTGCATACAACTACGACCTGGAAGCCTTGTGACTTGTTGACGAGAGATGGCGTTCTTTCTCTGCAAAATTTGTTTTCATGTTTGACTCGTGTCAATACGCGAAGTGATTTCATTTGGTTTTGGTCGCTATTCTGAATAGTCCTTATTTTCCTTCACTTTTAGTTTATGATTCATATTTTTTTTCACAATGCAAATTCTTCTTCTCTTCCCCATTTCTTATATGTTTCCAGGCCTGATTATTTCTACTCTGTGTGCCCTTTTTTCGACTTCCTCTGCATTTTCTCCCTCATCATCGTCATATCCGCTTTTTTCCCCTTTTCTTTTATGATCTCAATGATATATTCCTTTATAATCCGGAAATGTCGTTTTCTTGTTTTTCACCTAAATCGAGAATATGTACGGTCTAACAATACATTTATTCCACCAAGAACTTATGGATACTAAGGAATCTAATGTTAAATTTTAATATGCACAATGACAATGACAATTTTAGGGGGCGGTTGTGAGCCGAAGCGTGCGAAGTTACTGATGAGCACGCGAAGCGCGAAAGCTCTCGGACGTAAATTTGAGCATATTTGAGAGAAAGATGACGGCTCGTAGCACCTTTTTAGGCGGAAAGTTAGTTCGACGCCCTGACTGCTTTTCAATTCTCCCTATCGCATATAGCCGATATCAAGCGATATCACCTTGCGATACCGATATCACGCACTTTGGCTTTGGCACGCTTACTTCCGCTTACTTTTATTGTTCCAATAAAAATACCTCGGATGGGTATTTACAGTACCATCTGGTAAAATGTCATCCTTGGAAAATGTCTCGAACAAATTCTGGACGTCGTATTTAGCTCGAAATTGTCTTTTCTGCGAAGGAGATTTTTCCACACTTTGCGCTTTTGTGGGTTGGTGGGAAACTTGACCCAAGTCACGTTCCTCATCCATGGATATTTACCGTAATTTCTCCGTTTTGCGTCAGCAGCCCGGAAGTAGCTGTTCCAAGAATCTGGTCCCGAATAAATAGTGCGCCGCATGCGTTCAGATTCGGAGAGCTATATGCGATAGGGAGAATTACTTGGTCGCAATACTGCGCTGTGTGTAACAGAGGTGGGCGCAGGGAAGGGGGAGGGGGGTGTTCCCCCTTCCCGCGCCAAGCGCGAACGGTTTGACGTTTTGGCAAATGTGAGAGAAAGATTGTCTCGCATAGCACCTTTTTGGTTAGGCGAAAAGTTCGTTCGACGCTCTGACTGCTTTTCATTTATTTGGACGCAGGGAAGGGGAGTTAATTTCCCCTTCCCGCGCGAAGCACGAAAATTACCCCCCTCCCCCCCGCCTTTTCGCTCTCGCTGTTTTGTTTTGGTCTTTTTTGGGGGGTGGGGGTCGACCGCCCCCACTGAAGGTTGCATTATGACCCTCACTCCCATCAAACAAGGTATGAACAAATGCGAAACGTTATGATTCCTTATGTCATAGAGAATTGATTTTTACACCGTTGTATCTATATTTCTTTCATTTACTGTAAAAACTGTAAAATAATTACAGATTTCGTATTCTACAAAGAAATCTTTGAATAAAATGTCATTTTGAGCCCCACCCCCCACCACCACCACCACGCGCCCCTTTCTATTTTATAGAGGGTGAAATTGCACATTTCCCCTGCTGGCTTATCATAGTACACTAATCATATGTATAGAGACTTTAAAAAGTGAGCTGATCCAACGGATTTCCTTTTTTATTACAATTACTGAAAAGGAAGAAAAGCACAATATAATTAGACGGGTAAGCGGTAACAGTGTGAAATAATAAGAATCAATATTGCGATTAGGTTACCGGTGTCATGGCCTAAGCGTATTTCATCGTTTCTTTACTACGGTATGTACTCGATATGGAGTATACTGGTATTTACTTTCTATCTCTCTTATATAGATTTAAAGTCATACATTTTTAAAAAATTTCCCAGTGTTCGCTTTCGGGTTCATCCGGGTAGATCTCTTACATGGGATGAGCACTTTTGTTTTTGATATTCTTAATAATTTGTCAAGATTGATTGGAATTTGAAAATTGACTGGTGGACGCAGGGAGTTGGCATTGTGTAGTAGATAATCTGGACGAAAATACCACATTTTCTGGGGTTAGAATCCCCGTCACAACAATAACGTCTTTTAGCAAGACATTAATCTAGAAATGCCTCTCTCCACTCGAAGAGAAGAAATTTCTTGAATGATTTAGAGCTTATCATGGTTGTTTGTCTAGTAAAAGTAGTGTCCAAACCCTATGTATCCTAAGGAAAAAAGCTTTATATATCCATTATCTACTTGTAATTATGCATGTACATAAGAAAAGAACCTTTAGATAAAAAGAAGCATGCATTTGTTTTTAAAGACTCCCTCCTTCCGTCCGTCCTTCCTCATTCCATCCTTCCCTCCTGCCCTCCTTCTTTCCACCCATCCTGCTCTCTTTCCTTCCCACATTCCTTCCTTCCATCCTTCCTTCCCTCCTCTCTCCCCCTTCCTTCTCTCCTTCTATGATTGTACGATGCATGCTCCGGCGACAAATGCTCCATGATCGATTCCCTATACACTAGCTGAATGTATAACCTAAAACCCAATTACTACCATAACCCTATATAAATTTATTTGACGAAATGAAGCACGAAAGTCGCTCCTTTGATTTCACATATTTTGCACGAGTTTTAATCCAGTATAGCATGAGCACGCGATGTAAGTATAAACTTTATGCAAATGAAATTTTAGTATAGTCTCACTCTCAATCATCTATTGACTGATCTTGGGAGGGGTGCCAGAACGGGATAAGCAGAAGAGTGGAGGAAGAGAGACATAGATCGGAGAGAAAGAGAAAGAGAGAGAGAGAGAGAGAGAGAGAGAGAGAGTGAGAGAGAGCGGGGCTGTTGGGGATCTATTTTTTGCGAACTTCCCTAGCTAGTTTATACTCATGTGAAGAATAATTTATGAATGTGAAAAATACAGGGACGATCTCTGACAAGCAAAAAAAAAAGGGAGGGGGAGAGAAAAAAGTTTATCACATTATCTGGTGCCCTTTGGGTCGAAAATTTGAAAGGGGCTTATTTTTGCGCTACATTTGCCTAATTATATACTTACAGTTATTGTAATTGGAAGGGTCATGGGCCGGGAGTTTCCCCTAAATCTACCAGTGAAAATATGTTATGATTTCATTTCAATAATAAGCAAGTAGATTTCTGTTTGATTGAGCTCAGCACAATCTTGCTGGTACCTGGATATCCCCATACCTAGAATTCATCTTCAAAAGCTATACTTGTGTTTCAAAGGAAGACGGTACGAGAGCAAAGCATGGGCGCAAATCCAGGGGGGACAGGGGGACTTGTCTCCCCCTCCCCCCACCTTTTTGAAGATAGGCCAATGTCCCCCACAAATTCAGGAATATTACTTTTTTGTACTTGTCAGATAATTTGGGAGGAAAACTAGACCCCAAAAATTTCGGACAGGTATAAAAGTTAAATCATGTAGTGACCCCCTCCCCCCGAAGTTCAAAATGGATTTGCGCCACTGGAGCAAAGTATTATTTTCATTTGGAGTGTTATCCTAAAAAAATGAACCCTGATACTATTCTCCAAATAAAAAATGTAGGGGAAGAACAAGCAACAAATATATTCCTCTTTACACTCTAAAAACTAAAGTGCTGTATATAGCACTTTTTGAGGGCATGCATAGGGACTGCACTCAGAGTGCTATTGAATGCACTCAGCGTGCTATTTCAGCACTTTCACGGGAGCTG
This sequence comes from Heliocidaris erythrogramma, assembly GCA_025617745.1. NCBI lineage: Eukaryota > Metazoa > Echinodermata > Echinoidea > Camarodonta > Echinometridae > Heliocidaris > Heliocidaris erythrogramma. The sequence continues at coordinate 27,880,116 of CM046858.1, read as the reverse complement.
GACCGGCTCCTTAAACTGCTAAACATTCATTTAAAAAAAAATCGTGATTTTGGCGAGCCTCGAACCAGGGTCCGCTGATCGAGAATCGCTGGCATTACCGCTAGACTAACTCACATCGTACGATTTAGAGCAGATCATATTGTTACATAGTGAATTTACGACATTGCATAGTTCATGTTATCTACTTGACTCCCATGACTAAACTGGATTGTAAGAAGCATTCGTTAGTCCATCGGTAACGTCAGCGCCTCTCAATCAGCGGAACCTGGTTCGAGGCTCGTCACGGTCACATTTTTTTTTTGCTGGTAAATTAGCACACTACAAGTGCTATAAACAGCATTTCAGGTGCATTTTAGGGGCATACATGCCCCTAAAAGTAGCACTTGAGTTTTTACAGTGTAGTGACATGAAATTTTAAGGAAAATTACATGGTACAGATAATTCTATAACGCTCGTTCCAAACGAGGAAGTACCGTTGACTGCCACGGTTGATCAAAATACTTAAAAGGATAGACGAAACCACATATTTCATATTCATTCTGTTATCATAATGAAAATAATGATCTAATATTAGCTTCCCTGTGTTGACTGGTGTTCACGCTCCGTGATTAAGTTGCTATATCTTCAGCATATTCACATAGATTCTTTAGACCGCAACTGTGCATTTACTATTTTTTCCAAAAAAAAAAAAGGTTTACTCCCTCAGGGATCAAGAGAAATGAAAATATAACTTTGTGACGACAATCAGCAGTGGCATAACATGAGTCCAGTCATTGAGGGGGGGGGGGGGACCGGCATCATGAGGGCCACCGGTCTTTAATACATGGAAATGAAATGCAAAATTCGAAGGCCATCGATCAGTGGAGGTTGCGGGAGGGATACAATCATCTCCTCTATCGCCCTCCCCCGTTACCATTCTTTATCTGTCTTTTTACTTTTTATTTGAATTTTTCTTCTTTTCTTTTTCTCTTTTTTTCTGTATTCGATTGGAAGCACGTGCCCCAGTGCCTCCACGCTACGCCAAGGAAATGATAATCAAACGAAAACAAGACAGGGATATGATTTGGTTATACTCAATCAGCCCGAAAACAACCCCAGACATGTTTGAGCCCTATACAATAATAATTCATAAAATAGCTTGAAACAGAGATGTGACAAGGTCTGAAATCAAGAACCGACCCCCCCCCCCCCCACTTCCCCTTGAAATCTGGCTTCTATACGAAAGAACTACACAAAGCTCAGATTTCTTGAGGCTTATAAATATCAGTGACATACCTGATACAGAAACACAATTTTATTACAACAAAATCATAATAATTGCCAAAACAGCAATAAACAGAAAGAAATAGAACAAAGTTAATTATATCTCGGTATTATAGTAAAATCAAGTTGAGATACATAAACTGCCTTGTTCACTAACACTGTCAGTTTCATTTTCAGTTAAGTTCATTCTCATATTTTACATCATTTCAAATCACAAACAATTAGTGTTTTCTTATAATATGGTACTTTAAACAAGATGATTTATCATCTGCAATATGCTTTTGTTTTGAAAAAGCAATGAGGAAATACACTGTACATCGTCTAAAGTGTTAATATGCAGAGCCCAGAAACAATAGCAGATTGTGCTACAAACCCGCCCACCCCCTAAAAAAAATCTGCCAGTTATCAATTAATTCGTCTTATACTTCTATGACTATCTCACACATATCATTCCGTATGTACCAATATTGTTATTAGCGTAGCCAGGAGGGAGCAGGAACCTGGGAGTGTTTTTTAACTGGGGCCGGTGCTGCTGAGGGTTGAAAATAATGCCCATATTCCAAAATTTCTGACAAGCAAACTAGCAAGCAAAATAAAAATAATACAAATTAAAAAAAAATAACGTAGCATTTTTCTGTTTCCTCTTTTCATTGGAAAATTATCTGACAAGTAAAGTGAAGAAAAGAGTCGGGGCTGGGGTGCCCTTTAACTAAAAAAAAAATCGCTGATGTGCACTCCTTGCTGCACCCCCTGCGGTATCCCCTTCACCATCGATCATTTTTGGTGGAAAGAGTGAAAGGGGCGGCAAATGAAATACCACGACGTTCTCCGACACCCCCTCCTAAAAGATAGTCTCGTTAATTTGCATTTCATCTACCGATTATTTAAGATCGTCAACCCCACCCCCATGATGCCAGTATGCCTGGGCCCAGTCCCTAACGCCACTGATAATTTAACCCGTTCATTGAATTTAAGTTCTTACCAATCATTACCGCCTGTACATTTTGTAGTAACAAATTGTTATTATACGGCAAGGTATCCCACCTCTACCATAACTGATTTTAACGTGCAACAGCAACAAGTTTTACCTCGAACAAGGCTTAGTAGCACAGTCAGCTGCGTCTGTATATCCTTTTCCTGTTCCTTTTCCAGTAAAGCTTTCAAGTAATATTTAGTATGATCCTTCTTTTGCAGCGTTTCTTCACTTTTACCAAGTAGAGATACATGTAAAAGAGTCTGACTGAAATGCAAAGGTTGTCCTGAAGGCTTCAATTTTCGTGCTCTTTGTGCTGCCTCGAAAAGTGAACATGAAATGATTGACTCGTGCCATCCCTCATATTTAAATACGGAACCTAGCCCCAGATTTCCCATAGCCTGCATGTTTTTAGCGCATGCCTCATTAGTTTTGGGGGGAATTCCAGTATATTTTGCTTTTCTCTTCTTTTCACATTCTACACGTCATGGGTGCTTATATTCCCGGCCATCATGGCCATTGACATCGTCCTCGGTATGTTTCGCTCATCTCTCGTAGTTTGCAGGTGCAGAACCTTGTCTGCTGTAACGCGTAATAGACGGTCTGACCTGTTAGACTATGTAAACTGCACTCCATAGACCTTAGTAGCCAGAGAGTGACAAGATCAGACAAGTCTTAACATTTAATGCTGCAGTACCATAAAAGAGTCTGTATCTGTAGACTACAACTCACGTTTGAATTCCTTCATTATTATTGATCGTTGCTGACGGCAGATGGGTTAAGCATGTTAAGTGAGAAATAATTTGAAGTATTACGAAAATCGAATCGTATAAGCACGAAGAGGAATTATAAAACGAAATTGATTTCTATCATTGGGCCCACAGATCATTTGCGTGACTTCCTTTTCATCCCTTGACTTGAGAAAACTTATTGAATATAGAACGATTTTCAAAATTCATTTACGGAATTTTTAGATGACATCAAAAGCCATACGTGGTGTCATTTTTATTCAATTTATTTCCTGAAAAAGCATCTACATTTCCCCTTATCGTGGTTTTCAATCTGTGTTTGAGTATGTATGATACGGAGCTTCAGTCAACTGTTAAAACAAATTGTTCAAATGTATAGATATAAAAACATAGATGACAGTTATGGAAACAAATGGATGCATGAGAGATCATAAACAAAAAGGTAAAAAATACCTTGGTTCTCTTTATTTGTTCTATGTTGTTCGTCGTAACTCTGGTGGTTTTCATCATCAAGTTGTAGAGACGACAAAAGCAAAATAAGAGAAAAACTACCATTTCTTGAAAATACATATCAGATGTATGTACACGTTTCATTTGCATTTTTCGCTTGTTCGCTTCTCCAATATGCATTGTTAAGGACATTCCTTATTATCAAACATCCCATAAATTCATTACTGTATCTCTCCCCCTTTCGGTCTTGTTGACGTTACCATAACAAAGGATACTTAAGAAAACTTATTTGGAATAAAGGTTTTTGCCATTCATGTTGTATGGATATATGACACCAAGAGGGATACGTAATGTAATTTAGATATGATTCTTTTCATGAAAACCTAGTTTCCCTCCTAATCGTTTCAGCGGTCACTTTATGAGTGCATGGTTTTCAATCTGTGTTTGAATATGATACTGAGCATGAGACAGAGTTTCAGTAATTGTTAGCATAATTAATCAAGTGAATGGATTTAAAAATAGAGATGATAGTTATGGAAATAAAGTCAAGCATGGGATATCATAAAAAAAATTGTTTCTAACTGATGTTTTTTCGTCATTATACGCCCAATCAGAGTGAAACTACAGCTTCTTGAAATACGGTACATATCAGATAAAAGTCTGATGTGAACCTGTTTTGCTTGTTTTTCTTCTCCCCCACCATAAAAATGCATCGTTCATGACATATTAATGGTCCCACAAATACTCTTTTGTGACTTCCTCTTTCGCTCCTTTTGTAGAAAACTTTACCCCCCAAAAAAGAATTATACAGTTCATTTGTGGAATTTTTACTTAAGATCAAAAGGCATACGTGATGCAATTTTGATTTGATTTGTTGGATTTCTTTAAAAAAAAACCCTTATCGTTTTAGTCAGAACTTTGTGAGTGAGGGAGTCAAAGTTAATTCATGTTCGTGGTTTTTAATCCGTGTTTGAGTATGATACTAAGTGTGATATCAGTGTGAGTTTTAAGTCATCTTTTAAAACCAAATGTTCACAAAATTAATCAAGTGGAGGAATATTTCAAAACATGGATAATAGCTAATGAAACAAAGATATGCATGGGAGATCATAAACCAAAATGAAAAAAAACCTACTTGTTTTGGGGTGTTCTTTTTCTGTTGTTCATGATCTTGACTGATGGTTTTTAGTTGGCAGAGATGGCAATCGCCAAAATGATAAGAGCATAACTACAATTTTTTGAAATGCTTATCAGATGAAAGGGATGAATTTTTTTTTCTTCCCCAATATGATGTTCAGAATATTGGCCCCACAATTTATTTCTGTGGCTCCCTCTTTAGCTCATTTCGACACTGTACCATTACAGTTATAGAAGAAATGATAAAAATCGCCTCACGTGGTATATTTATACAAAAACGGACTATTAAATCCACTTCAGTCTGGTTTCCGCAGATATAGGAATGTCAAAGATCACTTAGTGAGACTGGAGACTAATGTACATGTATCGCAAAAGAATAAACTTTTACTGAACACTAGTAAAACAAAGGTAATGGCTATTTTGGGTCGAGACAACGACTTCAGACGTTATTAAAGCAAAAGTAATTTAGATGTCCATATTGAGAATACGCCAATTGAATGTGTGTCACAATACAAATGCCTCGGAGTCATAATAGACAATAATCTTTTATTTTCGAAACATGCTGAAAGAGTCGCTCTCCAAATGAAACAGAAACTAGGCATCCTAAGATGCCAATTATCATTTACCAATTATCTGATAGATCCCAAAATAACTATGAAATCATAAATAAACTACATAAGAGAGCAGCATATATCATATCGGGATGTTCATGGTCAACTTCTTCACATGAGGTCTTAATTCAACTTAACTGGTCGACACTCGAGGCATTGTATACAAAAGCAATGGGGATTATGGCATTCAAAATTGTTCACCACCTCGCGCCTGATTTACTAGCGAATAGATTTATTTTACACGACGATGTAGCACAACGCACGACACGCAATTCCATTAAGTAGCTCTCATACATCTGAGAATGTTCATTACGAAAAGGTATGATTCTTTGCGACAAAAAAAATCGCAGATTTTCCCAGCATTTCGTAATGAACATTCGCAGAGGTTCGTAACGTTCGTAAATGTTCGTAAGAATTCGCAGCCGAGTGCAGGCTTCGCAGAATTTTTTCAACATGTTCAAAAATTTCAGGGAACGTAACTATTCGTAATGTAACGTAACATATTCGTATTTCATTCGTATCTATCATAACTCATTCGTATATTTCGTAACTCATTCTTAATGACTTGACAGCCAAGAATTTGATAAGAATTAATGCGAATATTACGAATATCTGCGAATTATCCATGGTGAACAGTGTACAATTGGAAAAATGTGGAGAGAATGTCATGAAAAGAAGCTGTAGAATTGTGAAACGCTGTGAAAACGCGCGGAAAATACGTCACTTATATATCGCATATAAATCGCAAACATTCGTAACTTTTCCGTAACTTTTCCGTAACTGTTCCGTAAGTATCGCAGTCAATCGCAAACATTCGTGGATTTCCACATCGTTACCATTCGTATCCAAATTCGTAAAATATTCTCGCATGTATGCGAGAGGCTTTAGCTTATGCTTGAACCCTACAGGTGCCATACAGAATTTTTCAAACGTTCATTTGTAAACTCTGCAATTGCACTGTGGAATAGTTTACCCACAAAAACCAGATTCTCCCATAATTTGAATGTTTTCAAAACCAAATTATCACGCTGAGGCTGGGACGCACGGTTTATTTGAACAATACATATGCTGCGATCTCTATTTCACATTTTTTAATTTAGTCAACAATAAGTCGTTTACATGGTTATATATTTCATCAAATACTAAGTACACTGCTATTTTTCTTTGTTTATGTTTTATAATCTTAATCAATCTTAATCAACTCATTAAATTATTGATTTATAAATTTGGTATGTATTAAACCATGTATATCTATATGTATATGTAATATTAAAGTTTTAATTATTAAATTAGTAAAATATTGTTTGTATAAATTGTGTAACTGTAAGGGTGGTGGTTAACATATTTAAACATTTTAGTAGACTTGTATTAACAGCTTTTAAATATTTATTGCATATACTAAGTTTTTATTATGTTTTCATCGGGTATACTACTGTACTATTGTTTTTATTTGTATAATGTACACCAATTTCTATTATGTTTGACACTTGTTATTTTATTGTACCATGTTTTAAAGGGCCCCGACGAAAACCAGCTCATGCTGATCGGGCTACCTTTTTTAAAGATGTGAAATAAATAAATAAATAAAAAATAATCTTTGAAAATGAAAAAAAAAAAATAGTAGTTTTTCTAAATTTAGAAAAGGCATATGGAAAACCGGTCTTCTTAGAAAGTTGTCTGTCTCAGGCATTGGTGGAAAATATTACTTCTTATCAAAGCATTTCTATTGAGCAGGATTTCTAATGTGAGGATAAATAACTGTATGTCTCGCCATTACACGTTAGAAAACGGTATCCCGCAGGGTAGCTCATTAAGTCCTTTATTATTTACTTTAATGTTGAATGATCTGCAGATAAAGGTAAGTGAAGTTAAATTATCTTGCTATGCTGATGACATCGCAATTTGGTATTCAAATAACGATTTGGAGCTGGCTCGCAGGAAATTACAAGAGGCCCTGCATGAGCTTGAAATATATGATGTTGGGAGTGGAAGCTAAATGTTTCTTCTACTGGCCGCGGTTCTAGTCTTTATCAACAAACAAAAGAGAGATATTCTTTTAAAAATAAAATGACGTAGTCTGCCAGTATACGAGCAGTATAACTAAGTTCCTTGGTATGTGCTTTGACTCTAAACTAACTTGGTCTGTCCATATAGAGTATATCATTGATAAATGTAAGAAAAGATTAAACTTGCTATACGTTGTATCTCTGGCACCCCTTGGAAAGTAATATGAGTTTCTGATGATGATTTATAAAGGACTTATCTTATACGTTTTGGACTATGGAAGGGAAATGTACGATTCTGTTTGTATATCACTGAAGAAAAAACTTGACTCTATCCAATATAGAGCCTTAATTTACAGGTACAATACACAATGTGTCTTTGGAGGCTTTACAGGTTTTAACCGGGAAGCTGCCTCTGAGCCATCGTAGAGGGTTGTTAAATGATAAATGTAGAGTTTATTTGCTGTCTAGTACCCTAAATCACCCGACAAAAGAAGTATTAGGTGATGGTTGTGTTTTAAGCCCTAGCCTAGAATGGATGGCCGGAGAAGGACCTCTTAAACGGCGATCTTCCAGAGACGAAAATCAAATGGTGGTGGACATGGGCGGAAATCGTGACGTCACTCTATTCATCGTGGGGGACGACACAATAGCCGTCCCCCCCCCCCCCCCCCCCCCATGAACAGTAGATTCTCTACTCGGATTGACGCCCATGGTGGTGGAGGGCCAAACAAACTTATATACCTAAAATCCCTAAACGGCGTTTAGCACGACCTTATGTGTCCCTCGAACACCAGGGTAAAATACAGAAAAAGGAAATGCTTCAAGTTGAATTAAATCGATTGTTCTAGAAAGTATTGGAAATGCATGGAATTAATGGATATTTACATGTTTATACAGATGGATCCAAACTGGAAGATGGGAGAACAGGAGCCGCATTTTATTATATATATATTATATATCCCGTGTCTGCATTATGGCAGCAGAACTAGTAGTCATACTAATGGCACTAGAGTGGATAAACACATTTATGGAAGCCTCATCGATGGTAATATTTAGTGACTCTTTGTCAGCTTTACAAATGATCGATTCATACTTTATTAGATGTGCTATTGTGAATGAAATTTTAAACATAATTAATATTTTGAAGTTGAAGGATGTTTGTGTCCTTTGTCCTTTGAATGGATTCCATCACACTGCGATATTAACGGCAACGAGATCGTAGATCGGGCCGCCAAAAAAGGAGCCATGAAAAAAGTGTATAGACATAGATATACCAAACACGAGAAGTGAACTAGCAGCATCTCGTTTGATCCATTATTATAATGACAAATTATGGCAAAGAGAATGGGACAATGCCGAGCACGGTAGATTTCTATATGCCTTACAGATGTTACTAAGCCCATACAAAGACATGGCTTGTCTCGCAGAGAAGAATGCTTGATACAACTAAGAGTAGGTAAATACCAAATTATCACCTTTTTCAAATTAACCAGCATGATACTGGTCTCTGTGAAGCGTGTCAAGAAAGGATTAAATTGAAAAATCCTAATCTAAAAGAATTATTGCTGTCTAACCCAATTTTCACTCGTGAATTATTGGGTTATATAATATGATACCAATCGTTTTAGATATCCCGTTAAGCTATCATTGATCCTGTTTTATATCTGATCTTGAAGCAATTTGGTAAATAGTAAAAAAGAAAAAAATAATATATATATATTTTTTTCCATGAACAATTTGAATTTACTCCCCCTCTGTTATTTCCGATTGACTGCTTGCGTATCTTGATATTATAGCGAATAATTACGAATAATCACGATCGACAACTCTCTAACTTACGACATGGGATACTAACATCTTACCATACTAATGATGACCATTAATAACACCATTTTCCAGGGGCCTGGGAACGATTTTGTTACTGGGGGTGCTGTGAGCAAAAAAAAAGGTCCTCAGCATTTTAGTGTCTCTTTTTAACTACCTTTTAGCTACAGCACCCCCAGCATCCTCAGCCTTCTAGGGGGTACACCCCTTCAACAAAATTGCAGGGGTGCTGTGCACCCCCTGATTTTTTTCCAGGGGGTGCTGCAGCACCCCCGGCTCCCAGGCCCCTGCCATTTTCACCACAAAAAAGTCACTCGTCGGCTTTCCGGAGCCTACGCCAAACCTACTAAGGTGACTGGCGCGAATAATCTGAAGAGTTTGAAGAGCGCCATCATACCAAAAACCAACCAACCATTACAGAGATACTTAAGAAAACTCAAAACAAGGCCTTTACAATTCATTTACGGATTTTTTTCTTTCTTTTAGATGACATGAAAAGGGATACGTGATGTAATTTAGATTCTGTTCATCCTCTTTCGCTTATTTTGACGCTACCATTACAAAGATACTTAAGAAAACTCATTGAAAAAGGTTTTTACAATTCATTTAAGGATTTTTGAGATGACATGAAAAGGGATACGTGATGTAATTCAGATTCTTTTCGTGAAAAAACACCAAGCCCCCCCCCCCCCCCCCCCCCCACCACCACCACCAACTAATTCGTTTTAGCAGTCACTTTAGTAGTGCAGAACACAAAGGAAAAATCAGTAACCACCAGTTGAAAATCAAAGTGGTTGCAGTTAATTTCAGCTTGAAGCAGTTGCATGTAACCAGTTGACTGTAACTGGTTCCAGGCGCGATGCCGGGGGGGGGGGGGGGGGGGCGGTCGCCTCCCCCCCCCAAAAAAAAGACAACAGCCAACCAAAAAATAAGCGGGGGAGGTGAAATAAAAAAACTAAAAATGTACTACGAGCCATTATCTTTCTCTCTCTCAAAATTTGTTCAATCGTCAAGCTGGTTTCAAATGGAAATTTGACTGGTATTTTCACTTGTAATTTCGACTGGCAATTCCAGCTGGCTACCAGTAGATTTCCATTGGCTTTATCTGGTTTCAAGTGGACCAGTTGCTACTGGATTTTCCACCTGGGAAGTCAAATTAAATTCATGTTCAATCTATGTTTGAGTATGATATTAACTATGATAGAGTTTTAGTCATCTGTTAAAACAAATTGTTCACAAGATTAAGTGAAGAGATTTCAAAACGTAGATAGCTATGGAAACAAATACATGCATCATAGATCACGCGGGCATAGAAAACAAAATCTTTTTTCCCCTTCTTTTTTTTTAAAAGAAGTTTCGACTGACCCTTTGCATCACAAAGTGGGAAACTAAACTCTCAATTGGAGGAAAACTACCATTGTCTTGAACATATCAGATGTACATGTATGTAAAATATATTGATGGGAATAATGATGCTTGTACATGTACTACTCTCGGCTCACTTTCATCCCTTAATTTTCATCTCCCCCACCCCCATCTATCTCTCCCTCTCTCTCTGTCCCATTCCCCCCCTCCCCCAATCTCCATCTCACTTTCTCTCTCTCTCTCTATCCCTCGCTCTATGCTCTCTCTCTCTCTCTCTCCCGTCTCCCTCACATCTACGTGTATCTCCCATCCTTCTTTCGACTGCTTTCACTCCCTCTCTTCGTCTCCTTTTCTCTCTCCCTTTCCAAGCCTTCTCTCTCCCTCTCTCTATTCTCCATCTCCGTTTTTCTCTCTCTTGCCTACATCTCTTGTGCTTGGCATATAATATTCTCTTTCTATATATCCATTCATTTCTGTATACACATTTCTTTTTCTTCCCTATCTACCTACAGTACCATATAATTTCTTCTCGCAATCTTTGTCTGGCATGTACTTCATACATAAGCACAGTCATAACATATAAGATTCAAATTCCAGGATTTTTACAGTCCTACGATATATAAAAATTATATATCATGCAATTTTCACAACAGAAAATAGTATATACTATACTGTAAAATCAAAACATTAATTAACAAATCAATGGACAACTCAAGGGCCTATCAAAATAATTTCTCTGCAAGGTGTAAAACAAAAGAATACTGCATGAAGAATTGATCATTTTTCTAGCGAGAATTAAAAAGACCTGGGTGCCATTGCATAAAGACTTACTATTATAGTAACTTTGCCATCAATGGTAACTACCATGGTAACGTTGCTCAAGAGCCAATCAAAATCCAGTATTCCATGAAAAGTTACTATAATAGCAAAGTTACTATAATCGCAAGCTTTATGCAACGGCACCGAGAAGTACATATCTGAAACAGAAAAACTCTGCTGAGAAGCAAAAGGGCATTATTTCTACGTATACATGTATAATGTTTATGTTAATGCCGTTCTGCCTCTAAGCAAACTTATATTATTGCCTTAGAGCGTGGGAATAGTGTCAACGATTATGTTCCTTATCGGGCCGAATGACTATTAGCAAAGCGAAGCGACGTGAAATTAAACGTATACCCGTTATCCTCGTCAAGCAAAAAGATAAAGTTGGTACCTGGTCATGCGATTACATTGTACTAGAAAATGTCTCAAAGCAACTGGGAAAGATACATCATGTCTACACAAGAATTGGTGTATACTGTGAGGTTTGGAATCGTCAAAATGATAAGAAATTGACCAGTTTCTCTCAAAAGCATATGCATTGCACACAGAAATGGGTATATGGGACTGCACACACATGTGGCATGATGGTTCGGCCCAAACACTTTAGCTACAGTGTATTTCTCGTCATTTGAAGAGCAATCCTTTTCAGGGGACATTCCTACTATGATATTCTTCCAAACTGACAATAAAAGGAATGAGAAAGCTCAAGAATCATTTTCACCTTTCCCAGAACTCATTTTTCTCTTTATACACATAAAAATCCCTAAAGAGAGATGAATCTCAGGTTCATAAAATAAGTCTGAATATCAAAAATATGAATTACTCCTGCAAAATAGGAATGATTGAAAGGTATGGAGCAGTCCATATATCTCGTTTGTGAAAATCATATTTTGAAATTAGTTATGATAATTTAAAGTTCAATAGGCATAGTACAAATATGGAGTCACAACTTGAAATTTATGGCAAATTAAATGCAAGTCCTACAATAAACCCTCATTCAGAAAGGTTGATATTCAACTTATGCTCGTTTCAGGAGTTGCATTTAATTACAACTTTTAAAGCCAGAGGCCTCTGGTAGAAGTATCACTTTCGTAACTGTATATAACATAACAAAACGGCTTACTTCGAAGCATCGGGTGATCACGTTCATGTCACGTCATCACGTTACACCACCTTTCATGAATACCAGCACTAAATTCACAAAGGGTAGGGTGTAACGTTTGGGAAATACCCCCCTCTTATTGAAGAAGTGTCGGGTTTGAGACGCGAGTATTCGTAGATTTGCAATACATTTTTATAAAGTGTCTGATAAACTGGACCTGACACTTCGCCAATAAGAGGGAGTATTTCACAAATGTTACACCCTACCCATCGTGAATTTAGGGCTCGTACGTGACGACGTGACATGAACGTAATCACACGATGGTTCATAGTAAGTGTAACAAAACTATGAAATTACTTCACACATTAAAAATATCCTACTCAACAGGAGGCCATCGATCACCTTTAGAAATACATACCCTAAAAGAATAAAATATTCTCATCTAACCACAAAGAAACATGCGAACCTTATTCATAGCTATTCAAATACAAAAGGTAAGTGGATTATGTTCAATTAAACTTACAGGAGACAAAACATGAGCGAATTATATATTTTTTAAGAGTTTGTTTTAAAAGATCTTCTGTTTATTTAATTACAGGTAAAACATTTTTTTCGTCAAATTCAAGGGATTTCTAGAAAATATTTTGGTGAAAACCACAACAATAATTAATAACAAAACACAAATATATTCTTAATTTTTAATCAGAAAAAATATATAAACCACCAAGATAATTATTCACAATTAATTGTAATGTTGAGTACTGGTGGAAGAATTGTTTTCTGAAATTAGCTATTTAGAAGGTATTCTAAAAGGTCATGTTAGACCAAAGAATAGGGTATTATTCTTTGTATGAAGGGTTTTTATACTGACAAATGGTTAAATTTGGGAAAATAATTTCATAAAATCGACAATGATATTGAATGGCTTTCTTTCATATGAGACATATAGGTCTATAGCTCAATCATTGAAATTATTTCATCTATTTCAAGGTTTATATTTGTAATAATCAAACATTCAATTTAAAACAGGTTCATACATATTTTCAATCAAAAGCTAGTTTAAAATAAGGAATAACCAAAAAAAAAAAATAGTTTGACGATCAAAATGCTGGCAAGAGCATGCACAAATTAAAATAAAATATGTTGTTGGATTTGTCACAAAACATCAATTAGAATTTGTTGTGCAAAATATTAAAATAAATAAATCCATTTCATCAATATCATTCTACTCTTTATCAATACATCTCCATCAATATATACAATTATTCATTACATAATATACATGTATGTACAGATAACATCTTACACATAAATATAATCATTTAATATATGGTACATTACGTACATGTAATACGGACGGAATTAAAATTACTCCACATTACTCAATGATTTGTTCACATTTTAAAATTATTATGTTCCCCAAAGAAATTAAACATTTAAAAACAATAGTTTCGTATTGGAAGTTTTAGGGTGAATACATTTAATAATATGTTAATTACTGTAAACAATTAACACCTAAAAATAATTTAAAAAACAATGGAAGTTCATCAAAATGCCCCATGCAAAATCCTAAAATTTGTTCAGGCCTTGTCAGAATTAATAATCTAGAACAATATAAGGGTTTAACTTCATTAATTTGTACTGTGCATCGTGAAGATCCTATATGTTTGTGTTTTTTTTAAGTTGAAAACACTGCACATGTTAAACTAATATTATTTGCTTATCATATTTCTTCTGTAAAAGTGTTTTATAATTTGATATTGGTCAGCTTAGAACCACAAGGTACAAGCTCAATTTGGGGTCGAGAGAGGCAAATGTAGATTATTGTCTTGCCTAAGGATATTTGTACCATGTCGGGGCTTGAATCCAAGACCTTTACATCCAAATTCAGGGCCCTGTTTCATAAAACTCATCATCAAGAACAAGTCACAATGACTGTTAGAAGCTACTGAAATCAGAGCATTTGATTGGCTGAGGGCAAATTTGTCATAGCTCTGTTGCAAGTGTTATTGATAACAAGTTTTATGAAACAGGCCCTAAAGGTGTTCATCCACTTGAGTATAACATATAAACACTTTACCACCCACTTCTTGATTTCCTAGCCCTGATATAACAAGATTTCAAAATATAAAGGATATTTCCTTGGTCCCATGAAATTTGTTATAATATGGGTTCCATGGTATGGGTAACCATCAAACATTCAAACATCTTGGGTTTTTGCTACTATTTCTTGTTCAGTGTATATATGCTCAAAGGCACTTTTCCAAACAACAAACATTCTCCTCTCATCCTAACTAAAAGGCCATCATGAACAACCGATATTGGCAGATCAGTAGAATATTTAACATTATTACCTATATAAGGCATTTTAGCGGCGCAATAAAAACACATTTTTGTCCGCTTGATTTGCACGTGCAATATGAGGCCACTGAACACTGAATTCCCCATAGACTACTGTACTAAATTTGCTGTGCAATATTATGCCGTATTTTGTCTGGTCTGTTTGCGTGCGCGCAAATAATGCAACGCATACACACATACGCACATGACGTCATAAAGAGGTTAAGTTAAACTTGTGTGATCACAATGAAGTATGATGAGGGGCTCTATTAACTGAATATGGTTGGTAAAATGATTTTTATTAAGTTCTAAATCATTTTCATGTAGGGTATAGATAATAATAATTATATTGGATGGCTTTATTTCATGGAATACCAGAAATATTCCACTCGTTAGGGCCAATATTCTCTGGTATCCCATTCAGAGCCATCCAATATAATATAATTATAGTAAGAATACAACAAACAAGTACTGATTGGTAAAGTATGGCAGCAAATGAGTTACAGAGTCAAGTCAACATTTACCTACCCACAAACCAACACATCTACCTAAAGAGTGTTGCAAATGCACATTGAGATTTAAAAAAAAACATTGGGGAACATGCTTACTTCTGTCAAAATTCAGTTTCTTTAAGAAATATTTCTTCTCTCAGTGTTTTTCTGTTATTTTCCTGAATTATCCTACTCTCATAAAATTGTACTGGAGTGATTTTACATCATGTCATTTGAAGTATTATTTTTATGTATAAATAATGATATTCCATTCTTGTGTACCACATGACATAACATCCACATGTGCTTCCAAAGAGATTGGGAAATTATCTTGTGTGGACGCTGTCTAGGTGGTCAATAATGACCATTTTCAGCCTCTATAAAACTCCCTGATCTCCTGGTTTCCTTGTGGGAGACACTGAGGCGGTCAAAGCTATCCATTATTAGAGGCACAATGACCATCTCATCTCCTATTGAACTACACTTGATAGGTCCATGAGGTCTAATCTTTTAGCTTCCATGACGTCCTCGTTCCTACTGAATGACATTGAGGGGGTCAACGATGTCTAATCTCAGAGTCTCGATGATGATTTTATATTTTACTGATCTACTCTGAGGTGGTCAATGATGTCCATTCTCAGTCCCTAATAAGATGATAAAAGCCTTAAACTCTCCCTGGTCACATGGTTTCTTTGAGGATGGGTCCGGTGGGTCAACGATGTCCATTCTGAAAGCATCGATGACCACCTCACTTCCTATTTAACGATGTTGAGTTGATCAATGATGTCCATTCTGAGGGCATCAATAACCACCTCATTTCCTACTTAAAACAACATTGAAGTGAACATTGTGGTGGTCAATGATGACCATTTCTTATTCCCTATAAGATGATACATGCCTTGGACCCTCCCTGGTCACCTGGTTTCTTCGTTGACGACGTTGAGGTGGTCGATGCCGTTGGCGAAGCGGTAGACGTGGCAGGCGAGTCGGGTCTCTTCTTCTTCTTCCAAAACTGCCACGACTGTTTGAAAGTGAATAGTTATAAAACTTATAAAAGTAAACTAGTATCTTCACGGGCAAAACTAACATCATGCTTTTTCAGACTAATGTCTAAATAAATATTTTCACAAATTTCAGTAAGAATATAGGAGTTATCCATTAAACAAAAAAACAAAAAAACAGTTTTGTCATTTACAGAGAAGGGAATATGAAATATCCTTCTAGATTGATATACAGGGATATCAACTGATATGTAAGTAAATCTCTCTTTCTTTCTCTTTTACAACTATTTTATTCAAAATGTGTACATAAAATAATCTATAAAATAATCTTAATGACATGGAAAATTGTACATAACCTGTCCCCTGTCTATCTGAAAGAGTTATTGAATGCGTATACCCCTCAGCGATCTAATAGATCATCTGGTCAAAATTTATTGGACGTTCCAAGAACCAGGGTTCAATATGGGGATAGATCTTTTTCAGTTGCAGCACCAGTTCTGTGGGATGATTTGCCTCTATTGATTCATTGGAGTCTTTTAAAAAGCTACTTAAAGCATACTTATTTTCTCAAGCTTTTGGCAATTAATGATTATTTTGACTTTCTTTTGTTCCTTTTTCTCTTTTCTCTCGTATCTCACAGGGCCTCGGAATAGTTTACTAGATTGATGGCGCTTTACAAATGCTTGTTTATTATTATTATTATTACATCAAAGAAAGCGAATGAACATTAAGGAGTAAAACCAGATCACACAATGCTGCAAACACAAAAATACCCAGAGATCCACGGCAAATGAATCAGGCAAATGAAAAACAGAGCGTCACACAATAGAGAAGAGAGAAAAGACTTATCCTCATAAAATCTAACCATCAGATGAGTTCATCACTTACTTTACTTCATGTCACTAGAAAAAGTGCTCCCGATGTTTCCTTAATCTATCATTATAACTCTTTTGAAAAGATAGGACATAAGGTAAATGAAGCTCATCAGAAAGATATAATTAAAATCAAATTAAAATGATCTCAAACTTGTAGACTGATTGGTAACATATTGAAGAAGAAACAAAGATGGAGAAAGAGAAAGAGATAGGATACCCAAAAAAGAGAAGGAAGCAAGACACAAGAGAGAGAGAGAGAGAAGAGATAGAGAGATATAGTGAGAGGGTGAGAAAGAGATACAGCTACAGAGTGCGAAATAGAGAAAGAGAGAGATATAGTGAGCGATAGATAGAGAGATCGCGCGAATGGACAGGTAAGCTAATGAATACACACGCATGTGCAGGCCAGAAATATCCCCCTCAACCAGTTCTACGACCAAACATTTACAAAACTAATATTCCAGTTCCAATCTAACTCCATCACTATATGAATACAAAATCATGTGCAGAGCCAGTGATCCCAATCTGCATCTACAGTGTAACTCCATTGATCTTGCCATGCAATACACATGCACATCAGAATCAAAGCATTATCAATGCACTTCTACCCATCCTAAAAAGCAGCTTGGAAAATGGAGACATTCAAGGCAACGTAATGTTGAACTTACAAGTGTACAAGTGGTTTAAGGATTATCACATTTTTCAGCAAAAGTGAGCATTTCATCGGTGAGTGTGTGTGTCCAGGCATGTAAAAACATAAATGGTTTTCATTGTTTTAAGGTAGCAAAATAAATATAAATGTAAGTGGCAGAGGCACAAAAGTGATATCATACAAGCTAAGTTTTATTTTTCTTTGTTTTCTTGACCAGGTCAATATGAACAGATATATGTATTTTAACAATGTGAAGGACTCAGATTTAATTCCTGCTAGACAGATTACTGGCGAGTTAATATGTGCTGACAGAAAAAAAAATGACATTACACCGGATATTATATATTGACTACTTTGAAAGAAAGTTTTGACTATTATCTGTAAATAAATCATCACATAAATTATTATTTAGTGTGTAAAAAAGAGAAATTTAAATATAATGTGTTTCTTGATATCCTAAGTGTTTCATCAATAAATATTAAAAATGCACAAATCACTAAAAACATTTTTGCAGATGAGTGAGATGACAATTGATTCTATGTTTATTTCAATTTTTCATGTCAATGTTACCTTGGATGGGTACTTTGCCGTAAAACCAAACATGTCCATAAGTACCTTCAATAATAGATATGGTCTCTGCCTAACAAATAGTAGCGATGGATTCAACTTGATCACAACTTCATATCAATCACAACTCTATACTAAAGAGTTCGAAAGTTTGCGATTGATTGGGCTTGCGATCAATCAGGATCAATCTCAAACTTTTTATAATAATAATAATAATAATATTGGATATTTATATAGCGCTCATATCCACCAATGGTGCTCAAGACGCTCCAATATTACCCTGGCATTAGCCCAGCTGCCCTATAAGGCGCTGAAAGCATTCAAGGAATAAATTCCTACCAGGTACCCATTTACTACACCTGGGTGGAGAGTGGCAAATGTAGATTAATGTCTTGCCAAAGGACATTAGTGCCTGCGATGGGACTCGAACCGCGAACCATGAGATCCACAGTCAGGTGACGTATCCACTAATCCATGACGGGGTCCTGGGATGGCCCACTATAAATACAGTCAAATCTGCTGTAGCACCACCTGTCTATAAAGACCACAATTTTTGTTTCCCTTTAAAAGCGTTTCTAATTGAAACATGTATTAAAGGAACCTGTACATCAAGACCACCTGCTCATAAAGACCGCTTTTCTGGTCTCCCTTGAGCGGTCTTTATATACAGGTTTCACTGTACACACTTAAGGGCAAAAGATGTTTTTCACTGTGACTAACCTTAGGTTCTGGATCTTCTTGTTCAGCTTTATTTTCTGCTTTCTTAGATTGGTCATCTTTCTTGTCTTTGCTGTCATCCTCATCATCGTCGTCATCATCCTCCTCCTCCTCATCCTCATCCTTCTTCTTGCTTGTTCCTAGCTTGGCTTTGGCGTCCTTTTTCTGTGTGTCTGTGATTAATCAAGATATTGTGATGGTAAATGCTTCATTGCTATTACAAGAGAAAGGGCAAATCTACACCCAGAAAAAAATTGCTTTCAATAAAAGCAGATAAATTAGTATCATAATATCAGCAAAGTCGTGAGGGAATCAGTTTCTTGGATAGACAACAATTGGTCAATAAAGAAGAAATAACATCACAGCCTCTTTAATATTAGTTGCCTGATTTTCCTCAGACCTTTCTACATGTATTTAATACGTACTTCTGATTTTTCTGCTTCCATAGGAAGCATTTCTCTCTTTGATTGGGGGAAGGAAGGAAGGAAGAGTCCTCCTTCAAAGCTGAAGAAAATGTTGCTCAACGCTAAACCAATTTGGTCTTAGCTGCTAAATTATAACTGGCAACATAATAACATTTTGAATTGATTGCCCAGCGCTTTTCTTCAGAATGTACAATTAAAAGGTAATACGAGATGGGGGAAAATGTGACACCTTACATGTTGGCTTTTATTTTTTGTTATGTTGATAGCCCAAGTTACATCTTTAAACATTTCAGGTCAAGTTTATATAAGTCCTCTGTATTTATCCACAAGAATAACAGGATAGCACCATACTTCAATCTTCCTGTGCTATTACTTGCTATTACTGTACATAAATATGGCCTTTAATTCAAGCAATTATACTACAGAATGATGAGTACCTTTCACTTTGGCTGCATTTTTCTCTTCTTCTTCTTCCTCTTCTTCCTCTTCTTCCTCTTCTTCCTCTTCTTCCTCCTCCTCTTCCATCTTAGTCTTCTTTCCCATATCTCTCTTGGCTGGAATTGGAGGTTTACTCGTCTTTGTCTGAGCCTTCTGCTTGCTGATCTCCTCCTCTTCCTCCTCCGTCCCGTCTGAGTTGTCTTCTTCCTCTTCAACAGTCCTCTTTGGTTGTGTTTTACCCAAGTTTGATTTGGGCGAAGCCATCATTGAGAGGGTCATTTTGCCTGTACAATGTTGGATATAGATTGACAGAAAGATTTCAGAATTAGTGGGTGCATTGAGATTAGAAATCACATCATTCTGAATGATAATCTAAAATAACCATTCTAATTGATCGCACTCAGGAGGAATATCTGCAAAAGTATACATTTATACATAATAATCCTGCCATTTTGTTTTTTTAATGACAGTTTACTAACTTGTTTAGCAGTCAGAGACAAGGCTTGACACAAGCATTCTGATCTCCAAGTACTGTACAATAGAGTACTAAGCTCTTGCATTGGTACTGAGATATGATGATGAATATAATTTAATTATTTATAAATAACAACTGTGCCAAAGTCTTGGACAATCTAATAATCATCATCGAAGAGTTCTGAGGGGGTTTCATCCAGTGTCTTGTCGGTGATTTTTACCGACAAATTTGCTCTCAACCAATCAGATGCCAGGATTTCAGTAGCTTATAACAGTTATTGCAACTTGTCGTTGATGACAAGTTTCATGAAACAGGGCCCTGATCATCCTTATTGCACAGTACCTCAGGAGTCAGCATACTTCATTAGACTCCAAACATTCAATACCCTTTCATCAACAGTAACATTTTGGGGGGTTGTACATTCTTTCTCTTATTTCCGTGGGTAACGAACATCCAATTCTGACAAGTTATAGATCATCTTAAAGCAGAAAATCTTCTCTATTAACCCTTTCAGGACAGGAATTATTTAAGGGCTAAATTGATCACATTTTGTTCTTCAAATTGGCAACCATAGTAATTTTCTTTTAATGCTACATGGTTCTAATAAAATGTAATGTCTTTCAAAACAACACACATGGTTAGGAACAGTGTCGAAAAGTGGAAAAAATTGCCAATTTGATAAAAAAACAATGATTTTGAACCTTTCAATGTGTTGCCAATTTAAGGATTGTAAAGCTTATTCTCCTTATTAAAATTCCTGGCATCAAACGCAATATGGTCATTCAACAAAAATGGACATAGTGTGTGCAGAAATTTGTGCTCTTTCTACTCATGCCTCTGGTATTTTTTTTAGAGCTCAAAATCAAAAGTTATTGAGCTAAACCACAAAATGTGGTGAGTTTTCTCCAAAGGGTTAACCCGATGAATACTAATTTCTCTAATACCTATAGGCTTAGTACAGGGACTACCCGGTTCCCATAAGCAAAGGGTTAAGAACTAAAAAATCATTTCCGGCAAATTTTTTGTTGGTTTTGTGTAGAGGGTATATATCGGTAACAGCTGTAATATCTTCAAAATCGACAGACCTTTCTTTGGTTGTGTTTTTTCTTCTTCTTCCTCCTCCTCACTCTCAGACTCCTCTTCTTCTTCTTCATCTTCCTCTTCTTCGTCCTCCTCTTCCTCACTTTCTTCTTCCTTTTCAGGCTTTTTCCTTCTGTCAAGCGGCGCAACTTCTATTGATTTGGGTTTGTCTGCCTGCTGAGGAACAAAAAGGATAATAGCACCTTGTATTGTAAGGAATCTATGGCTTGTATTCACAAAGTAGGACTTGGTGAAACCTGCTTCCACTTAGTGAACATAATCGTTTTCAATTGCGCCAGTTGTTACTGATATCAAGTTTTAAGAAGCAGGGGACAGGCAGTAATTTTCACTTCAAAAGTAGGAAACAGAACCACCTGCGAGACAACTTAATGTTAGCACTCTGCTAGCTACAGATAGAGGCATGGCACAAAAATTGATGTAGAATATCACAGGTAAATTTGGGAAAAGGACACACTGTCCTAATTGGAACTGAATAAACTTTTCTTCATAAATATGCTAAATTAAACTATGCAAACGAGGTCAGAAAAACATTTATGAAGATTAATTGCTCAAAAGGCAGATTCCTCCATGTGGGAGAAGAAGAATAAGAAGAAGAGAGGAAAGAAAAATAACGTGATAAGAAATGTCCCTATAGAATATTTTGTAATTCATTATTTTCTCCACTCTGGTGCTAAAACCTGAACATGGGTCTAAACTGGACCTATGGTGCATCTTCAATGGATCTACACTTGACATTGTTCACATTTGACTCTACAGCACTCACATTGTTCACATTTGACTCTACAGCACTCACAATGGTACTTTTACCAAAAGTACCATTCCTCTCCCCCCCCCCCCCCCCCCCCCCCTCTCGCTCTCTCTCTCTCTCTCTTGATTAACATTCTATGAAATTTTAAAAAGAATTTGTTGAAAATTTGTACTAAGAAGGCTAAATAGACACATTACAACTAAATGAATTCCCACTCATACAAGTAGCTGATAAGATGATGATAGGAGTATTGATATGAAGAAATGGTTAAAATGAAGAAATGGTTAATATGAAGAAATGGTTAATATGAAGAAATGGTTAAAAGCAAGGCTGAATAATGCAAAAAACACACACACACAACACTTTAACAGATGGAAAAAGCTTTGTACCTCTGTTGGGGGCTGCTTCTTGGAACGAGCCATGATTAAGGGTTTCATTCCTTCTTTAGTCCCACTCTTAGAAAAATGTGTCTGGAGAAAGCAAAGCGTGAGAGTAAGGTTTCATTACATTATCAAGAGGCGGTCAGTTGGAAAGGAAAGTGGTATTTATGGTGCATGCTTACCCTGTTGACTATGATTAACTCCGGCTTACTATTATATCATAAATTCATAATGGTTAACTAGCCTATGTTTTTATGTGATGGGAATCATCAAAAATCCAATTCTGCATCTCACATTTGGGATTACAAAAAGCTTGCCTATCATTTTGAAATTTAAAAATTTTAAATTTTAAAAATCATAAATTGTGAATTTTTAAGACAAGGAACACTGTTAGTAACCAGGTGAACAGTGAAAATATGAAAAGTTAATCAAAAAGTTTCTCTCTAAATCTGAGTTGTGCAACTTGTGATGTATTTTGTAAACTTGGTAGCACAGTAAGGTTTATATCGATGGAATATTTATTCTCCGTAGGACTTGACTTGTAAACTTGGAAGCACAGTAAGGTTTATATCGATGGAATATTTATTCTTCGTAGGACTTGACACAATATTAGTCTCAAAAAGGAACATGCTGCAAAATAACTAATGGGCACAAACACCAAATGAAGAATTTCTCAGAAAGATAATTGCAGCATTTTCTTTTTCCATGCACTAGCCAAGTGGTATAAAATATACAGGAAAAGGAGACACACTTCTCTTTTAAGCAGTAAGTAACTAGAATTATGAGAACTTCAACTGTAAAAAAACATATATATCACAACAAATTCATGGTACTTCGGAGAAGGTAAAAACTGTCAAATACATAAAGATTTGTAAAGATAAAAGCAATGATGCAACTGAAATGAAGGACATCAATAATTTAGTAATACATAAGTGAATGCAGCTGATCATTCAAATATTGTATGCTTGAGAGGAATATTCCCCTAAAATAACAGGAAAATTGAGAGAAATCAAGACTTCTACAACCTCGTCTCGAGATATCTTTATCTTTAGAAACTTAAAATTTGAAGATAAAATTATATATTTGCACACAGAGTTAATATGAAGTCAATTCCTAAACAATTTAGTGTGAAAAATAATTCAATAAATGACTGACCAATAGAAGTATATGTTGCATGGAATTACTATGCAATTCAACAATTACTTAATGAAGAAACATTGGACACCAGAATATTCACATATAGATTTAAACATTTTAAGACAATATAATCTCAAAACAGAAATATAAATACAGTCAAACCTGTCTTAGCGGCCACCTGTCTATAGCGGCCACCTGCTTATAGCGGCCACCAAAAAATCCCCCGCAGGAAATTACTTTGTTGTAGACCCTGCATATAGCGGTCACCTGCCTAACGCGGCCAGCGGCCACCCATTATGTATCCCTCGGACAATATCTGACCGCGTATAGCGGCCACTATTATCGAGTCGAGCCGTAGCTTCATGCACAAAAAAGTAGTTTTTGCCATAGGCGCGATGTGTTTACCGAGTCCTAGCTCAGTCACACTCTCCCACAAACGTCGTGAATAGATTCTACAATGGCCATGAAGATCTAATAGTTTCACCACATTGCCGACTAATTAGAGATTAAAAATCTTTTTAGTAAGAATTAAGCACTAGTATTGTTCGTTTACGTAATCTTCGCACCATCCAGCTGCAATCCCCTGCACTTTAGTTGTATTGTTCTCCTAAGCTATAGCGGTCGGCATTGCATTGATATTGATCACCATTGCGCAATAGCGCAGGCTCGTACACTTCAATATAATTTTTTATTTTTTAAAGGTTTATAAAAAAAAAATTTGAAGCGTTAAAACTTTTGAAGAAAATAATAAAGGAGTAATTTTTTTTAGAAAGTGAAAATAATAAAATACTACCCAAGTATTATTTTTTTTAAAGATCAATAATAACGATTTCATGTACGAGAGATTGTCCTGCTGAAAAACGGCGTGAAAACTCGACTCGATCGATATCGTCCACCGGCGATCCAGGCCATTGTCGACGTTCGCACTTTCGACGAATGCAAGCGAGCACCTTCTATCGCCTGTTCTCAAAAACAGTTAAAACTTCTTTTAAACCATTCAAAAGGCAAATATTTATTGAATGAAAATTGATTGCACGATTTTATTCAAAAGATAAACTTATTATTGTAATTTTTTGACAGGAAGCAAAAGCATGATTAGACATCGTTTTTAGACTATAAAAATCAAGAAAAGCAGTCTACCGCGGGTGGTACGTACTTGGTAATTTGAGGGAAAATTCATTTTACACAGATTGCTCGTATATCTATTGTTTTACTCATTTTTTGACAGCAAAACATCTTATTTTAGCATTTATATATCATATGACATGTTATACGTCAAATCTGTTGATCTATAGCTTGTTTTCCTAAGTGATATATATGGATGCATGCACACTAACTTTGTTGCGTGTAACAGTGTATGTGCAAAAAAATAAAAATGGCCGCCGACCTGTCTATAGCGGCCACCTGTCTATAGCGGCCACTTTTTCCGTTTCCCTTCGGTGGCCGCTATAGACAGGTTTGACTGTACATAAACTTTGATACAAATACTAGTAACAGTGTTATTGATAAATGTGAACAAGTAATATATATATATATATATATTTATATATTAGATGGCTCTGAACGGGATACCAGAGGACCAATATTGCACAAATCGAAGATGAGTGCAATATTGGCCCTAACGAGTGGAATATTTTCTCGTATTCCATGAAATAAAGCCATCCAATATAATTATTATTATCTATACCCAACAGTAAAATGATTTCGAACTTAATAAATATCATTTTGTCCACCACATTCAGTAACAGAGCCCCTCATCATACTTCATTGTGATCACACAGGTTTGACTTAACCTCTTTATGACGTCATGTGCGTATGTGTGTATGCGTTGCATTATTTGCGCGCACGCAAACAGACCAGACAAAATATGGCATAATATTGCGTGGCAAGTTTAGCACTGTGGCCTATGGGGAATTCAGTGTTCCGTGCAATAGCCTCTCATATTGGACGCGCAAATTAAGCGGACAAAAATATGCGTCTTTAATGTGCGGCTAAAATGCCTTATATAGATAATTTAAAAAAATAATGCATAACATGAAAGATAGAACAAATGAAAAGTACACACATATTAAACAAAATAATAAAAAAAGGCAGAATTACAGACAGAGAAAGGGTCAAAGGAGAAAGAGGAGGGAACCAACACAGAAGTAGGAGATTCAATAGAACAATTGGATGAACTGAGAGAATAAAAGAAATACACACCAATTTTTGGTCCAGACATACTGCAATGAAAGAAGGTGGACTTACAGTTGCAAATGGATCTTGATCTTTGGGCACTTCTCTATCATCCTCCTCTTCTTCTTCACTCTCTTCATCATCTTCCATAGCGCTGTCATCATCACTCTGTTTCTTAGGCTTCCCAAAGTCTGGTTCATCACCTCCACCTCTTGGACCATCAGCCTCATCATCTGGAGACAAACAAAGTACTAAATAGTAAGTAACTCATTAATGAAAGGATTTTTTTTCCAGGGCAAGATTAATTAGTTTTTCTTTCTTAATTTAGAACAGACGCAATTTTTCTAGATTTTAAGAATAACTAGATGAATCTTCGACCGCGGTCGGTCGGAATTTATGCCATCACCAAATTGGAAATGTATGGCATACATGTACACTCTAAAAAGGATTGGTCCAACAAAATTACAAATCTTTTCACTTAAAAAGCACAGGAGACAGAAAATTTATTTCATTTCATTTTCATCCCGTACAAATAAAAACTTACCGTTGATGACTTACAATCATCAAATACACCAAGGAAATAGATATTTTATAGCAAATAGACCATTGTCCTCTTGAAATTTCTAACATAGGTAGGCCTAGACTCCATACATCATGAACGATTTTCATGTATATAATGACCTCTATGACCTTTGAACTTTGACCTTGAGACCCTAAAATCTAATCCGTTCATTGTCCCTCACATATTCATAAATGGGCCAAGTTAGAAGCTGATCCGTCAAACAGTTCTAAAGTTATTGCGAGAACGAACCATTTTTATGTACATAATGACCTCTATGACCTTTTAACTTTGACCTTAAGACCCTAAAATCTAATCAGTTCATCGTCCCTCACATATGCATACATGGGCCACATACATGGGCCACATATGCAAACATAATGCCTCCGGCACCACCTACGGTGGGCGGAGGCATAAAAAGTCATCTATCTGAATGGATTTATTCATGGAAAGAAACTGTCTTATGTTAAAAATTGTCAAATTGTAAGGAGAAGTAATGATTCTAAAATTTCAAAAACTTGCCAATTTAAGAATGTTGTTGTTGTTGTTGTTGTGAGTTAATGGCACCTTTGACAAACTAGTGTCCTTTGCGCCAAGTCACTTTACTTAATTCTTAGATCGCTGTACCTAAAAATTAGGTCGAGTCAAGTCGTGGTTGTGGTTTGGCTGTGAGGTCTCTCCCTTAGTTTACATAATATCTGAGGTACTACAATTCAGTATTGTACCTGATTATACATTTATTCCACATTCAATTTTAATGCTTACTTTACTTCCCTTTAAAAATTCTTTGCATCAATCGTCAAATGGCGATGCAACAAACATGGGCACAGTGTATGCAATAATTTTTTACTCTTTTTCCTCATGCTTCCGGTTTTGTTTTCTAGACTCTGAATCAAAATTTCTTTTGTCAAACCACAAAATGTTGGCAATCGTCATGAATGGAATAAAGTCCTCACATCTAAAAATATCTTCATCATTTATAATAGATGTGTCTTTTCCAAATTGACAGAATGAATATTCTACACATTAAATCTTACAGCAATAACTCCCCAATCTCTCCAATTCTCAAAAAATAAAACAGACTGAACAGTGTGCATTGATCTTCTTCTCTGCATAGTAAGCTCTACGTAAAGAGTTTACCACTCATTTGTTGAGAACCAGAAGGGTGTTAACTCTGTATAAAATGAAAAGAATTAACGCCCTTCTACCTCTACCACTAATCCGACTCCAAACCAGCTGACCAATTGGCAATTCAGGTTAAGGTAATTGTTCCGTTAGGTCTGCTGTTCATATGGTGTCCATCTTGTCAGTGTGCATAAGGCATGACCCTGTAAAGGACACTCACCACCATTGCGTAGTTTCATCTTTGGTATATCGTGGTCGTTGAGCGGCTTCAGGGTCATTGGTGGGAGGGTACGAGACTTAGGCGTTGATGCAGCCAGTGGGGGAAGGGTCCTGCTAAGCGGTGGAAGAGGGGATGGCTGAAAGGGTGACGGGGATGGAGAGAAATAGAACCATATTAGGCGGTATAGACCTGCAGCAAGCTTTTGCAACCATCATGAAATCTCTGCATAGATCAGGATTATAGTCTATCTAATTAATCAAATTTATGAATGCTTATGATCACAGATTTTCTCTGTATTTTTAGCAGAAAAATGCAAAAGAAACCTAATTTGTTGCATGAATAAAACATGCTGATGTATGTATTGATGTTTCATTATTCCAAATAATAATAATTGTTAGACAGTTGATATGATTAATAAAATGATATTTTGGGGTTTCAAAAGAGGAGTTTATATAATTTTTCACATTCTAATAATTACAAAGCTGTTATCTTTTCGGAGTAATTTCAACTGTACCTCTCTCTGTCTCCTTCGTATCCTTGCGGTACCTCCGAGGGATCCGTTCAGATCGACGTTGTTTGCCAGCTTCATGAGATTGGCCCCCATCACGGGGTCTTTAAACTTAGGCTCGGCTTCCTCAGGTTCCGAATCCGAGGCGGGGTCACTGGGCGGGTTTCTTCTCCTGGCTCGGACTAGGGTGTGGCAACCACCGCAAGATACCTGGTTGGAGAGGATAGCAAGATTTACACAAATCACAAATCACTCCGACATTTGTTACGCTTGTTATTTCATCAAAAGTACAGGGTTACAGTTAGGGTTTCAACAGACCGCTTCTGTAATGTATACAAATTTATGCAAATATATTCTCTGAGCACCTAGTGACGAGCTATGCCATGAACATACTTTTTATAAATGAGCCTCAATGCTTGGAATCCAGTTTGCATACATCATTTGTTGGTATGCATGGCAAGCCTCTGGCAAGCTTTCAGTTTGTCAAGAACCTTTGTTTGAAAGGTATGCATAAAATGTGCATATATTACCAAAGCGGTCTATTGTGTTTTGGTTAGGTTTAGGGTTAGAATTAGAGTTGGTGTTAGGTGATAGTGTTTGTTCCCGTGTTGAAGTTATGAATTTGGTTAGTGTAGGATACTGGCCACAGAGCAACACTGTCAAAGGAGAATGGGTCATACAACCACATCACATCACTTACATGTACCTAACTACAATCCCATCTCTAATACTGCATCAGAATCTTGAGATGTGCGTCTTAGACCTATAAATTCAGCGCTTGCAGTGACACTGCACTTTCTAATAGTTCCTGTGTATTGTACTTTACACATGAGGCAAAGTGGACTTGCATACATGTAATATGCATAACATACATATTTTACTTTGAAAACATTCTAGAAAAGAATTTTTTTTTTCAATCATGCTTGTGAGCAAAACAAAAAGCACAAAATGTGCGTGATGGCTTCGAGACATTCCAGTTTCAATATGGAAATGCCAATTGTCTTCCCTTGAATGAATAACAGGATATCTTTGATTGGTGTCTCAACATAGGCTCCAGCAACAATTGCTCTGGGCATTATTTTGTAAAAGATACAGGGTGAGAGTTGCAACTGGGTTTTAAATTTGGTTTAGTTTTAGCGTTAGGTATAGTGTTTTCTTCTACGATTGCAGTTCAGAATTCATTTCGAGTAGGGTATTGATCACAGAGCGACTGTTGCCAGAGCATATGTCATTCAATCCTTTGACTATGTGTATGCTTCTGGCAAACTTCCTTTAACTGGTCTCTCTCTTTTCTGTTATCAATGTTCATCTTTATTTTATGGTTGGAGTGTAATCGCGTTTGAGCAAACCTACTTCTTCTACGAGGAAGCCATTGAAGCGATGGACCTTGGATGGGCTGAATACATTAGAGAAGCTCTCCTCTCCTTGAGCTAGTTTGCCATGGCGACCGTCTCCAAACGTGTAAAGGCATCCCTTGGCTGTAAGAAATAATGAGGATAAATATAGAATTGCCTCATATAGTCTAAGCTGAGTGGACAGCTTAATACAACCAAATGGTGTCCATGATCGAACAAAATTCTTCACATAAATAGTATATATCCTGTGTCTATTACTCCATAAATAGCAGGTTACGTTTCTGTAATTATTAGTATCAATATTAGTATTAATTATAGTATTAATGATATGACATCACTGGCAGAAATATTGATGGTAATAATAGAGGGCAATCACTGATAATCACACTACCGACTCATTTTCAGCATTCAGAATAGAAATACATTTTTTTGCTCTGAATTGACACTAAACTGAAACCTGATGATCAAAAAACAGCTTTCTCCACAAACAGGCTATTACATACTGTTTATATCTTTGATACAGTACTCTTACTGACTTTCAAACGCTGCAAATTTGCGGCGAGATATGAAGCCCAAAGCAACAAAAGGATAAAACGGCAAATTAGGTCCATCTTACCAGTGACTACTGCAGTGTGACTTTCTCCACACGACACCCATTTACACCTTGTCCATTCTAGCCTGGCCACTCTCTTTGGAATGTTGGTCTCCAGATGGTCTGGTCCATGACCTAGCTGACCACTAGCGCCATTACCAAATGTATATACATGGCCATTTTCTGAAAGGATAATAAAAAATAAACTGCTTGACAATCATATTGCACTCGGTGTTTCTTCAACTGCATGGCAGAATGGTGCAAACACAAATTTTTGTCACATTTTGATTTTTTTTTCTGTTCTGTACTGACAGGACACTAGGACAGAAAAAAAAAAAACATGGAGAATTGATAACCTCTATTTGCTGACATATTAGACAATGTACTGATTGAAAATGTGTTGCGTAGATATAGTAAAGCAAAACATTTAATGGTGTATTTATAGAAAAGTATATCCACTGGTCATTTATCCACTTGCACCCATTTGTCAAACACATGATGATCTTCTACTCTTCTTTGTTTTTTTAACCTTTCTGTCCATATAACTTTGAATTGTTTTTGCATCACGGCCAAAATGATGATACTACTTTTAATTTAGTCCTCTAAACTTTTAAACATTTACAACTTCTTTACAGTTTGTCAAATATCTATAACCTGTTTTTCTGAAATTTCTGCTTGCAAAAAATTCAGCTTTTACAAATCTTGATTCGCCCTCTAAAAGTAGTTTTTTTGAAAATAGAAAATCTGATTTGAATCAAGGATATATAATTTTTTTTAACACAAGGGAAGATGAATCTCACCAGTTATTGCTGCTGTGTGTGCATTGCCACATGATACAGTATCTACAGGCTCTGTGAAGAATGATACGTGTTGGGGTTCGTCGACGCCTCCTAAATGGGATTCTCCTAGCCCCAGCTTGCCACCTTCCCCTTCACCAAATGTGTAAAGCTTCTTATCCTCTGTAAATCAACAAGAACAATGACACTGGGCTTGTCAAATGTTGAATTCTGCACATATGTAGATCTTTTCTGAGATTAAATATTCAGTGGTTTCAGCCAAATCAACAAGCATTTATGGTGCAGTCACACTACAAAAATCCAAGGAAATTTGACTCTCAAGAACTTCACATCGTTTTAAAAATATGTTCACATTGCAGTATAAATATAGCTGATATGTCAAATACGAGACTTTTCCTTCACTACGGCGCAGGCTCAAATTAGTAATACATGTTCCACATACACAGATTAGATATTAGCACACGTTAGCAACTAATAGTTGTCGAATTACGGGACACAATTGGGTTTGTATTCACTTTGGCAAAATTCAGGGGATCAAAATTGCAACAATCAAATTTCTCACATGTTGCGGGAAACGTTTGGCTTCGCTTGTGCATTTTCTGTCTTGTGGCCACACCAGCAAAATATCAGGAATCAAAGTTCTACGAATTTTCTGCTACTATGATCACACATTTAGTTCATTAAAAGAATATATACGATTTGAAGTTTCTTTGAGATGTTCGCACATAAATCATCAGAAATCATTGACAGAATGTTGAAATACATGGCAAACGTATCTTTTCATACAAGATGAACAACAACTTTCATGAAACTTTCCTTTATGGTACCAGGGGGGTGTTTCATAAAGCTGTTCGTAAAGTTACGAATGACTTTACGAATGACTGGAACATGTTCTTGGGTGCTACACTAATCAGATTCTCAATAATTTAGCACAAGAACTGATCACCAGTCGTGCATAAAGTCGTGCGTAACTTACGAACAGCTTTATGAAACACCCCCCAGAACTAATGGGGTGTTGCAAGAAAGTTGCAATCAATTGCATATTGTATAGCAAATTAGATCAACCATTCTGAATGGTTCAGGGTCTGCCCATTCAAGAAGATGCGCTTGCAACAATGATTTTGATTGGTCAGTACCGATCAGTTGCAACTTGCAATCAATCGCAACTTTCTTGCAACACCCCATAAGATTATCTTGAAGCCTTACCCGTTAGGAAAGCTGTATGATAGTAGCCACATGATACCATTCTGATAGGTACACCCATAGACAGCTCCCTGGGTATCTCAATCTCTGTATCAGCACCATGACCTAGCTGACCTTCAGATCCACCTCCCCATGTGTACAGGGTACCAGAGGCTGTGGAGCAAAGGGGTCAAATGCCAATTATTCATAGGATCACTCAAATATGTTCTGTGTTTCAGAGGGTCAGGGGTCAGACGTCAATTTGTTGGATTATTTAAAAAGCAGTGTTTCATAGACGGTCAAAAGTCAATTATACATGGATCATTCAAATAGCCAACTTTGTTTCACTCATAGAGTCAAAGGTCAATTGAAAATACATGTAGTACCAATTTTTTACTGTGATTAATGGGGGTCAGAATTCAATCATAAATTCATGATCATTTCAATTTCGACTACATCATTATAATTATTATTATTATCAGTATTATCATTATCATCACATCTTTTGGTATTAGACTGACTGAAAGTCTAATGTGACTTACAAGAAGAAAAGCATATATTTAAAAAGATTTATGTAAGGAAGTGGCTTATTAACATATTGTGGGATTATTTAAATCAAATATAACTTTCTTAATCTTATTAACATGCCCCTGATTGTGCTATACAACCTACTAGAAAATAAATTGTTATTCAGGAACAAATGCTTTAAACCCAGACGTTTTTGTGAGCATGAAACTTTGAAATTCAGTAAACTTTTCTGGTCTTACATTAAATAAGATATTGTAAAGAACCTACCCGTGAGGGCAGCTGAATGATCTGTGCCACATGACAGCATGAGATAGTCCTGTTCCTCTAACGCTTCAATCATTCTTGGGGCTTCATACTGCTTGGAGTCCCCCACCCCTAGCTGGCCCTCCCCTCCCGCCCCAAAGGAGTGGAGACGATGATCTTTGGTCAAGGCGATGGTGTGTACCCGTCCACAGGCAATCTGTTTCACACCAGCATGTTTCAGCCCTATAAAAATGATTAACAACATATTTAACATCATGATGATAAATAAAGATTAATAATAATAATAAGAACAAAACTACAATTCCTACTTCTTCTTCTTCATTTTCTTCTTCTCCTTCTCCTCCTCCTCCCCTCCTCCTCCCCCCCCCCCCCCCCTCCTCCTCCACCACCACCAACACAGTTTTGGACATGTTTAGTACCAGGGGTGATAGTGTGGAAAGTATTTTATCTTACATTTTAGTGAAAGGATTTAATCGTCAAATGAAATCTAAATTACAAAATTCCTTTGAGTTTGAGTAAATTTCTTCTTTATGTTTATCAATAATGCACTTTAATTTAGAAGTATTCCTTATGATGATTAAAATAAGCGTGTCTAAAATAAAAGATATAATAATTTTCAGAGAACAATCCGATTCTTCCAAGCAAAGGTTAAATCACAGTCAAATGCCTTTTGACAACACACTATTTACAAGGAAAGTGGGGTTATATGAAGGAGAATAGCTGAGAAAGTGTAGATTCGTAGTTCTGAATCTACGAGACGTAGCCGAGTAGATTGGGAGTGGCGAATCTACACTTCCAAGGCTATTCTCTGATTTAAACCATTGCGTACATTCGTAAAAATAATCTACACTTGAATAGATTGACGTCATAGCAATGGTTTAACATTGCTGAATATAATTACTTGGAACAGCAGCAGAATACTAGTAACCTTTAACTCTAACCCTGACCATGACCCTAACCCTAACCTTCACACAATGTATTCATGCATTGTAGAGTATTCTGCATTTAATCTAATAACTCGATCTATTATTCACAAACCTGCAGATTCTTTTTTTTGGTGGACAAGTTTCTCTTAGAACCACAGGATCATAAACTTTACCTTTGACACTGCTTGGTTTGTTGACCGACTTGGTGTGACCCAGTCCGAGCTGCCCCCAGTCATTTGCTCCAAATACATACAGACGTCCATTTTCTGTAGTCATCGAAATTCATACATGAAGAAATTTAGTTAAACGAAATGAAATAAAAAGTGATGATATCTTAAGTGATAAGAAAATACTGGAGACTGGTATGCGATTTATAAATGCAAAGCTAAAAAAAGAGCTCTAGTAGACGGAAAAATGCTCTAGTAATACGACAACAACAACTAAAATGTATAAAAGTCACTGGGAAGAACTCTCACTTTTGTGTTTTGTTTTAAATCTACAAATAGTTTCAATAAAAACCTGTCTTCACACTGAACCTTTCCATGGAAACAGCTTCTTACCCGTCACCAAAGCAGAATGGTCATCTCCACACCTGACTTGCACTGCCTTGTCATTGCGTATCCAGAACTTGTTAGCAGTGTTGTCTGCAAACCTACTTTTACCAAACGTGAATACGGCCCCACTGTCTGTAAAAGATAAGGTACAAGATCGATCATTTTGTTAAAATTTCAAATTACACACAGACAGATCTAAAGTCAATGTATTGGGACGCACATTTGGATAATATTGACCTCATGGGGGCATAATGGCAGTAAGATAGCCGAAGTCGCACACACAGACGGCAGAAGTAAATTTACAGAAGTAAATTTAGGATGCCGTGTCGGAACCACTCAGTGTTGCACTGCCTTGTAGTTGTACTCCGTTCATCTACAGCGCACATTCTATGCCGAACTCGCTGTCTTTGCAATGCTAAAGCTACACCTGAACGGTAAGTAAATCCACATCGATGTCGCCATAAATTGTAATTTTCTCATGATCCCATCGTTGAAGTGGTCAGATGGGCTGGAAGAGGAAGTTTAGCAAACTCCGAAGTAGGCCAAAAGCTTCAGTCTCTTTATCATCGGTTGTTCCACTGAGACTACGTCTGGCTCCACTCACTCACGGAGCCATTGCCGCATCGGTTTGTCTGTTGTAGGTCCTTTTTATTGAGACACTGTACATATGCCTGCACAGCACCTTCAACAAGAGAATACACCTGATGGTGGCCTGTACTTATAGCGAAGAAGAAGAAGAAGAAACGGTTAATGGCTGAAATAGGGTTCTGTGAAATCGCTTTTTCTTATTGAAAGAAACTGTCCTTCACATTTGTTGATGTCCTTCTTCCATGGATGTCACTTGATCATCTGATCAGGCAGTGGTGATGTCCTCAATGAAATTACCATTTTAACGTGTAGTTTTCCTATCTCTCCCGTAGAAGTGCCAGCCCAGTCCTGTGCAAGCATTAGAGCCTACATGTACAGAGGTCTTTGTCTGCTGTGCATGTTCTATACGTAAACGACCTACAACCGATTTTGGCACACAGTGAATGCATGTCGCACACTAGATTTGTTCGCTGCCAGTAGACAATTTTTTTTTAAAAAGGATTTTGCCTTGTCGCAATCAGCGATATTTCCAGAATAGCGCCATCAGTGATGATAATAAAGCTCAACGACTTGAATGTAGATTAATAAAACAGTCAACAAATGAAAATCGCCATCATCGTACACTCATCGACCGTATGAGGACTGCCATGTAAACCTCTGCAAAAGAACTACGGAAAAGCGGCGAGTTTCTTACCTTTTTATCGCGCGATCTTGATAAAAATTAAACTTTAAGTTAGCCATCACGATCACGCACACAGAAAATCGGGACTTTTCCGTGTACTCGATAGGGACCGAATTTTTAAAGACAAAGTTCTTTTGGGGAGATGTCAGCGCCCGCGGCGACCAGGAAATGTACACAATAACTCCGATAGCTCGTTTTCGCGAGATTCGACAGCAAATTACGGATTTCATTTTTGGAATTATCTTTTCCAACATCGGTGAGTTGAATTTATTGTATTTCTTGGATATGTTAGGGTGAAGGTTAATTGACCATTGTCATGAATGTTAGTTTTAATAAAAGACGGTTATTTCTGTCCAACTCCGAAGGTGGTTTGCAAGGTTCACCGCATGTCATTGTCAATGTACGTCAATCACCCCCAACTTTTATTTTTTCACAGGGGTGCTATGCCCCCCCCCCCGACTCCGAAAAGTCAGGGGTGCTGGAGCACCCCCCGGCTCCCAGGGGCGTGGGGGTATATTCATTTGTAACGACATAAAAGTATTAACTGTAAACAAGCAGGAAACAAAATTATATTTTATATATTGCCCTTCACATAATTTTTTTTTACAGGATTCTGACAAGTTAGGCCAGTGGATTTCTTCTAACAAAGGTTAGCTGTCATTTGTTCTCCCTGACAGTGACAACCCAATCCGATAGTCCATACAACTTTACAAGGAGACATAAATTTGCCTTCTTAGAGGTGGGTATATGTTTTGTTGTACCTTTTTGACAATGTTGTGTTGCTCAGTTAAGACATTATGCTTTGCTTAAAAAGAACCACCATAATTATATATTTTTGCCATTAATATATTTTTCTTTCTTCGTTACAAGATTCTGACGAGATTTCTTCTAGCCAGAATATGGTATTATACGTAACGAAACGAACAATTTGAAGTCACTTAAATGAAAGACAATAAAATCACGAAGTCATTTTTCTTAATCTTATGAAGAAGCGACACAATAAGGTAAGTTTTTTGCTCAATCTTAATGCACCGTTCTTTTCTTAATTTTTTGCTTAATATTTAACGCACCATCCTTTCCTTTTACTTTTCTGCACCCTCCACTTTTATTTACAATATTATTTTTGCCTCTTATATTTATATTTGCTTATTGCATTTTTGTTCTTGATTATACTATCCTGTATATTCTACAATATCTTCCTTTCTTACTCTCTTCGATTATGATGTATTTTGGTTTTATGCATGGTTTCATGCTTAAACATATATAGTTTGGAGGAGTTGTCTTATCGATCTAAAAAATATGCCAGGTAGAGGAAAAGTAGAGCACCGGGCGTGGAGCCAAGAGCAGATGGAAGCGGCCTATAATGACGTGACGAAAAGGAGCATTCCAATCGCCACTGCGGCAAGAGATCATGGCGTTCCAAGAAGGTCATTGGGCGACCGGGTAAACGGTAAAGTCCAACTAAAAGCCAAATGGGGAGCAGCCACCAAACTCTCAGAAGCATTAGAGAGAGACTTGCTTACTGTAATAAGGTATATGGCAGCAAAGGCTGTTCCTTTGACCATCAACCAGGTTATGATGTACGCATGGATCCTGGACAAAAAGTGTGGGGAGGGGAAGTTTGGTCCGAATGGACCAAGCTACAATTGGTGGCTATGTTTTCGTCAGGCTTACCCTGACGAAATCCTGCGGATACGACGAGCAGACAAGCTTGACCGGTGCCGCGTCATGTGCTCGACAGCTGATAACATCAGGGAGTATTTTCAGCTTCTGCGTGGAGTCTTTGACAGGTACGATTTCCATACAAAACCAGAACGTATATACAACATTGACGAAACAATGGTGGACTTGAATAAGTCGACGCAGCGGGTAGTGATCCCCAAGCGTCAGAAGCATGCACACTCCGTCACCGTGAGTGGTAGCCAGCATGTTTCCATGCTGTGTACTGTTGCCGCATCGGGAACAGCAATGCCTCCTTTTATCATCTTCAAGGAGGCTTTCCCAGGCGGAGACTACACTAGAGGGGGACCTGACGGTTGCCTCTATGGAAAGTCGGATAGCGGGTTTGTCGACGGGGATCTAATGCTTGGGTGGTTTGAGAAGATCTTTCTGAGGCACTGTCAGCAGGACCGCACGGAGGCAAACCCTGTCCTCTTAATCTTGGATGGACATGCCTCTCACGAGGATCCTCGGCTCCTTCTTAAAGCCATGGAGGAGCATGTGGTTGTGCTGGAACTTGTTCCACACACCACACACTTGTGCCAGCCACTGGACGTAGCTGTGTATAAGTCTTTGAAGTCCCACATTGCGAAATTCGTCAAAAGAGGACAGGCACTCAGGTCCTCCCTGTGGATCCCGAAGAAGGAGATCCCACGGGTGTTGAAGATCCCCTTCGAATCGTCAATGACAATGCATAACATCAAGTCTGGATTCAGGAAGACGGGAATCTACCCACTCGATCCCAACGCTATCGACAAACAGCAGCTGGTCCGCTCTAGGATCATTCCTTCGATCGACATCGACCTCTCCCTTCCTCCCCAGTATCGGTACGCGGATGCGGCTATCCAGGCAGATCTTCCAGCTGTCAATCCAGGGGAAGAAGACACCGAAGTCATCGAGGATCCGCCAGTGGGTCTGGAAGACGCAAACCCCCAAGTCTTAGAGGAAGCGAGAGTAGAAAAGAGAAAGAAGGAAGAATGCCCGTGGCAAAGAAAGTGAGAAGAGAAGAACCCCAAGAGGCGATGGACATCAGCGAAGAGGACGATATAGACGATAATTCAGAAAGACCATTTCCCTTTGGGAATCGTCGCATTGTTGTAGTAGCAGATGTTCACGTGGATGCCACACAACCCGAAGAAAACGAAGTAGAAGAAGATACAGAAGAAGAAGAAGAAGATATAGAAGCAGCAAATGAGGAGGAAGAAGAAGATATGTCGCAAGAAGAAATTGAAGAGGAGGAAGCGTCTTATTGTTACGTATGCGGATGCGATTACTGGGAAGAACCGAAGAAGGATCAACGAAAGTGGGCCGGTTGTTCTGCGGAGAACTGCGAAAACTGGTCATGTAAAGAGTGTCTTCCAGAAAAATTCTCCTACGTTGACGACTTCTACTGTGACTACCACACAAAATCAGCAAAAAATACCAAGTAAACAATATTGCATGATCATCCGTTATGAAAATAGATGAGATGATAATGAAATTTCTTCGCTGATTATGTTAAAATGAATGAAATGAAATGAAATTGTGAAACATTTACAAATATGTACATGGAGTGAAAATGAAATGGATAGAGTAAATTTCTAATGCACATTAACAAGTTCTCTGACATATATTTTGAGAAGTAACACAAATGGTATGTGATTATAGCAAACAACTGTGTTATAAAAAATATATAAAGAATCCTCATAATGAATATGTCTTCAATCTCCAAGACTTTGAATATTTAGCTATTCATTTAAAAAATGGGAATATCATTTTATGAGCTTAAACATTTTTCATATTTTGAAAAAGACAGCAATAAACTATCATCTTGTGGTTACGAAGTTGTTTTTTAATATACATTTGCATCAATGAATATCATCTAACTCAAAAAATATTTATGCGAAAAATGCTAACAATGCCAACAATTGTTTTGTTGTCTGCAAGTGAGTATTGAAGAAAATCATTCTATACATTGAAGGGCATAAAGTCAAAGGGAAGTAAATTATTTACAAGTTCATTCAATATTGAGGCACTTCATATGAAACGAAATACTAATTAAAAAGTAGGAAATAAATATTGTGAATCTGTAAAAATGTGATTAAAACGATAATACAAAATTGATGTTCCAGTGTATTCTAAATTTGTAAATACATTACAACAGTTGAGCATTTTTTCATTTTGAATTATGCAAAGAGGAAATTAAAATGACTGACTTAACAAGAATCAAATTAGTAAACTCGAAAATAGGAAAAACCAGAAAGAAGAGAAGAGATGAGAATTTACAATCTGTAATGTTATAGATAGTACATCACAACCAGGCGCGGATCCAGGGGGGGGGGGCACAGGGGGCACGTGCCCCCCCTTTTTGGGACCTTTTTTTTTTTTTTTTGCTTGTCACAGAATTTTCTGACTTACGGTTACTGAAAATTGGTGAGGACCTTTTTTTTTTTTTTGCTTGTCACAGAATTTTCCGACTTACGGTTACCGAAAACTTTTTTTTTTGCTTGTCAGAAAATTTTCTTAGATTTGTGCCCCCTCTTTTCCAAAATCCTGGATCCGCCAGTGATCACAACTGATCATTATGTTGTGCCAAGTTATAATTCAGTTGAATGAAACGTACATATAATGAACAAAATTAAACTGTATAAAAGATAACAGTTAAGAGTTCAAGACAATAATAGAAAAATTGATGTTCCGAGTTACATGCATTTTCAAACTGTATGTATAGCGCAAAAGCAGACCAAAATTTTGTAGCAAATCATACCAAAAGGAAACTGGCACATTTTGCCAAGTTAAAAAAAATGTCATAATTTTGTTGAGTGAAACATACTTTCGTTGTTAAATAATTGTAAATAATGTTGTGTTGTGGCTGGACCAGACTATTGTATATTTGTATCCTTCACAGGTTTAAAGTTGTAACTTTATTCAGTATGACTTTTTGAAAAAGAATGTTTGTGCGATAAAGTAAGAGTTGATGAAATTACTGTTAAAAATCAGGTCTCTCTGCCCAAGTTATTCATTTGTAATTTCATGAATGCATGTATCAGAATGTATGTATGTTGGCTGTCAACAAGGGCGTCAACAGGCGGAGAAAGGGGGGGGCGGCTTTGCATTTGATCAGAACCACGACTGAAGAACATGGACTGTTCAACTGCGTGGGCATTATTATGTGCATCAATCAAACATTTAAACTGCAAAATTAAAAGTAAAGGTCCGTAGCGTGAGGTGGACATGCAGCCCCCTCCCACATCCTTGCTCATCACAAAGTGACCCCTCCCCTCGCCATTTTGAGAACTCGTTGACGTCGTTGGCTGTGAATATGGGTGTGGTGTGTGTGTGTGTGTGTGTGAGGGTGTGCGTGAGTGTGTGCTTGTTGAGGGAAGGGCTGGTGTTGGGGCATTAGCGTAGCCATCGAGGACATGAGTGTAGTTAGCCCCTGTTGATATTTAAAGATATTTTGTCAGAGAATTACTCATGTCGGTATATCTAAAATTTTCTCTGCAAATCAATTTTTCAGCACATAAAGGCTTGGTCTCACCCCCATCTCTTTGCAAAAGCTGGCTACGCCAATGCCTTAGGGTGTGCAGTTTGTGTGTGGGTAGATATCAAAAGGGAACCTTATTTCTAAAGTTAGCCATAACCTCGCCATAAACATATCGGATGAATGAATGCAACTCGCTCTGAAGTAAGATTATACATGTTGATCTAATAACTGATCTAATAACTGATCAATAAAAGGCTCCGTGCTGTAGAAATCAGACATAAGAAAGAGGCCCAAAAGGCCGTTGCAAATCTAAAGTCCGAGCTGACTGCAAAAGAGAGGGAGATTGTGTCTCTGCTTTCTTCCAATGATCATCTCGTTGCCATCTGCCTTAACCATGACATTGATGAAAATGAACTGCCATTACCCCCAGAGGAGCGGCTCACAGGAAGGCAAGGCAAGGCTCATATGAACTCCCGTACTAACCCCAGTTTCCAACAGAAAGGTAAGCAAGCAATACCAAAAGCAAATGCTTCTCACCCCCTCGCCACCTCCAACCGCTTCAGTGCCTTAAATGACCAAATGAAAGACCAGGAAGTTAGGCTTACCCTCCCTCTTGATGAAGAGGATGATCTCTCTGCCTGCTCACCCAAGGATTCTCTCTCCAGACCAGTGGTCAATAGCCATAAGCCTGCACGACATGTTTCTGGCAAACAAAAATTACGCAGAAGTCATAGTGACCCTTCACTGGCTGCTTGTAACCCACGTGCAGTAGCTGCGGATACCCTCACAAAAAAAGTTGGTGCCCATGGTAGAGGGTCAGGTCACTCCCGTCCTGCAAGAACAGTTTCTCTAGATTGTCTTAGTGAAGCTCCTCAAGCAATGAACTCGGTGGAAAATACCCGCTTCAATAGTGACAAAGCTGTGGAATTCTCACAGGTGAACAGAAGAAAGCTCTTGATGTCTCCTACATCTACTAGGCATAAGCAGCATGCAGTATCTGTAAGGCCTGTTCCACCACCCTTAGCAGACCCTGCAAACCTGCCTCAAAGGCCAACAAAAGTTGGAACTACTTCCTCCGTCTCCAAAACCCAGTCACTTGATCCTCCAGGAAATTTTTCTCCCCCAAGACATTACCCAACTTCCCTCAAAACTAGAGTCTCCATAAATCCGAATCGGATCTCTTCAACTAGTCGGAGATCCAGCTCTTATGACCCATGCAGCGCCACTATATCTGGCTTGACACACCCATCACAGAGAAAAAGCCCGCAGCCTACTATCCCTCATAGTTCTATCAGTCCTGGACAACCCAAGTGGCCTCTAATACCAACAGAGATGCCAATGGACTTTCCAGATATGCCTAATGCTTCTCGTACCTATAGCCATACAGACTCGATTACACCAGGCCAAGTATGTAATCTAAACAAACTAGATGTCTCTCCAACTCCATACCAAGGAGACACTCAAGCATCATCTCCCTCGGACACGCTAATGTTCCGTGGCACATCCATGGCTCCGTCTTCATCTTCACTCCATTACGCTAGATCCTCGCAAAATCTAAGCTATGGAGACCCCTCAGATGGAAATAGCCGAACTCCGTTGCACCACCCGTATGTCCTAGCGAACATGCCTGGAGTACCTGTTCCCTCAAATCTTCTATACCATGCCTCTCCGCTGCCCTCGGGTTTTCATCAGGGCAGAGCCTCAACATTGACACACATTTCGATAATGGAAACACTCCATCAGGCCTCTGCGAAAGCTCTTCACCTTCTCAGCCACCCGACTTTCCCCAAGGACAGGATCATTTTGGCAAACCTACATGTCCTTCACCAGCAAATAATTCATCTTGCCCAAAGCAGTCTAAGAGTTCTTCCACCAATCCCTCAGTCCAACTAATTACATTTAACTCACGAGGTACCTCCAGCAGCACTCCATTCATCCGGCACCTCTTAAGCACTTCAGATATCACATGCATTCAGGAGCACTGGTTAAATCTGCATGGGCTAGACTCCCTTTCAAACCTCGACACCCAGTTCACTACATATGCTAAAGCTCATGATGATGAGCTTCGTCATAGTGTTCCAAGAACTGGAAGAGGTAAGGGTGGTCTTGCAACCTTCATCCGCAAATCCAAGTTCCTAGACACAAAAGAACTGAAGTGTGATTCTCCACGTGTTCAAGCCATCACAACCAGACATGCTCTAACCTCCAAGAAATTTCTTGTCGTTAACTGTTACCTGCCTAGTGGCACCTCTCGAGCTGATGTTGTTGAATACCTACTCTGCCTGTCTGAAATTGCATCCCTTCTGAGCTCCGCTGACATGTCCCACATGAAAGTTGTTGCTGGGGACTTCAATGCTGACCTCACCCAAGCTGCCCCCAGGAAACGCACAGCTGAGATTCTATATAATGTCCTGAAGTCAGAAAACCTATCAAGCCTCACTGCGCTTAGAAGTATACCAGACCACTACACTTTCATGACAGATGATGGCCGGAGGAAATCCAACATCGATGGATTCATCGTCCCTTCATATGAGACACAGATGTTCACTGATCTCGAAATCCTCTTTGAACACCCTCTTAACACATCTGATCACAGGCCTGTCCTTGTTTCTGCTCTTCTCCCTGCAAGTGACCCCAGTTCCAGTCGGGGTCATGCTGATACATCTTCATTAAAGTCATCCACTCCAGTCCGCAGATACACAGTTCTTTGGCCATCAGATCACAAGGAGATATCAGCACTTTACACTGAACCCCTAGAGTTGGTAGCTGCATCAATCTTTCATAAACTACACTCACTCCTTTTAGACCAGATGTCTGTAGACCAGCTATTTGCATGTATCCAAGAGCAAATGCTAGGTCTCTCCTTAAGACTCCCTCATAGAGTTCACAAAGACAGGAAACCTGGCAAACCTAATTGGTCACAGGCTGTAAAGTTGGCATACTCATCCTCACTATCTTCTTGGAAAAAATGGAAGCAGGGTGGTAAACCAAAAGATGGTCATCCTCTCTGGGTAGCTTACCTGGAGGCCAAAAAGTCCTTCAGAAGAACCCTCAGACAATCTGAAGCCGCTCAGAGACTATCCACACAAGCAAAGATTGAGATTGCTAATGAAAGAGACAGCACACTCTTCTACAGACTTGTCAAGGCCAATAGATCAGGGAAAACCCTTCCTAATGACCT
Source organism: Heliocidaris erythrogramma (assembly GCA_025617745.1). NCBI lineage: Eukaryota > Metazoa > Echinodermata > Echinoidea > Camarodonta > Echinometridae > Heliocidaris > Heliocidaris erythrogramma. Next base: position 27,836,046 of record CM046858.1, on the reverse strand, counting down.
TCCCTTTCTCACCTATAAGGATTCAATGTTTCGTGGAAACCAGGTCATCAAAGGTTGGGAAAAATACTTCAGAGACCTCTCATCAGCGGATGTCACCTCCTGCTCTACACCCTCACTCACTCATCTCTGTGTTCAACAACCCAGAGCCCCACTGACTACGAGCTTTGCACATGATAGAGCTGATGACACTCTCACTACACGCGACTTGGATGAGGCAATCAAGAGGCTAAAGCCAGGCAAAGCCCCGGGCAATGACAACATCACTTCAGAGCATCTCACTCACTCAGGCCCTACCCTGCGCAGACTTCTTCTCCTCCTCTTTCAGAACTCCATACGACTTGGTCACCTTCCAGCATCTCTGAAGGAAGCCGTTATCATACCATTGCACAAAGGTGGAAACAAGCCAGTTAATGATCCTTCGAGTTACAGAGGTATTTCTCTAACGCCAACCCTGTCTAAGCTCCTTGAAATAGTCCTCAAGCCAATGATCGAAGATTCCCTTGCAGGAGTAGACTTGCCTGATGAACTCCAGTTTGGTTTCCAAGCTACAAAGTCATGTATGCTAACTTCCATGACCCTTCAGATGCTCATTGATCTTCACTCCACCCAGAAGAAATCCACATTTGTAGCACTCCTAGATGCCGCCAAGGCGTTTGACTGTGTCTGGCATACCGGTTTGTTTCATAAACTTTCCAGTTCTCCTATCCCTCCTGAGATCCTATCCACTTTGGCTAATATGTACAATGGAGCAAACAGCAAAGTTCTCTGGAAAGGAGAAATCAGCTCATCCTTCCCTCTTGAGAAAGGAGTCCGGCAAGGTGGAATCCTCTCTCCCCTCCTCTACAACATCTTTATTGATGGGCTGATTAAGGCACTTAGAGCTGCAGATCTTGGTTGTCATTTCCAAAACCTGTATGCAGGGGTTATTGTCCTAGCAGATGATGTTGCGTTGATCGCCTCCTCTGCTGATGAGCTCCAGTCCATGCTCAACACCACCCACATGTATGCATCCACATGGAGATACAAGATTAACCCCTCTAAGAGTGCCATCCTTGTCTTCAACTGCAAGTCTAACATCAAGCACTCTTGGTTCCTCGACAAGGAAGAAATCCACGAAGTAGGCCAACATCCCCACCTTGGAGTCACTAAATCCTCTCAGCCTTTTGACCCGGTCCCTGGCATTATCACCAAAGGTCACAGCACGCTCTTCGCCCTATTAGGAGGGTCAGCCTCGAGGATTAAGTTTTGGCCTCCCACCATAGCTAAGTTGTGGAAGACCTACTGTATTCCCAGGATGCTGTATGGTATCTCTGTTTACAGATTTACGAGGAGAGCATTGGAAAGACTTGACTCTGCTCAGGCACTCCTCTTCAAGAAGCTCCTTGGTCTGCCAAACAGTGCAGCCAATGAAGCAGTCTTCCTCCTAATGGGAATCTTACCGCTCTCCTCCCAAGTTGAACTCCACACTCTTCTGACTGTTGGGCAACTTTTCACCCTTTCAAGCAGCAGGTTTGAGCACAGAATCCTTCTCCATGCTCTCTCATACAATATACCTATCACCACCTACTGGAAGCAACTCATAGACAAGTTTGAACTTCCTCCGATTCTGTCGGGCTTCTCGGATATCTGCTACCTTGAGTGGAAAAGGCTGTGCCGCCAAGCAATCCTCATCAAGCACGATGCTCAAATACGTGATGCCATAGAGAAGAAGCACAGCCTCGCCCTTTGGTTGCAGTCTGCCAACTTGCCCACCTCTCCGAAGCTGTTTCCAGCTGCCCTGCCATCACACCTTCGAAATGCTTCGAGGCTCCGCTCACAGCTCTTGACCGGCACTTATCTTACTCAGGCCCGACTGAACACCATAGGCAAGTCCTCCAGTTCCACATGTAGACTCTGCGCTGCAGCCAATGAAGACGCCATCCATTTTGTTGCCTCTTGCCCTGCTCTTCAAGCTCATCGTAGTGTTCTCACCCACCACATTCTGGCACTCAACCCCCCAGTTGAAGTCGTCCAGGCCTTCACCACTTGCAATCCCCTTGCCCTTGCTGCTACTATTTTACTTCCTCTATTGTCTGTATCAAATCCACTCTCTGCCAGCATAACGACCCACTGCCTGCGATACCTTCTAAAAATACATCATGTCCGTCTAGACAAAATATCACAGCTAGCTTGACAACTAGTTCCTGTCCCTGACCAATACGCGGTTCAGTTTGCCGCTGATCTCTGAACATCGGAGGAAGAAGAATTAAGAAGAAGAAGAAGAAGATCAATACTATTTTCAGTTTATTTACAAATGAAAAAAATGACATTATATAACATTTTTTACAAATATTATACTCAATCCGAGGTATATCTTGAATTACGTGGGTGCACATGGCATACATCCAGCACAAAATCGGGTTGTCAAACTTCTGAAAGAAGAAAAATATATATATATTCCAAAGTAAAAAATTTCAGAGTAAAAATATACAGGAAATAGGTATGTGTCTTTTCAGCAAAGTTTGCATTTTATCAGAAACAATTGAGATTAAGGATAATAATTTAGTTAAAAGGGATTGTTAGAATAATGAAATAACATTGAAATCACAGAAACAAAATAGTAACTTCAAAAAAGTGCATTTTGGGTGGAAGATTAAGGTAACAAGAAACTACAGGTGGCGACTCGGCAGCAGCCACCTATTGAGTCGCCATCCCGGAAGTACGTATATAGTGACGTCATTCTCTTTGAAATGGAGCATTTTCATGAATCATGCGTTCGAGATTTTTTACGTGATACATTGATGTTATTAATCAAGATTTTGGCAAGTATAAAGTTTATTTTAGCAGTATAGGAAGTTCAAGGCCGTCGGGTGGCGACTCAATGCGCATGTACGTTAGTGGTAGTAAAACCCGATTAAAAAAAGTATGATTTTGAAATTTCTGGGGGGGGCAACTGCCCCCCCCCCCCCCCCCCCCCCCCCCCCCCCCCCCCCCCGCTGCGCTGCGTACGGCCTAGCATATATAAGGCATCAAGCACATGTGGCTAGGGAAGGCCTGTGAACAGCGGCCATGGCCCCACCGCTTTAGCCCGAAGCCCACCAGGCCAGGCAAAGCCCACAGGCAAAGCCCACAGGCATGACAGGCACAGGCACAACCGAGGCCAAGGCGACGGGACGGCAGCGGTGCAATAATGGGCACGCAATGCACTCTCTCAAGCGTCTAGTCTGCCACTGGCACTGCCACGAAAAGAGACGCTTGTCCAAAAGAAAAGCACTTTAGAAGCATCCACAGGTGAACCATTACCACCAAACATATTGAAACATCGTCTTAAGCTACATATGAAACGATATGAATATAAATATGTTCATAATTATGGACAGAAATATCCGTTACTAGGCAAGTTTATGACTGTTTACATGACAAACTTACCAGGAATGTCATCGTCTTCACTCGCCATTTTGCCGAATTAGTTATACTGGCTATTATTTGCCTCAAGAGGGAGGCAGATAATTCAACTGAATAAATGAATAAAAATAAAAAATTAAATAGATAACTTTACTTGAAAGTATGTGCACCGAACGAGGGCGTGGGGGGGGGGGGGGGGGAGGCATCGTGTCATTCATCGTGCCCCCTCCCCTTTTGGAAGAAAAGTATGCATTTTGACCATAGACGATCCGCCATTTTCTCGATTGTGCCCCCCCCCCCCCCTTTTAGCATGAAGACCCTTTTTTTTTTTTTTGCTTGTTAGGGAATTAAGGAGGGAAAGCGGACTGAGCGAATTTTCGAGAAGCTGGCGAGACAAAACAAATATGGGTCTACCTTTTCCAAAAGTTGACAAACCCCCTTATATACTCAATCCTGGATCCGCCCCTTGTGTCATCCATTGTATTTCAAAATGAAAATCATTTTTTTGGACCTAATTTGCGTAAACAGGGGGGGGGGGGGCACAGGGCGATGGACGTTTCCACCCCCATCTCTTTATTTAATATAGAAATTATTATAAAACAAATTTTGTTGATTATAATGATCTTGATATCTTTAAGATATTATATCTGCACTATATTTTAGTGTCATTAGGCCTAGAAATAGCGGTATTCATCAAATCCACACATATTTGCGAGAGAGCTAAACTTCGAACAAAATTTGGGGCATAATTATTTCCTCTTAATTGTTTTACTTTAACTTACATATCATCGAGTGGTTTATGCATAATGATATATTGATTTGTACTTTGTAGGATATTTCAAATTGATATTTCAAATTGATATTTCAAATTGATTTCAAATCATAACAAATGAAAACAATATAAAACCATAGTAGCGTGCCCTGAAGGGGCATTTTTCCTGCCCACATGGACCTACACTTTTGGAAGTACATTTTTGGAAGTACAGGGGCCATCATCTAGTTCCTCCTTTATTTATTTTTTTTCTTTAGTACCTCCTTTATTGGAAAGCAAACCTATATAAGACAACGTGGGAGTGTAGTCTCTTATAGCGACCGGGTGGGATGAGGTTATATCGAACCCCCATTAAAAATATACAGGTACATGTACAAAATCGGAAAATGTTTTGGGGTAATTGTTGGCAGTACAGTATCTTCAACTTATGACTCGGCAAGAACAGTGCTCTGCGTATGGGCTTGTTCCGAAAGGGTAGCGTCGCGTCGCATTGACTGGAACGCCACCATCCGTCTAAAGCCCCCCCCCCCCCCCCCCTGATTTTGCCGAAAGGGTGCGTTCAGACTTTTTCTAACATAATATTAAGGACAGTGGCGGATTTACGGATCCCAGCCAGTGCCTCCCCCCCCCCCCCTTTAGAACTGATAACTTTTTGTTTGTTTGTTTGTTAGTTGTTTGTTTTTTGTTGCTTGTCAGAGAATTGTGGGAGGTAAAGTGGACCCCATAAAATCTGATACCCCCCCCCCCCCACCAATGAGAGATTTAAAATATGGATCTCCCTCCATAGTTGACAGCCCTGCATATCTGTGCCCCCCTCCCTTTACAAAATTCACCGCCCCCTTACTGGATCCGCCCCTGATTATCATAAATCAGGGGCGGATCCACTAAGGGGGGTGGGGCGAATCAGCCGCCCCTTTTTAAAAACCTTAAGTACACAATTTAAAAAATGCCTCCTTAATTGTGTAATTTTCCGGCTCTGTGCCGGCCCCCCTTTACAAAATCCTGGATCCGCCCCTGATAATAATAATAATAATAATAATAATAATAATAATAATAATAATAATAATAATAATAATAATAATAATAATAATAATAGCAGCAATATTTAGAAAAAGTCCAAACGCACCCTTTCGGTAAAACCGGGGGGGGGGGGGGGGGGGGACTTTGGACAAAAAAAAACCCCGATGCATTTTATTTATTTATTTATTTATTTATTATGGTATATGATGATTGACCAGCAGCACAGGGGCTGAAGGGGTCAATTTACAATCAGATATATATGTGCATATATACAATAGAATCACATCAAATATATGAAAAGATACATAATTGGAAGCAAAACAAAAATACTAAGATTTACGCTACACAAATAATAAGATAACAAGTGTGAAAAGTGAGGGAAAGAAAGAAAAAGTAAAGAATAGGAAAGAAAGGGAAGAGAAAGAAGGAAGGAGATAGATAGAGAGGAGAAGATTTGGGAGCAATACACAAATATAACCAAGTTAGAAAGCCATAACCATGTAAAATGAGTCATTACATCTAGGTATGGAATCTGAGAAGTGAAAATGTTTGGGATGCAAAGCGTGGGGGGGGGGGGGGGGGGGAGTTTATTTCAAGATTCTGGCAAGGTGAGGGATGGTGGATTTTCGATATCGCTCTGTATTGCATTTAATTGTAGGGAAGCCAGTCATGTTACGAAGCTGTCTTAAATTTGAATTACATCTAGGGACGGGAAGAAGGTGTTTGTGGTGATCAGAGTTTTTGATTTTTTGTCCAAAGCTTAGCAAAAGGGAATCTCTTCTATCAGATAGAGTAGTGAGTTTAGTTATGGCAAGGGCATTGGCATAAGTCACGTTATAGCCTACAATTATTTTGAGGGCCCGCTTTTGAACAAATTCCAATTTATTATTCTCATTTAGGGTAATTGAGGTGTGCCAAACAGGGGAACAATATTCGAGTATGGGTCTTATGTACGTAGTGTAGACAGTTACCATATCCACCAGGCTTGCCTTAGATTTCCTAAGGATACATAGTGTGTACAATCTTCTGGATGCTTTTGACACAATATCTGAGATATGTAAGTTCCATTTTAGATCATTCTGAATTGTGATTCCGAGTAGTTTGAGATTTTGAACGACATTGAGTTGAGTTGAGTTAAGCTGGAAGTCAGTCCTGGGGTTTAAGTTCCTTAAAAATGATATGGTCATGAGGTTACATTTGGATGGTTTGGGGAGCACATCATTATCATTACACCATACTGAAAGACGATCTAATACAGATTGCAATGTAGGTTCAGCATTACGCTTCACAATTTCTCCAAGTGTTAAATCATCAACGTATTTCCATCGATTCTCGCAATCATTCACAGCATCATTAACCAGAATCAGAAACAAAGCCGGACCCAACTTGGTACCCTGTGGTACTCCACAGGATACCTCTAGTAGGGGAGAGTAGTAATTACAGACTTTGGTGCTCTGAGTGCGTGCAGTTAGAAAGCTGCAAATAATTGGGATGATCGATCTGCGTACACCTAACAGGATGAGTTTCTTGACTACAACTGAATGATTTACCCTATCAAACGCCTTAGTAAAGTCAATGGTAGTAAGATAGGCATAATGGCCAGGTTTATCAAGGCCTTCCAACACAAACTTTAGCAAGTAGACAAGGTAGTGTGTAGTTGAACAACCCTTGACATTCCCAAACTGTTTCTTATCAACATGGTTCGATATATCCTCCACTACCCACTTTGCGATAAATGATTCAAGTACTCTCGAGAACAACGGGGTGAGAGATATAGGCCTTAGCTGGTCGAAAGAGCTTATTTCTTTGTCCTTCGGTACAGGAGTGATGGACGATGTTTTCCATTCCTTTGGGAAAATGCCTTCCAGTAAGCATTTATTGAAAAGGTATGTCAAAGGTTCTGCGAGTTCCACAGCAAACTCTTTGACTAGGCGAGAAGGTAAGTCATTGTGATGAATTGATTTATTGGTTTTTAGTTTTCTCAGAACAGACAAAATTTGCCCCCGATAGATGGTAGGTGGAGGGGAATTTGCAGGTAGGTATGCCGGGAGTAAGTTAAGATCAAGAGGTGGTAATTGATTGCATATTGTCGCAAAGTGGGTATTGATGGCTGATGCTGTACCAACTGGATCGTTGTCAGCACCGGGTATAGCAACTCTCTTATTACCTAGTTTACATAGTTTCTTAATGTGTTTATGCCACTTCGCTGGTTGGCAACTCTTCAAATCCTGTATAGTTTGGTTGTAATAATTAGCTTTAGCTTTACCTATTTCTGATTGTACCTGATTACGCAAAGAAGCCCATTTAGTATGGTCATTCTTTTGATGAGCCTTGTCCCTATCCTTTAAGAGTTGCTTGATTTTACACGTCATCCAAGGTTTGTCTTTATTGTTGAGCACAGACTTAGATAGGGGAAAATGGTCTATGTAAGCACTATTCAGTACACTATTGAAAACACTGATAGCATCATTGCTTGACAACTGAGAATATACATCATCCCAAGCATGGTTAACAATCCATTGACCAAATTCTCTAATAGAAGAGTCTTTGAGAGGGCGGGTAAGTACATTACTTTGGTTCTTTCTAACTAGTTCATGAATTGGCTTCAACAAGATGGAGCAATGGTCGCTGTTTCCAAGGGGGCGAGTCTACTTGGTGGGTTTAAGAGGCTAGCTGAGTTGGTGAAAACTTTGTCCAGGATTGCATCTTTACGGGTAGGAAACTGTATAATCTGTGTGAGGTCCAAATCACTTGTTAAGGATTCGGTCTGAAGATCATTAAAGTCTCCGAGGAGAATGATGACTGCAGAGACATCTATGGTTCGAATATGGTCGATGACATGTTGAATATGCTCTAAAAGTTGTGCGCTGAATGGTGCTGCAGGAGGGTAGTAGACAACGCCAACATAGATGTTTCTGATACTGCTTCTGGTTTTTCCAAGATCAAGTGATACAAATTATAAGACCGAAAAACAAGCATTGCTTGATTTAAAAGGATGCTCCTTACTTCTAAAGAAAAACTGTCTATTACAAAAAGAAAATAACTCTCTTGCCCCCGGGCTCTTGCCACTATATGAAAACTAGTATTGCGTATTACCTCTTTTTGATTTATAGTTTATTGTACTAACTGTTGATTTGTTCATTCTGATACACCAAACATTATTTTGCTCAAGCTAATGACATATGTACATGTGTCAGTTATATAAAAGTCTTATTGTATTATGTGTTTTGTGAACCGAATCAATAAAATATGACTGATTCTGAAATATTTCAAAAATGATCATGTGTAAAGCTGCATTGGCTTAAGAAGAAATTGATAAACGAAGGGGGTGGGGATTGAAGTAATTGGTATAGAATGACCAAAGTGGCTTCGGGGAAGAGGGGCCGAAACAAATGACACCGGATCGAGCTATAATAGTGATTTTTTTAGGCCCCTTATGGGGAGCGTGTTAAGACGACAGATTTCCTTTCATCCAAGGCCATCTATTCATCATTTGCAAATTATGCTTTTGATTTAATTTTACATTTTATCCATTGTAGTGTCATAAATTAGCAATCAACGCTCACGAGCTAACAAACTTCCTCATTGCGTTTCGATTGAAAGTGTTTGGACAAGTTTGATTCTTTATAATTTATGCATTAAGTATCATTGATGGTTATATACATTTCAGATTTATTTCAATGCAATAATAATTATAAGAGGGGGAGGGGGCCGGGGAGGGGGTCTCTACATGAACGCTGAATTGTTCCAGACCTCGGAGTCCGATTAAATGGGTGGCAATTTGCTCGGGAATTTGCTCTATATCATAAGAACATTCACGCGGGCGGATTCAGATATAAATTGTCAGAAAGGGGGATAGCAATTTTTCCCGGGATTTTTTTTTACAAGTTTTATTTCAATTAAAGTTATATCCGCAAATTAGTATGAAAAAAGTTCTGTTCGGCACGGTCCTCGTAAACGGGAGGTCCCGGGTTCGAACCCCCTCCTTCTTCCCCTCCAAAAATACATGTAAGTTGTAACATTAACATGCATGCATCGTACTCGTGCTTGTGCAGCGCATGCGCATGAGAATATCGGTACTAGATCGATCAACTCACTCTGGCGCGGCGTGATATTCTTTGATTTGTCCCTAATTGTCTTCATTTTACTGTTTCTCCGTTCAAGAAGTTTTGCCGACTTCAATTTCTAGGTAAGCCTTTGAAGTTTTTAAGTATTTAACAAAATAAATGTGTAACGTAACTGTGTATTGTCACAAAGTAAGTTTACCTGACCTGGCCGCCGCACAGCGACCAGCGGATCTTCGCTGCTTGTCACGCCTGACCTATAGGCGGTGAAGCATGCACCTGTCGTGTCCATTATCATCAGGTTTTCGGCAAGTTCTTCTTCTTCTTCAGATTAAGTCTGCCTCTCTTCGATTTGACTGAAGATTCTTGCATACTATATTTGTGTGTGTGTGTGTGTGTGTGTGTGTGTGTGTATTGACCGCAGTTTACGTCCATTCGAGTGCTATTTACATTATAATACAAATTATTTACAATACAAATATTTACAACTTAAAATTAAATTTTAAAAGTTAAGCTCATTCAATTCTTTTTCACTTAAATTAGGCCTAGGTCCTAGTTTTTAGCCTAATATTTAATATAAGTTAAGCTTGTTGTCCATATGCACTATGTACGGTACTCCACAATAGCTTTTACGGGTGAAAGGCTTCAATAGCTTTTGTGTGTATTGTGGGCCCTTTTCCAGTCTAGATCATTCATACATGAGAGGAAACTAAGCCTAACTTACTAAGTTACATGTAATTATTTAAAATTTCACTTTCATCGGTCTGAACCCCCAAATTTGTGGCACAGCTGAGTACCGTATTCATACTAAAGTTAAAGGTCAACCCAACCTTGGTAATATTAATAAGATGATTTGTATGAAAGCAGAAAAATATAAAAAACAGGTTGGGGAAAGTTTGAAAGAAATCGGACAAGGAATAAGAAAGTTAACTTATGGATGTTTGAAAAATGAGATCACTAACTTTACATCTAGATGCGAATCTCAAATTGGCAATTTGGTGAGTTGATTGTGACATACTTGTGGACAACTCTTCCGTTTGTCGTACACAAAACTATCATTAATTTGCAGTTTTCTCCAAAGCGCCTTTACCCTCGGGGCAGTACTCAAAATATATATTGGAGATAGCATATTGTAGGTCCTCATGATGAAAGAAAAAGATCCTACTGAGTAAATACATTTTGAAAAAAAATGACATTTTAGTCATTTTGTGTGTTGGAGCGAATGGGGGAGTTGTCCGCAACTACATCACAGTGACATTACCTATTCGGCCAATTTGAAATTCCCATATGTATAGTGACAACTTTCAAAAATTCATAACTTTCTTTAATATTGCTTGTCCGATTTCGTTCAAACTTTCACCAATCTGCTTCTCTGATTTTTCCTCTTTCATTCAGAGCAACTTGCCATTAAGGTTGGATTTCCCTTTAAGAGTTGCACTTTGAAGAGTCCCAGAATCAGGTAATCTAGCAAAATTTAAGAAAATTAAATCTTGCTTAGAGCAATTTTTGTTGCCTGTTTTGGACTGCTGCAACAGTAATGTTGGACATGCATGATGTAGGCAAAGGCCTTAAAGTTTGGCTTTGAGTGGGTTTTCGGTAGGATAAGGACAAGACCATCACACAGCTGTGGCATAAATACATGTACCAAGTAAAGGAAGGCCTAGGATTGGGCTTGCCTTGGCTAGACAGAAAAATCTGTCTTTTAGATGTTTGAGGCTCTCCTCCTAAACAGACAGAAGCCTCCCATAGTCAAGACAGTAGGGGGAGTGCTTAAGCACAGGCAAAAGGGCCCGTACATTACGATCAACACTAAAAGTTCAGCAGAACTTTGAAGTCGTGAAAGATAAAACTAAAAGTAAGTTATTAAAGTTGTAACTTACGTATTTATCCACTTTAACTTCATCTACATTGTAGACCTAGTTACTTATATTTTTTGGCCTGGAGTGACGTGTTTGCTAATTGTAAACATGGTAAAAACTAGGAAGTTACCCTATTTGTTGTGTTACTGTTAGATCTTAGCTGCCTAACATAATATTAAGTAAGCAGAAGGTTTCCTGTCAAAAAATGTCCTGTCTGAAATGAGTGTATGTGGTGAATATGAGTTGCTGAGAATGAGGTGATGGACTTGTACCACGAGGCCAGGGCCAAGGGCTACATTGTAGATCAATATAATGAAACTATAGGGAACCAGTGTCTGCGAATTTGTACTTTCCGTCAAAGTAACTTGCCATCAGGATTGGATTCCTTTTAAGTACTTAAAATGCAATTTAGGCCCTGATGTGACCTCTCGTTGGAGGTTATCACAATTATCAATGAATGAGTGGCTCACATTATGAACATACACATAACAAATTTTATAATTCATTTCAGTGTAAATGAGGTACATGTATGAATGAGGATGAGTTAAGACAGTCCTTGTCTAGCTTGTATATTAAGGTAGTTTCCAAAGAGGTGAGAACTGGAAACATAAAACCTGTATTGTTTGAGCAAGGTTATCATAATTCAAAGGTCTAATTGAGGTGAAGATCATGTGTTTGTATGTCACATGCTGCAGACATTGAGTCAACTGGAAAGGGTACACATATGATAGATTAGATAACAGACAGCTACAATGTATACATGTAGTGTACATGTACACACATTACTCATGCCTAGTTTACATTTGCCCCGGCGCCGTACGATAAATTGGCCTACGATTTTCCTTGCGATTTTGGGGAAATTGTGGCTGCGGGCTATGGTGTTTGTGTTTACATTATCTACGAGCATCGTGGCATTTCTTATATTGGCTCTCGAGGGCAGGCCGAGGCAAATCCGTACAGAGGCTGCTCGGAAATCGTGCAATTTTAGTGCAGTTGCCGTGCAGTCACCGAAGCCTATACACAGAAATCGTATGGAGCCCATCTGAAAATGTTTGGCCCGTCTCAAGGTGGCTGCACGGCCATGGTGCGGGAGCTGTGGGGTTGCCGCGGGATGACTGCTCAATATCACGGGTACTGCACGGGCAGCGAGCGGCAAACTTGCGATAGCTGTGCGATGGCCGTGTGAATGTCCCGCGAGTTTACAATCTCCGTACAAATTTTTTTGCCTCCATGTTTACCAAAAAATTGTGCGTTTGCTGCATGATCAGCGCGAAACAAAATCGTAGAGGCTGCGGAGCCCGTGAATCAGTACGGAACTCTTACGGTCGCCGCCTGCCTCCTCACGGAGGCCGCACGGATAGAGGGATACGGGCAGAGTACGGGCTCCGTACGCTAATCGTAAGCCAAATGTAAACTAGGCATTAATGTTGCAGATAGCCAGTAGTAAACCATTTGACAAATAAACAATGCATGATCTGCATGACTTGCATATTGTGATGAAAGCTGACCTAATTTGAATGAGCTTAAAGATAAACCCAAAACCGTCCTACGTTGTTACCCTCTCCATGTACTTTGCAGAAAGTAAGTGCATCGTTGAAACAAACTTTGAAAAATAATCATGGAATGGACATTTGTCAAGGTACATGTATAAATCTCCTACTGAGGCATGACATTGTACCAGGTCTTTGACAATGCCAAGTATGATTTTTGAAGAGATAATTGTGTTTAATTAGTAGTTTAGAGGTTCATGAACTGAAGTTTTAAAGGTCAATTTGAGTTATGAGTCATGATAGACAATGGAAATCATAGAATGGATGATAGCTTATCATAATATTTTCTGATATTAAAGCTTTTTTTGTACAAATTTCATGCACTCAGGATTATCATTAAACAAATTTTAATGTGAAAACTGGTCAGTCAACTGTTTAGAATTATTTTACCCTGATTCCACTTGATCCAGTATTGTTCAGTACTAATATTGATAATATGTGGGCAAGGTCAAATTGAAACAATGGAGATATACATTTTTCTTCTGTTGATATTAAAGTTTGTTCCCTGCTACAGTTTGATTTTCTTTGAAGGGGTGGGGAATTATTTTGTAAGCTGATGAATGCCAATCAAAACTTTGGAGAATGTATGAGCAATCTTTTTTTTTAACCTGCTAAACTGTAAATCTTGTTCACACATGATGAAGTAAATTGTTGTGACAAAATGACAACTGTTTTGTGTAAGTAAATGGCAAATGAGTGCGAGAAAAAAGCTTGTAACAGAGGCCTCTGAGCATATATTCACTCATCTACATGTATATGAATGTGTTATGAGAAAAAGGAATGTGAGGTGCACTACACTTTTATTTTGCCACTTCAGCTTTTTGAGGTGTTTTATCGCATAATAATAAATAATGAATCGTTCTTGTAAACCACGTGTATCGAGTTACATGATATGACGTCCATATGCCCTAGCTTTAGCTCTGGCAGCTGTAAGAGGCCAATGGTGCATTTCAGGGAATATATCCTGCCAGGTACCCATTTACCACCTGGGTGGAGAGAGACAACTGTAGATAAAATGCCTTGTCTAAGGGCATATGCACCAGGCAGAGATTTGATCCCTCAATCTTTTATTTGAGAGTCAAGTAAATGAACCACTATACAAGGATGCTCCCACATCATTTGTGAACAAGTCTTAAAGTGATCACTAAAAACCAATGAATGGTTTCCGGGACTTCAATATTTCTTTCCTTGTACTTCTGTGTTCTGTTCAGTATTGTTCCAGTGATATGGCAAGCCGTAAACATGCACTTCTGACATGCGTTAGATCCCTCTCACGGCAGCAGCATCGTGGCCTCGCCGATGCTGCTCCTCGACCCGCTTCTCGCTGGGCCAGTCTAGATGCTAAGATAGAGCTTGTACTTCCGAATAAACTCAAGCCATTGTGGAACCACCCCGCAGGTAATAATGACAAGGGGCATGGAATTGATATTTTAAAATGGGCAACTTTATATACATATGCATGTATGTTTGTATGTCACTGTTCCAATATAATTTATTTTAAAATATTAATTAAACTAAAATTAAAGTTGTCAAAATTTACTGAAAAGTTGAAAAGATAGTATGTGTATGAGCAAAGTAGTGGCTTAGACTTTGTCAGTGTGCTGGCACTCAGAGATTTTAATGCATATTAAAATCAAGCAACAGGCTTTAAAATTAAACAACATGTCATAAAGCAAGGAAAATAATGGGCATATTGTGCAGGAGTTTTGGGTTCTCGCTGCTCATGCTAATTGGTATACTTTTTAGGACTATGACTCATTTAAGTATTACATGTAGGTACCAAAGTCAGCCAAACCACAAAATCCAGAATTGTGTGATGGTGCTTTTTGTACATTGTATGAGTAGGAAGTTTTGCCATTTTGTATTTTTAGATGATTACTGAATTAACCTGTTGAATGCCAAGCCCAATTTCACTTGGGGTTATTCCCATAGAAAGAATGGTTGGCTGGCTTTAGTTTTGGAAGTTGCTTTGTGTTTTTGCATCACAATTTGCGTAACCCTTTGGGGTCAATAATACAATTGACCACATTTTGTGGTTTGGCGCAGTAACTTTTGATTATTAAAGAGCTCTAAAAAACATACAAGTGAATGAGAAGAGAGGGCAAAATTTTTTGCACACACTATGTCCATATTTGTTGCATGACCATATTGCATTTGATGCCAGGAATTTTATAAACAAGAAATAGCTTTGAAATCCTTAAATTGGCAACATATTGAGCAACCGGTTCAAAATCATTTTTTTATCAAAACTGGCAATTTTTTCAACTTTTGGCAAAATTTCTAACAATGTTTTATTGCTTTCAAAGACATTACACATTATTAGAACCGTGTAGCACTAAAAGAAAAATATTATTGTTGCCATTTTTAAAGAACAAAATGTCATCGATTTAGCCCTTAAATAATTCCTGTCCTGAAAGAGTTAATAGTGATTACTGAACTCATCTCTGGTGGAATTCCAAAGTGATGCGTATGTTCAGTTCACATACGTGTATCACACTCGGCAAAACTCCTAGGCATAATCCCATTTGGATTTGTCTTTGAGATATCAGAGAGCATTCAGCTCTGTTTGAGTTAAGAATTTATGATGATCTACATGTATTTCCCTATTCTGAAGTTAATGAAGTGTATGCACATTGTGTAAGACCTGGGGAACGTTTCATCAGTGATTTTTGCCGACAACTGTTATTATAAGCTACTGTAATCCTTGCATCTGATTGGCTGAGAGCAAATTTGTCAGTAAAAATCACTGACAAAACGCTTGATGAAATGCTCCCCTGTCCGTTGTAAAAGTGAAGTCCATTGTTGGAGACACACTGTTATTGGATGAATACTTGAATGCTGTCAAATTCCCCTTGAAAACTCAAAATTATGTTTGTCTTTAACAGAAAATTATTTTTTCTTTGATATGTCATGCTGGTTTGACTTGTCTTAATGGAAATACATTTATGACTGTAGTGTCACAGTAAAAGCAATCTTTTTGTTTAATTTTTATTTTACACGAAATAGGACTAAAAACTATTCACTTTTGGGCTCCTACTTTCAAATGGGTAAGTGTTGCTTATTTTGTGCTAGTGTACTTGAACATTTAAACAACTTGACATTCATGTACTATGCTGGGGTTCTTAATTTTTAAAAAAGTTCAACCAATAGCAAAGAAAATGTTGATTATTTGGGGTACTTACATGTAAATAGTTATGAATAGTTGTGCAACTTCACAAATGCTGTTGTTCAGTTTAAACGAAATTATAGCAAAGAAGATAAATGGTCTTTTACAGGGTTTACATGGTGAAGTGCATGAATTTTAAGGTAAATGGAACGAGGTATATGGAGTAAAGCATGGTGCTGTCTATGCTTCTTTGTTTAATAGTAAACAATAAAAGTAATATAAAGTGTTTAATTTGTGCAAAATTTGTGCTCCTCTGTGGATGTTGATATTGCAAAGAGTTTCAATATTCAAATCCCCATTGGTGAAGATAGAAAAGAATTTATGTACAAATACACTGTACATGTAGGCATTGTGCATGTTCATATTCTTTACATCACCTGCATAATGCAATTAAACTCTCTACAATTCTCACTCGTAGCTGACAATCATGAGGAATATTTGGTACCCTTCTTATTTTGTCCTCAGTGCCTTGTTTTTGCTGGTATTGCTGACTATACTCGTCCTGCAGAGAAGCTCAGTGTTAGGCAGTCCGGTGCCCTGGCTGCTACAGGTATGTTCAGATTCATGTTCATTAATGCAATGAGACTAGTTTGCAGGCACAAACCCTGGTTTATAGTCGTAAAAGAAAGTCTGTGCTGTAAGACTACCATAGACCATGTAATATAGCTGCTCCTGACTCCTTGACACAACCGGTCGGTAGCTGGTTTAGGCATCTCTCAAGACAATGATTATTCTGATAAAGTGTCAAATTAGGGTCTGTGCTTGCGGACTACAAGGAGACTGCAAAGGTCATGGGTTCAAGCCCCCAGCACAGCACTTATGTCCTTGATAAAGGCATTTTTTTTTACATTGCTTATCTCTACCCAGGGGTTGAGTGTATCCAGTAGGATGTGAATGTCATTGTAGTTTGATCAGCATGTATTTGCATTGTAAAGTGCAGAAACATAAAGGAATTCAATGACCGGGGTAATAACACACCATAAGCACTTCCGTCAGTTATTGATGACCAGTAAGGCACTATAGAAACAACAGTTAATTATCAAAGTCTCAATGACTCTAAGATTACATGTACATGTAGTTTGTCAGAGGCTGTGAAAATGACAAATTTGAAAATGTAAATAACAGAGCCCTTGTCTGCCTATACAGGACATTATTTATGTGCATGGCGGGATCAATTCCCAGAAATGTTGAAATGCTTCTGAATCTTGCTCTCAAATGTTTAATTGCTCTTTAGTCAATTCAAATTATGACCTTTCCTCTCTGCCCCTATGTTCACCTAGGTGTGGTGTGGGCCAGATACTCTTTTGTAATTATTTCTAAGAACTGGACCCTTCCGTGCGAACTTTCTTCTGGTACATGTACTTATTTAAACAATTGATTTTAGCTATTTATAATGACCTTGCCTCTTTGCCATTGTTTTTATGTAGGTGTGATATGGGCCAGATACTCTCTTGTTATTATACCCAAGAACTATAATCTCTTCAGTGTGAATTTTCTTCTGGGAATTACTGGACTCATGCAACTTCTCCGGATATATCTGTAAGTGAGAAGGGGAATCCTGTAGTTGATTGTAAGGTTTGTGAAGAAAAAGAATCCTAGAACAGATTTAATCTAAAATTTGCATGTCTCAAGGCTCTTCTGGATTACTTCTCATTTGTATGATAAAAATTTAGTAGGGAAATGCCTGAAAGTGAAACTGCTATACTGTGTTTTCATTCAGTTAAAGGCGGTCAGTCGTCGGTGCCCGTGTATTTCTATGCTGTCCCACCTAAGGCAAGTTCGGAGATTTCCGGAATCGCTCGGACAATTTGTAAACAGCCTGCCAGCGCAGGGGCGAGAGCTGAGCTTGCCAGCAATACGCTATGTTTCAGTTTCTGAGATACTCCATGCTATGGTCTATGCCTAGTCTAGAGGCACGAAAAAAATAGCGGTTTTCGAACGAAATGGAGGTCGAGAGGAGAGACAGTCAGACGAGATTACGTATCCACAGCGCGTACAATTTGTGGATTGAACACAAATAAATTTGGACGTCGGCTGCTTGTTTCCTCCAAGGAAAGTTTGAATAAAAAGTTCGTGTTGTATCTGCTTGAGCTGCACACCATTTGCAAATCGTACAGTGTACATCCACGGGCTACGGTCGCCAGCGCCGGGTGCGCCCCGGAGGTGAACCCTGGCGATGGCCTTACACCCACCCGACACCCACTAATATTCCCTCCACTCTCTCTTTTATTCTCACTTACGTTCCGTTTCTCTATCTCATCTTTCACTCTCTCTCTCTCTCTCTCTCTCTCTCTCTCTCTCATGACCTTGATAATTTATCTCCCTTGTTCCCTCTCTCCCTCCTCTTTCTCTTCCCTTTCTCTTCTCTGGCTGATTTCGAAAGAGGGGAATCAATCTTTAAAAACTGGACACTAAGTGAATGGCCATCGTGCAAAGAGTTGACAGGAATTATTTTTAAAAGAAGAAAAAAAAGGGGGCCTGATAATAGAATTATAGATTAATCTTAATTTTGTATTGATAAACTTGAGGAGGAAAACTTTACTTGACAGCCCTGATTCTAGCTCGTTCCGTTTATCTTATCTTTCACTCTCTCTTTCTCTCATGACCTTGATAATTTTTCTCCCTTGTTCTCTCTCTCTCTCTATTTCCCTCCTGTTTCTCTTCTCTCCTATCTCACTCCATATGCCTTCCTCCATGTATATACATTGTACAGTGGAACCTCCTTATAATGTACAATGGTATAACAAACTCATTATAAGACAGTATTTTTGCCAGTCCCCACTTTTTTGTATTCTATTGTATTTTAGCCCTGGTATAAAAAGGTTTTGATATAAAGAGGGAATTTCCTTGGTTCCAAGAAGTTCATTAATGATGCTCCACTGTACAAAAATAAAATGAAATAAAAGGTATGTAGATTACAATACTTCAAAACTTGTGACACGTACACACAATGAAGAGTACTTTTTCATGCTGTCTTCCTTTACTTCATTACATGTTACATGCAGTGCCATTGCAAATGGCAAATCACAAGGAAAAAGAAAAGTAGAAAAGGTGTTCCTGTATGTAATACTTTTAAGTTTCTTTAAAATAATACATGTATAACTTGTAATAAAACTACCCAAGTGAGAGTAAAAATCAACTGAACATTGAAACTATATTGTCAACACTAAAATATATACAAAAATCAGCTCGGTAGTATAAAACGATACTTTACTATAACAGTATAGGCATACCATATGGAATAGCAAATGGCATATAAAAAATTAACAGAAATGTCCCTGTATGCATAATACATACGTTTCTTAAAAATTATATAACTGCTGATAAATCTATACAACTAGTATGAGAAGAAATCAACTTCATATTGCAAAACTATTATTTCAACACTAAATGTGCATGTTTCAAGGCAAGTTTGTGGATCTAGAATACATGTATATCAAATTGTAATAAATAAAATACAAAAATCAGCTGAGAAGTGTAAAACTATACTTTCAACAGTATACATGTAGGCATACTTCAGGAAAGGTTTGTGGATCTATGCATATTGTATAAGCAAATTCTAAAACAAACAGTGTATACAGATCACAATAAAAGTAAATCTTGGAAGGAAAACAACTTCACTATTTAGTGTGATCACATTATCAAAGGCTACCCAACATTCAACTGAAATTGGCAACGTTCACTGGCAGATTTATTTTGGACATACATGTATGTATAGTTTTCATATTGCATTATATTATGGACATTCACACAGGAATATGCTGGCAAGGATATTTTCATTGAATATTGCAATATTGCAGTTTATAATACCATAAATACCTACCGGTAAATAAAATGATTACAGTCAGGAACACAGATACATGAAGGTACAAAAGATATGTTGTTAAATGTACGTCACACACAATCACTTATATGCTGGCAAGTGGTATTGTTTGGTTGTAATTACATGCATCGATACAATATATTACAATCGTTTTGATCAACCACTTCTTATGATCACCAAATGGCAAACTCTTATTGAAGTTTATGTAATTCATGTGCATCTCACTTCACACAATATACATCATGTAGCAAACCCAATGGACTACTAATTCAGCTAAAAACAGCATGACAAAATCAGACTAAATATTCACCATAAATAGAAAAAAAACATCACAGAAGACATACATACCGTATTCATGGTCATGGAATGCGTTGAAATACACAGGGAAAAATAGATTAAAAGAAGTTTATACAATGTCATAACAGAAACCCTTCATCAGATAAGATTTTTGGTTTGTTTCAAATGACATGAATATATTTCCTCTCTGATAAATGTTAACGTAAATATTATGTTAAATGATTACACACAGAAAATGCTTTCTTTTGTACATACATGTACATACTACAATCACTAAGAAAAAGGTGAATGTAAACAGGAACTATAATAAACAATTTAAATTTTTTAAAAGAAGGATAACAGTTCTATGTCCAGCAGATCTAAATTTCAACAATAAAAGGAGACATAAAAAAAATCAAGACCAGTATTGATGTTAAATGGATTTCAGTCTCGTATTCCATTGACGAAGCCCTTGTAAGCCCTTGTGGGGAATAGATAGGCATACCTTATCTGCAGTGTAGCACATGATGGAACAACTCTCCTGTTTCCTGCTCCCAAGTACCCATGGTGAATATATATACGTGAATTTTTTTCTTCTTCAGTTGCAGTACAGTCCACCGTCAGGCGTATTGTCGTACTGTTGAGGTGCAGTGCACCAGATCGACGTTGCTCTATCCTTTCAATTGTTGAACGCCAAACAAGGTAGCAGCAACTCCCATCTTTTAACGTCTTTTTGTATGACGCGGCCGAGGTTCTAACCCATGACCTCCCGATTGTGAGGCGGACGCTCTACTGACTGAGCCAACACATACATACATACATACATACATGTGTGTATACATTCAAACATTACTGTTTGTACGTTTGTATGTTTGTAATGCTGGTACGATTCATTCAACCTCGGAATGTCCCTTGGAAATTCATTGTTGCTTGCTGCCATGCATGCAACCAAGACATTGCCATTTAGAAATGCATCAGTGAAGTATTGAGCAGTCATGACGCAGGTGCGGAAATGGCAACACACACATTCTCTACCTCCTTTGGCATGGGCACATATCTTCCACCACATCTACAACATGATGCAGGCCAGCTGCTCGGTCCAGGCCTTTCTTCAGCAGGTTGGGTAGGCTCTACAGCTGCTATGGAATCCAAGTAAACATCTGTGAATCTGCAGAGGAACTGGATGGTGACGCGTTCTAGATCAGCTCTCTCTCTCGATCCATCACAAATTTCTACATTGAGTAAGAAAACAACAGTGAATAAATTAAGGAAAAATGTAAATAATGTAAAGTGAACATTCCACCCTGTTCAAAGTTCAAGTATAGAAATACTGTTTTGGTGAAAAAAAATCATAAAATTATTAAATTTGTATGGGAAAATATTAATAGGTTCCATTGTATTGATATATTTGGTACCACTAGGTGTATTTGAATCTTTGGAGTCACAATTAGATATACATACATACATGTGTGTATACATTCAAACATTACTGTGACTCTGACTTGCAAAAGCCTGTACTAGACTCCCCCCCCCCCTTTCAAATAAATTTATGTTGGTATTTTTTACAGGGGGGGGGGGGGGGGGGGGAGTACCTCGTCACAGCTCACACAGGTGAAGCCAGTTCGCCAATCACCAATTGACATGTCTGGTGTTGATTCTAATTACATCTTGGCATACCTTCATTTATAAATAGATTCCTTCTTCTTCTTCTCATTCTTCCTTCTTCAGTTTCATTTTGAATGAAGATTCTTACAAACACACTATCTCAGACCTAGGGGCCTGCTAGGCCCTGGCTGTGACATCTCACATTCACACTATAATTAAATTATATTTCTCTTGAGTCTTAATTTAGTTATTACACAATGACAAATCGCAAGAAAAATGATCGAATTTGTTGCATAGACCTTGGTTCGGATAAATAGGCTGAGATAATGATCTACCGTACTCACATTTGAAGTTGATTCATCGTCATCGCCATCGGGTTCCCGGTTGCATTGCACGGGCGACGTTTCCCGCAGGAACACCGCAGTGTGCAGGGATGACCTTCACTCTTGCAAGGGCACATCCGTCTGCCCGTTTTGAATTAGACCGAAATTTTCTGTCTCTCGTTCGTTAGCCTCTTATTTGGATAGGGTCGGCCATTCACTTAGAGACAGAAACGCTCCATTCACTCGCCTGTGCAAACCAAATCCCATTGACGCACACACTATACAGTTTGAATACGGCTGGAAGATTTTCAAACGGAGAAAACCTTGGACCCTGAATTACCTGAAAAAGGAGCATTAAAAGGAATAACAGTCAAATTGGTAAGTTGAACATGTTCGTTTAAGTATACAGCCTAGGCCTAATCTATTTAATTTACACAAATATTGTTAAAATGTGAATAATACGATTTACAAAAACGACATGCCTACTGTCAAGCGGTTGACAGTGAGTTTGCACAGGCGAGTGAATGGAGCGTTTCTGTCTCTAAGTGAATGGCCGACCCTATCCAAATAAGAGGCTAACGAACGAGAGACAGAAAATTTCGGTCTAGTTTTGAATCAGCACTGCAGCAGCTACCTTCCTGAACATTTACAGGCAGTCGGCTCCAAATCTCCCTCCACGTTTAGAATTGAGATATCTGTCGCTAACTCCGAAATACTGAAAGTGTCATCCATAATAAAGATGAAATTGCTTTGTTCTATAGTATAGTATAAATATAATGTACGGCGTCAGACAGCAGATTGCAGGATACACATAGCGCAAAACATGTTCGTTCGCTATATTCAGCACAACTTACAATATCACAGCGATCTATGCGGATTTTTGCCGAGGAGAAAGACATTTCGCTGATCCTCAATATACTTTCGACTAGACCTAATTTCGTATGCGCAAGAACTATTTTGCAGCATCAGCAAACACAGATTTTTCCCCATTGAAACCGGCGACTGACCGCCTTTAATTGCTTTTATTTTCATTTATTTATTTATTTATTTTTTTTTTTTACAAATTCAGATGCTGCTCTTCAATTTGCTTTAATAGAGGTGTGTTTTGGTAACATCATTAGGTCAATACATGTGACAAATCATGACTTTATTTTAGGTAGATGGGTTTGTTCAAAAGATCTTTCAATTTTGTTGTAGCTAAGAATATAAAGTTTCCTGGGGAGGGGCAACATGCAGCGGTTCTGTTCTTTTGTACCTCTTTTTCCATGGCTTTTTTTAGCATTCAAGAACCACATGTAAGTATTATTCCAGTGTACTTTATGCTGCTGCATATGATAAAAAGACAAACATGTGGGAGAGGTCACAGAGCCTGACCAGGGCCCAGTTTCATAAAACTTGTTACCAATAACAAGTTACAGTAATTGCTATAAGCTACTGAACTTCTCGAATCTGATTGACTGAGAGCAAATTTGTCATAGAAATGGGGCAGCTGTTATTGATAACAAGTTTTATGAAATGGGGGCCCTGATGTAGTATAAATTGACCCAAAAGAACACACTTCACTTGCAGTATTCACAGAACTATCAATACATGTGGAGAATCCAAGCGTCCTTTGTGTCCTTGTGGAAATTTGAAATTTGAAAATATGGAACAATTTTTACCATTTTCATTTTGTGTGTATCTTCTGTTTGTACACACATTAAATAAATCTGAATGTACGGAACATGTTTTGCCATTTTATTTTGTGGGTACCTTTTGTTAGCAATGTGCAATAAATTATCTAAATTTGAATGTGTGGTACAATTTTCTTCTTTTGCTTTTGTAGACACACAAAAGAGCAGGAAAAGCTTGCAGCAGCAGCAGCAGCAGTGGCTCCAGTAGAAGCTGGGGTGTCAGAGTCCGTAGCACCAGCTGTGACCCAAGCTTGAAGACTTGTTAAGGACAGTCAACACTTGTAAGAAGTCTTCCAAGCTCTAAGCTGTGAGTGCCGTAACGGTAGCCAAGCTAAAGCCGGGGTTATGTTCTAGCACCGGTTGAAGATATCACCTTCCTGCAAGAAGGCCATTTCTGCCATTGACAATACATGGCAGTTACTGCCTTCTTGTGGGAAGGCGACGTGATTCACTTTTATTTAAGATACCTGATGCATATTTTACCCTTTTGCTTAATGCGTCCTCACTTCCCCTCCTTCTTTCCCCTATTTAATGCAATAGTTACATGAACTACTCTTCATTCTTATTCTAGAATGCACCTTCTAGAATTTCAGGATGATACAGAGTTTTGTTGGGATGTTCGTCTGTCTTTCAGACTCGATGTGTGCCAAATATTTAACAAATGGGTAAATTCCTTTCCTTCTGATCCACCTACATCATTTCAGAATTGTCCCTTGTGATTGCGATTTCATCCATAATTTTGTCACAGATTGCCTGATGCATTTTTAAGCCTTGATCAGACATAACGAGATAAACGCTGTAAAAGCCAAATAGGCCAAAAAAAAATATATATATCAAACTATGTGTATATTGTAAATGAATGAAAGGAGGCAGTTTTGTACGAGTTAAAAAATGCTGTTTGCAACATAGACCCCTTATCATTCATACAGATTTATGTTTGATTAGTAAATATATGTGGTGTGTACCATAGGATTTTGTTGCTGCATTTTTTTCAAAAAGCTGTTCACAGCCGTCCTGTATAAATAGGCCTTTACTGTGAAATTTCATTAGAAAATGATTCATTTGTGTGGTATGGGTGGATTTGCCTCATGAATTGTTTCATTTCAGTCTATGTTTCACCTGTTAAGACCTAAGTTCCACTCGCAAGTCCTTCATCTGTGACAGACTTGTGTAATATGAATGATGGATAGGGATGAAGGGAGAGTCGACCCTTTTGTTCTCTGCTCTCTTTTTAATGTTTTATTTTGCTAAAAATTATTGAAATAGATTCAATCTGATTTGAAACAATGCCGACAATCTGAGTGAAACTTGAAATTATGAAAGCGATTAATTATTAAGTATGGTACACGTACATAGAATGTGCACTCTTTTCTGTTTAACTATGTCGTATCATATGAGTTTTCTTCCCTTACGCAGTGATATAGAGCTATGAATGCTGTAAAACCGATTTTCAACTAAGACCATTTTCTTGGTTAAAAAACGTTTGTAAGTTGCTAATAATATCCTTAGCTTTGATGCACTGCCCTATTCTATTGTGTTTGTATGAGTATTTTACAGTAACTACATGTACATGTGTATTAGACTTTCTAGAAGTGGGACCACTAGCAATATTTGCAAGTAGTACATATATACATGTATGATAAACTGGTATGTTATGTACATGGTTGTTTTCCAAGAAAAGCAGGGTAATAGTAGTTTACAAGGTCTATGTCATATTATACTTGGGCATACCACGTAGAATTTATGTGTGTATTGAACTGCATAATCTGTACATGTATGTAAGAAGTTTTGATATGCATAAATTCATATTAATGCATATAAATATGCATTAAATTGGGTATGCTGAGATGCTTGCACTGCACTGAATATATATATATCCAGAAATTTACCCTATTATTAATGCACAGCTTAAAAAGATTATATTTTGTTCATATTATATAACAAACACAAGCAGGGAAATGTTAATGATATTGTAGAGTCTCAACTTGTAGAACTCGTGACATGAGCACGGATTCTCTTTATACCGGTAGTTGTTACATTTTGATTTATTCAAATCCCAAACAGATTCACAGCTGTCAGGTTTTAACCATAGAACATTTATCAGTTGGTGTTTGTGGGATGGACTTTCCCTTAAATAAAAGATTGAAAGTCAAACGAAGTGATATGATTCATTTCAAATTGACAGAAATATGGCTTGACCGAATACCATGGGGTGATCTGAGGGACCAAAATAATATTGCAGGTTGAAAGTATGCACTGACACATTTATTGGTCCATATTGAGTGAAATATGGCCTTTTGACATCCCAGGGAGGTGGTTTGGGAGGATCAAAACAACTTTGGGGATTGAAAGAGACATTGACTGATTTATTACCCTTGTCCGTACCCTTTTTGGTTGAAACTGCACTTGGTTTTTACTTTCTGAAATTCCTCACCCTTGGTGTCAACACCAAGGGTGTTATGTATTTATGTACTAGCAAGAAGGCTGTTTATCAAGATCATTTAGACATTCAAGAGATTAATTGTTTCTTCAGTGTTGAATGTGGATTGAAAAAGAACAAGCTTAAGATTTTGGATTAATACAGAAAAATCTGGTAAAGTTTTTGAGGACATGCTTTCAGCTAAACCTCTTTAATGCAAGAAATTGGAATTATGTTGAAAGATTCTTGAAAAAAAAAATCATGTATTTTTCAGTGTGGGCAGGTGATGCACAAAAGTTAGAAATATTTGAACTTTAGGCTGAAGTTATAGTAGGGAATTGGCTTTTGTGTAGTAAATGAAGTAGTAAACAAATCCCTTGGAAAGGGAAAGTTCAAATTTATATGAAATGTGGTATGTGCCATTATACAGTTTAATAGTCATGTTAGATAATTTCTTAAATAGTGTTTTAGAGTAGGAAATATTGTAGATGCAGCTTTTGGTAGATTAGAGTAGGTATACGCTTTGGATCAACAGATCCGAGTTGAAATTTTAACCAAGCATCATGTATATAATTATAGAACTCTTAGTATAGAAATTAGCATAGAAAACCCTTATGTTATGATCACAATCTTGTACATGTATAGGTACATGTAGGAGGATATTGTCATATAGAGTAGAAAGGATCCACACAAACTGTTAAACAGATGTGCCTTTTACATGTAGCTTGTTCTGATAATTATAAAGTAGTGTAGTTACACCCTTCTGGCTCTTTTAGCCATGTTGGATTCAATGAAGATTTTTACCTGATTCCTCTGCAACCGTTATTAAACTTTTTATGGTATGAAAGGTTGGTCACATTTGTCCGATAATGATAAAATATTGTATGCGGATATAAAATGTACCTATAACAATGACGATAGAAGTTGTCACGCCTGACCGATGAAATCGGTGGGGTTCTGTCAATACAGCACGTCTGAAACTACCCACAAGATCCTTCTGAACTAATGTCACCTCGAAGGAGCAAAAACGATTGGCCCTCAGAAATATCGGTGAGCTCTGTCCTGAGAAAATCAGTGGCAAAGCGATTCCACCGAAGAGATAAAATCAGAGAGGGCGGTTCGTTATCATATATCAGAGAAGTCTGACCTACCACAAAGAATTCCTATTCATTTTCCACAATGCTTGAGCGATATCGCAACGATTTATCTTTATCTTTATCATCATCGTTATTGCACAAATGGGACCAGACCTTAAGGATGCAACTACAATGCCCTTCAAGGGACTTGTGATGGGGTTTCCAAATTTCCCATTAACCGTTGCAATAAGGGTACTGATTTTCTAATGGAAATCAATGTATGTAGACATTGAGGTTTAAAACTCGTGGCTGAATTTCAGCTTATTCGTGGCAAGATTATCTGAGTTTGATGTAGTACAAATTCCTATTGGATGAGTTAGTGTAAAGCACTCAGGGATGTATTATGATAAAATTTCAAACTGATGCTGGGTTTAAGCTCAGTTTGTTGATTTCAGCAAAGGAAGTTAAACTGAGGTCTTACGTTTTCCTGTGGTTATAAAATAGCTCAGAAACAGAGTCAGGGTTAACTAAAGAATATGTAGAATACAGGCCTTAGTGTTTTTTCATCAGTGGTCTACTCAAATTACTGTGATATTGGAAATTCCATCAGGTTTGATGTAGCGGCAAGTTGAACTGGCAGTGTTAACACATTTGTATGCCTGTTTTGGGAATCCACTGGAATCTTCATGAATTCATTGCTAGCAGCTTGTATCATCTTCATTGAATCCAAACATGTGATTATTTCTGTTATCATTTGGTTTACAAGTGTGTGGCTTTAAACAAAATCGAACAAAAAACAAAAAAAGAAAAGAAACACAATGAAAATATTATTGAAACCAGGTATTATGCGCAGAGCAATTTTACTATTCAATCTGACTATTTATAATAAGACAGACTACTGTATTCATACTGAGTCATGAATCCAGCCATTAATCTTCTCGGAAATTATTATTGAAAACATTTATCTTAATATGTATTTATTTGTTATATCTATGAATGTTCTCAATCATCCAGGTAGTATAATGTTGAGTATTATACACAAGTCAACTTTGTTTTAGCTCGCGATGGCCTGATGAAACGTCGCAAGCTAAAACAAAGTAAGTACAGTTGACTTGTCTTTAATATTCGTTGTGTTTGTTATTCAGCTTAAAAATTATTTTGAAAGAGAAGGTACATTGTGTATCTATGATTCATTAATTCAAAAATTTGAATTTAGAGCTTAGTTCTGAGTTACCTCGAATTATGACTTGTCGTGAATACTTCAAATTTGTGGAGTACCAATATCTTGTTGCGTAATCAAATCAGTAGTCATTTATTTGTTGATCCAAACAAAAATACCTTCTGCACAAAAAATGGCTGTACTACTTCAAGCCAGATTCTCTCAAAATATAACTACATATCAGACCTTGTGATGAACTTCAAGCAATGAATATAAGAGATGCCTCTTGTCAAGACTTGATAGTATCATATGAAATATGAAAAGATGCTGCTTTGTGTTTGTGATATTGTATGCACTGTATTATTTATTGCGTACACCATTATAGAGGCATGGGGAAATATAATGTATGCCCATGAACTGAGCACTGTGTTGTGTACTGTGAAATACATTTACATTAAACCAGTCTTGCATTTATATAATGTTGCTGTGAACTAGGTACATTTTCTCTCCATTATCACTGTTTACAGATTTGAATAGGGAGCTGTTGTGTTGATACAAAGTCCAGAGTATTAAAAAAATATGTCAGAAACATTGAAGACTTCCTCATCCCCCTTACAATGTTAACTGATCTATCATGTACTAAGATCCATATATGCATATGAAATTAAGCAAGAAGTCATTTTTATGTTCATTTTGCATCATTAGGTAGGGGAGGATTTTCAAAATGATTTTCATGTTTTACAGCACCATATGGGTTAGGATAGACCCAATAACTACATGCACACTAATCATTCACTTGCGTACATACTACTTCTATCTTGAAAATGTACCTCTACTACCTGGGAAAAAGTGCTTGAATGTATGGATCGCATTGCCCCTTGAAATAGAAATGGGTATGCGTAATCACGGCAGTATATAATCACATTGTCACTACTGAAACCTTTTTTCCTTTTATCACACAATTTGTAAAATGTAAACATTGAGCTTTGTATAAGCTTCCTCTTGCTAAATCATGCTTACACTTTCACATTGCAATCATTTTCATAAAACATTTATGTGTCTGGCTTGGAACTTATAGGCAGGAGCTTAAAAATTAATAAAGTGATTTTTTTTAATGATTTGTAAAAAACAGCTGTCAAAAGCATTACATAAGCTTTTTTTAGAGGTGAGAGATACTTTATGCCATGTCATTCGATCAAATCAAAGTCCTTATGCAATAAAATTTCTTTATAATTGAGAGGTGAATAATCAAGGGTATGTAATAAAAAAAACAAAATCACCATGAGTAAACCTGCTTTTATTTGTGATCTAGAACCATTAAATTTTCATGGGTTTTATAGAGTAATTTCATATCTGTTTTATTGGGATTATATTCTAATATATTCTGTGGTGTGTTCTTGCAAGTACAGGTATAATTATATTGGTATTGTATTTTGATCCTTGAGGCAGATAAGCATGGTTGTTTTATGTATATTTGCCATTTTAGGGATCTAATAAATGAAGATATTTTATGGTGACATCAGTGTATTGCAAATTTATTTCCTTTCCTGGCCAGCAAAATTTTCTTTCTTTAAAAAATTTTTTTTTGCTGTGTTGGAGTGCTTAAAAAGGCAGAAATTCCATTAGGTTTACCCTTGATATTCCTACCTAAGAGATATAGAGAGAGAGAGAGGGAAAGAGAGAGAGAGAGAAAAAAAAAGAGAGGCAGAAAGAGAGCAGGGGGGAGGGATATGAAAGATAGCTTATTTGCATTTCTTCTACATTTATGGGGGGGGGGGGGGCTTTTGTGTACTATTAGTATGCCGGATTGGGATTTTTAAAGGGAGAGTGGCCCAGCTGTTTATGCATCCAACCCCTTCAAAACCAAACTTGGCATACAAAAAAAAAATAGGGTTAGTAAGTCAGGGGCGGATCCAGGATTTAGTAAAAGAGGGGGCACAAAAATGAAAGTTTGTGAAAAGGTAGACCCGTATTTATCGCTTATTAAGGAGGTTATGGGGTCCAGTTTCCATCCATAATTCCCTGACAAGCAAAAAAAAAAAAAAAAAAAAAGGTCTTCACTCTAAAAGGGGGGGCACAATCGCAAAAATGGCGGATCGTCTATGGTAAAAATTCATACTTCTCTTCCAAAAGGGGGGGGGGCACGGGCCGGCTGTGCCCCCCCCCCTGGATCCGCCAATGAGTAAGTACATGTAGTGCCTATAATTTGCACAGAAATTTGTACTAAGTGCCCTGGCAGAAATTTTAGTCCCCCCCCCCCCCCCCCGAAAAGAGAATCTGGTTGGTTACTGTACCTAAATTTAGACCAGGGGAGCGATGATTAATCTAGTGTTTTGTCAGTGATTTTTACCGACAAATTTGCTCTCAGCCAATCAGAGGCAAGGATTTCAGTAGCTTTCAGTAGCTTATAACAGTTGTCGGTAATCACTAACAAAACGCTGCCCAGACACGAAGTTAGTGCAGTTTTCCGTTTTTGTTTGCTTGTTTGAAGACACAGTAGTTTTTCTGATGAAATATCATCGTCGGTTCCCACTCAATCAAATTATGTATTCCATCTCTTCCTCGCTCCGTCGTTTTTGCAGCGTTTTAGGTGCAGAACTGTTACCGGTCAAATCTACATCTCGGCTGATATGTGCAAGTTTTCACTCCAGCAAACAGATGTACAATGATGGGCATGATGATAGGTAATTGTAGGCAAATATTTAGAGTTTTGTCCCACACATTAAAAAAATTGTTGGTTTAACTTAGTCTTACTCTTAGATCTAGCATTTGTCTAGTTCGCCATGACTCTAGTCTTATTCTTAACTCCAGCTACATGATTCTTGGTCTCTGTGAATTTTTTAACTTCAAAATAAATGGCTATATCGTGGTTGAGGAAACCCCTAACTACCCTATCCTGCCTATGAATGATTGAATCATGTGCTCGTTTACCCACACGCGTGCAGATCGATCATCGAGTGAGGCTGGGTGGCGGGGAACGTGGGCCTGGGAAAGAGGAAAGAAGAAGAAGAAGAAGAAGAAGAAGAAGAAGAAGAGGAAAGAAGAGGAAGAAGAAGAAGAAGAAGAAGAAGAAGAAGAGGAAAGAAGAAGAAGAAGAAGAAGAAGAAGAAGAGGAGGAGGAGGAGGAGGAGGAGGAGGAGGAGGAGGAGGAGGAGGAGGAGGAGGAGGAGGAGGAGGAGGAGGAGGAGGAGGAGGAGGAGGAGGAGGAGGAGGAGGAGGAGGAGGAGGAGGAGGAGGAGGAGGAGGAGGAGGAGGAGGAGGAGGAGGAGGAAAATTTGAAGAATAGGATGACAAAGAGGAGAGGGTCAGTTTGTTTTGTAAAATTGTGTTTGTCTCAATGCAAAAGATCAGACACCTGTCGTTCTTGAGGTTTGCAGCTTTTTGGTGATGTAATCACATGAAGAGAAAAAATTGAATGTCTACATAAAAATTGGTGTCTTCCACCACTAACTCTCCTTGTGCAGTTGGTCTTCTCTTGTTGGGCGTCACTTCCTCACCCTCAAATACTTCACCAAGAATGAGATAGAGCAGCTGCTGTGGACTGCTGCAGACTTGAAGATCCGGTACAAGGAACATGGTGAGGCCTACAGACCCTTGGAAGGCAAGTCGGCTGCCCTGATCTTTGAGAAACGTAGCACCAGAACCAGGGTTTCTAATGAAACGGGTAAGAACATAGATAGCAATTCATTCTGGGCCCACCACTTGAGGAAAGTTGTGGTTGTTGTGAACTGACCTAAATTCATCTATTTACTATGATCAATTGTATTATGTTAGGAGATGCTGAAATGGATATCACCCTTGAAGACTGTGCTTAGATATGACAGATCAGAAAAAAATGTTATTGGGGTTGAGAGCCATTTGTGACCACGCACCATAAAACCACCCAAATGTTTCACTGTGTGATTTTTTTCAGTTAGAGCTTAATAAAGGTGTTTTGGGTAGGCATGGTAAAATTTTAGTTTTGGGTATTTTCTGAAAGAGTATACTTTTTTCAAAGTACCTGTAATCTAAAAAAAAATTTGGAGGCAGCAAACAATCTAAAAATGGTATTGTTAACAGTTTGTAGTAGACCTAGGTTTGCCTTCTCTGGATTTTGTTGTATCAGTTTTCTTTTTTTAAAGTCCTTAATACTTGTCTCATTTTGATCTCCCATAACTTTAAAATAGAGTAAGTTCTTGTATTGATACTTGTCCATTATGATGAGCAGGATGTTTTTAATCAGTATCCCAAGTTTTAGGACAATCTTATAATCTCTTCATAGAAATTTTGATTAAATTATAATCCTCCCTTTGTCACCTTCACACAATTCCTGGCGAGTCGGAGTGCTTCAATAGACTGCAAACTCTAAACCTTTAATTCTCTAAAGTAACGTTCTGCAGGACTGGGCATTCTAATGTAACTATTTGTACAGTGGGTTAGGAACATCCATTGCTAATGAGTTTATATATAATTTAAAAGCTGAGAATCTCTTTCAGAATCAGACCTTAACTAAAACTTCATATCTGGCGACTTTTTGGTGGTTTTGTCACATTTTAGTCACATTTAGTGGTGGAAAGCTTAGATATTAAGAGCACTGGCTAAAAAGGGAGAAAAATTGAAAGAATATCAATTTATTCTGTGCCCCAATGTTATGGTGAGTCGCAGTTAATGAAAATCGATGTTAGTCCTCCTAAAATTCAATAATTAATGATCGCTTAATGTATGTGAGGAGTAGACTGGTGAGGAGAATTGATCGATAATTCAGATTGCTACCACATTCAACTTTTATCAGACAGTGCCTAAATACCACTTTGTCATATTCAGCTAAGTTTAGCTAACAATATTATTGGAACTGGAAGCCATTTAGCTGTGGAAAGCTACAAAGTCCTAGCAAAGAGGATAAAATATTAAAAAAGGAGAAATCATTGAGTGTTCCTCATTTTCACTATGATTCTACTTGTACTGCAGTATGAAATATACAGTATGTAGATATAACTAATTAAAGGATTTATTTCAAAGGAATTCAATACATTGTAATCAGCTATATAATCTTGCTTCATATTAAACTTTTGACAAATTCTTTTGAATTTTTAAAAAATAAAATGGTACATTTTTCAAAACGGCAATATATGCGATTCATACAGGATTTGCTTTACTTGGTGGACATGCAGCCTTCCTATCACCAGCTGATATTCACCTGGGAGTCAATGAATCTGTCAAAGATACAGCGAGGTGGGTTTTGCTTGCATTTTTATCTGTCTTTCACCAATGAGACATAATTTACATATGGTCTGTTGAAAGGCAGAAGGGCATTAACTCTATGTAAAATGAGATGAGATAATGTCCCTCTGCCTCTTAGCAGAGAATATGAGGGAGGAAATCAGTAAATGTTGGCCCATGATGCAAATATTTTGACTCCAAAATTGATAGTTTATCAATAATATTCATGATTTACAATAACAATTTTTTTCCAAATTTTTTTTGTTCAAATCTTCACGATTCACAGTCATAACAGATAAGCTCTCTAAAGTTATAGAAATATGCAGATTACAGTAGAAATACAAGATTGCAATAATTGATGATCACGCTACAGTGTATGACTCATTTTCAGTATTTAAGAGTAAAAAGGTAATATTTCTATTTCAGAATCACATACTGTGAAACATTTAACTGAAATTGGAAAATTAGAACTAATTTTAGCTGCAAATTGTCAATTATGGATCATGAACCATTTTGACACAGCATCAACAAGTACTCAAAATTGACTTTAACCACAACGCCCAGAAAGATGTGGACAGAACATGATCATGATTTGTTCACTAGCACTGGCTTAGTTCAAACTTTGTCTTCAATATTCTAGAGTTTTGTCAGGCTTTGTCAACATCGCTCTTGCTCGAGTCTATGACCATGAGACTCTCCTGACCTTGTCAACAGAGGGCTATATTCCGATTGTGAATGGTCTTTCAGAGATCTATCATCCTCTTCAAGCTCTTGCAGACTTCCAAACCCTCCAGGTAAATATGCTCTTGCCAGGAATTTGTTTACTCTAGGTCAGAACTGAGTGAAATATGGCCTAGTGACATCCCAATGGGTGATTTGTGAAGACCACAGCAATTTAAGACATTGAATTTATACAATTACAGTCTTGCTGGTACACATGTTGGGGTAGAATTGCCCTTGATATTTTTCTTCTTACGTCCTGACACTTTGTAGTGCCCCTGGGGAGCGTTTCATCAAGCGTTTTGTCAGTGATTTTAACCGACAAATTTGCTCCCAGCCAATCAGATGCAAGGATTTCAGTAGCTTATAACAGTTGTCGGTTAAAATCACTGACAAAACACTTGATGAAACGCCCCCCAGGGGTGTTATGCACTTATATTTCTACATCAGGTCAACTGTATCTAAATGCTGTGAGTGTATTAGCAAGAATGTCTTCCACAAGCACAAACTCAAAATCTAATAAAACTTTTAAACAAAATACTATGCCCCATCATCTTGACAGGGGCCTAAAATGAGTTTGGCTTAACCTTGTCCATTTATTCATGAAAGGCAAAGTGTCAATCCCTAGGATATGTATATAAATTACTGTAATTTTGTAACAAACTATATAAACAAGATATATTTAGCCATGAAAAGAAAATGAGAAAATTGTATCATAGTGACAAGTTCATTTAGTTACAGAGCATTCATGATTCGAACAGGGTAAAGAGGTTGACATCTGGCACTCCATTAATCAGTGGACTAAATC
The DNA here is from genome assembly GCA_025617745.1 of Heliocidaris erythrogramma. Lineage (NCBI taxonomy): Eukaryota > Metazoa > Echinodermata > Echinoidea > Camarodonta > Echinometridae > Heliocidaris > Heliocidaris erythrogramma. Next base: position 27,801,150 of record CM046858.1, on the reverse strand, counting down.
TTCGCATTTAGACTGGGTTTAAATTTGCCCTAAAGTTAAGTATCTTTCAAGAATTATGGTTCTGTGAAGGCGTGAACGTTAGCATGGGTTGGAGATGTATATGCTGAAGCTTAGATGGCAAGAACGTTGCCGGTTATGGCATGAAATTTGATATTCAAAATAATTCAGTAGTATTTGTATTTGATTTTTCATGACAGGAGCATTATGGTTCTGTGAAGGGATTGACGGTTGCCTGGGTTGGAGACGGGAACAACATTATCCATTCTCTCATGATGGCCGCTGCTCCATTGGGAGTCAATGTCAGAATAGCCACACCAAAGGTAAAGAAATCTGTATTGTCATACTGTGTAAGACAAAGGTTACTGCATGATATCATGCTTTTGCCCAAACTAATTCCCCTCCCTTAATTAGGTATTCATCCTCAATTAACATCTTGAAAAATTTTCTAATGACTTGCCTGTTTCAGGAGACCTTTCCATAGACACATTTTACTGTAACCCATTATATTTACACATAATGTGTATTCCAATAGGCCTACCAAATCTTGTGACCTGTTAGAATGTCCTTATCCTTATGTGATTGAATATATAATTGTTCTTATTGAGTGTCATATCTACTTTTCGTCGTCGTTATGTTGTAATGTGAATTTGAGTATAACAGTACAGACATTGCACCATATAACCCTGTACATTCAAAGTGGGTTTTCACAGGGCACACGAACGAATCACAAAGAATGCAAATGTCAAAAAAATGACAAAGTCTAACATTCGGAGAAGGTTTCGAGACATTTTCAAGAGCAAATCACAACTCGGGATGCTGAAAACGTTGGCAAGAAATTTCAAACTGTTTTAAAATTCCCGCCGAACTAAAAACGACTCCCACAAAGAATTGACATTTCTGAACCCCCGCGAATGTTTGCCGAACATTTGGAGCCTAAAGTACGAATGTTGGACTTTGCCATTTTTCAACATCTGCATCCTTCACAAATTGTTCGCGTGCCCCTTGAAAACCCTGCATGTACGCTATCATCATCATTTCTCATTTTCAATTTTAGAAAGTGATTTACCATTCATATACATGGCAGTACATTCAGCCATACTCTTTTGCCTTTACCATACAGCAGTGACTCTTTGCATATTGTCTTATGTGAATGTTGCATTTCAGCACAGCTGCAAGTGGCGGTGCAGCGCTATAAATGTTTGGTTCTATGTGGAAGCTTTTTAAAATTCATCCATCATTCATTCATTCATGGCTTATTTTGGCTATAAACGAAGAAGCACGTATTGTGGATTAGGGGGGTGACTTTACAAACAACTTGAATATGAAGTGCCAGATAGGATGCCCAAAGTTTTTCCTGATGTTTTAAAAAAAGTGTGACTGTATTTCCAATAACCTCAATTAAATTATAGCAAAAATATACTTTGCATTAAAAATGTGTGTTATAATAAAAATGTTAATCTACATGTGCACAGTTCAACTTTAGTTGATGCAGTTAAAAATAATTGACCATCCCATTTGGCTTGTCATATTTCAGTCATTTGTAAAGTCATGCGTAACTTTACGTACAAAGCTTTATGAAACACCCCCTGAGCATTTTGAATGGATGTATGTAATATTTCTTAATTGTTATGACATTTTTTTTGTAGGGCTATGAAGTGTTCCCTCAAGTGGAGAAGGATGCAGCTAGATTGGCTCAGCAAGTAAGTTGTCACAAACCATTTTTAATTTTCCAAGTTATCATTTGGAGAGCTCACACCACACTTCACTCAATCTGTTTTCTCCATTGTTATTGTATGACTGGTAGAGCAAAAAATATTTGTGCAAGATTTCTTTGGTTTTGCGATAAATAGCTGATGATAACAATTCTAAGCCCCCCCCCCCCCCCTGTATGTGGAATATGAAGGAAATGAGAAGATAATGAACTCTTTGTAGGATACTTCTAGAAAAATTTGAAAGAAATGTATATATATTATATATAGACATAATTACTATTTAAATAACCCTCCATCACAGACGATAGTAAATAAGCTCAAAAGAAACGGAAAGAAAAGTCTACGAGATTGCAAAGTTCACTATACTTCAGATATATGAAGAATAAAGAAACCGGTTATAGTGAATTTTGCAATGTCGTCAACTTTTCATTCTGTTTCTTTTGATATTATATATATACATATATACATATATACATAATTCCTACTTAAGGCAATTTTTTTTTTTTTTTTTTGGAAATATATACGGTGGAAGGGGGAAGCCGACGTTAAGTCAAATTTTTTGATTCGCCTTAACGTTTTCAGCACTGCTTTTTCCCATTTCCATAGGGAAAATAGGATATAAATGTAGACGGCACCAAATTACATATATTACTTCAACGTTTTGTTCGGTAGGAAGAACTCATTTTCGTATAATATAACATGGAAAATCTATATATATGTATAACTCTGGGTATGTAACGTATCTATCGCCCTAAGTTGGACTTAGGGCGATGTCGGTTTTCTTGATTATATCATTAGTTTGGGGATTTACTGAAAATACCATATCACACACAAAAGGTAGTTATTGTACAATTCTTTTTGCCATAAATGCAAATTGAATCAAATTAATTCTAAACATATACTAACATTTTGAATCCATTAATTCTCTGTAACGTCCTTTTTGCGATATACGTTTATACAATAAAAAAAAAATTCCCCTTTTAGTAGAATCTAGGTATATATATATATATATATATATATATATACTTGGATATATATGGTTATGGGGACATTCGCATTGTTATACGTTATCCCAATGTCCCCATAACCTTGCTCGATGTCCGCGTAATCGGGTTGTTTTCACTCTGACGGAATAAATCGCATTGTTATAGGTCCCCATAACCATAGTTTTGTATGTATATATATATATATGAAAACATCTACTTCTACAACACAATTTGACTTGAATTTAATGTTAATGAGAAACAGGAAATGATTACTAATTTTACTTTAATACTGCTACGAAACCAAGTATTATCTTGTAGTCAAGCAGCCAAGAGGACTTAACGCTGTAAGTCCAATTCGAGGGAGAGTAGGCAGTGGGAATTTAGTCTGCAAGCACAGGTCCTAATCTGACACGTTATTAGAAAATCGTTGTGTCTTGAGAGAAGCCTAACCCAGTTTCCTACTGGTTGTGTCAGGAGTAGCTATAGTACAGGGTCTAGGATAGTCTCACAGTTCTAACACTGTTAACGTTTTGACTGACAACGTTTTCAAACTCAGGACCTTCTAGTTATGAGACGTCTGCTCTACAACTTATCCATCACAGCTCTGTTGTCATTGCCGTATCAAAATTGAAAATGAAACAAATCTATATTTTGACCCATCTCCTTTGCAAACAGTTTGATTTGAAGGAGATCTTGTACATAAGAATCAGGAAATCAAACTTTTCATGTTTGTTGATTCTTTGTTTGATTTATCAGTATGGCACATCCTTCTACTACACCAATGATCCTATGGATGCATGTCAAGGGGCAAATGTCATCGTCACGGATACCTGGGTCAGCATGGGTCAGGAGGAGGAGAAGGCCGAGAGGTTGAGGGCTTTCGAAGGATACCAGGTCAATATGAAGGTATGGAAGACTTCTCTGAAGGAGTTTAAGTTTCCAAAATGATGATTTTTTTTTCATGTTTTCATTAAAAATTGAAGGACCTTGTAATGTCAGTGTTGATTGGAGAGGTGGTGGTTTTGAATGATTGTTCAGAAATGGAAACGAATGTGTGATATAGCTGTGACAAGTAGATAAACTCATATAAGTCATTTTACACTTGTTGATGTTGATATGTGGTGTGGACGAATTTTACACAATATATAAGTCATCACGCTCTTGTTGATCTAGCAGTGTGATATGGAGCTGACAAGTAGACAGTACCATATACAGTCAAACATGTCTATTAAAGGCCAAGTCCACCCTAACAAAAGGTTGATTTGAATAAATAGAGAAAAATCCAACAAGTACAACACTGAAAATTTCATCAAAATAGGATTTAAAATAAGAAAGTTATGGTATTTTAAAGTTTCGCTTAATTTCGCAAAACAGTTATATGCACATCCTGATCAGTATGGAAATGAGGGAACCAGTGACGTCCACTCACTATTTCTTTTGTATTTTATTATGTGAAATATAGAATATTTTAATTTCTGCAGATTTCACAATTAGGAAGCTCTCATTGAATTGTGTATAGGTTTCAACAATGGCAATTACACATGTTCAGCGAGGAATCAAACCTTGTTTCACATTATAACAAGGAAAAATTAAAATATTTCGTATTTCATGTAATAAAATACAAAAGAAATAGTGAGTGGGTGACGTCACTGGTTCCCTCATTTGCATACTGAGCAGGATGTGCATACAACTGTTTTGCAAAATTAAGCGAAACTTTAAAATACCATAACTTTCTTATTTTACATCCTATTTTGATGAAATTTTCAGTGTTATGCTTGTTGGATTTTTCTCTATTTATTCAAATCAACTCTTTGTTAGGGTGGACTTGGCCTTTAAGGCCACCCAAGGGAAACATAAAAAGTGGCCACTCTATACAGGTTGCCTTTATAGACAGGTTCTAAGACACATATTTCTTGCTACAGGGAGGCAATATAAGTGATCACTATACACAGGTGGCCCCTAAGACAGGTTTGACTATAAGTGGTTTTACTCTTCTCTACCTTGATTTGCAGTTTAGCCGACAAATGTACATTATCATGTACCGGTAATTATGGTTGATTTAGGGGGTGTTGCAGCAAAGTTGCAATCGATTGCAAATCCCCCAAATCAGTCGCAAGTCTTGCAATTGATTGCAAGTTCCATTTAAATACATGTATCATATTTGCAATCGATTGCAAATGGGGATTTGCAATTGATTGCAACTTTCTTGCAACACCCCATTAGATTGTGATGTAGCCGACAAGTACACAGTATTACATTGATTTGGCTTACTGCAGAATCTCCCGTCGCACATCAGCACAACGTATTAGGGTTGAGGCTGTGGTTCAGTCTTATCGTTAGACTTGGGATAAGGGTTAGGGTTAGGGTTACTTGTGTGGTGGTGTATTATGCAGTTACTTCAGTGATTTTCTCTTCTTGACGTAGATGTGTGGTGTAGCCAACAAGGACTGGACATTCCTTCATTGCCTGCCCAGGAAATCAGAGGAGGTGAATGATGAAGTCTTCTACTCTCCAAGATCTTTAGCCTTTCCTGCTGCAGAGAATCGCAAGTGGACAGCCATGGTAAGCATCTTACTCCCCCCAGCAGGAGGAAAAATAAATTTTTTATTTGCAAGGAATACCATTTAACATCATTGATTAAAATGTGTTGAGATATTTTTGTGCATGGCAGCCCGTGTATTATTTATTTATTTATTATCTTTTTATAAAGGTTCATATTTTATGAACAGATTTTTTTTTTTAACACAAACATTTAGGACTTGGTAGGACTAGGACTTGGTGGACATTCATTGAGATTTAATTGTTTGTATGCTACTAGTTTTAAAATCATGTGATTTTAATGCCTTTTTGGGTCGAAATAAAATGTAATGGCAAAAACATTTAAACCCATATGCATGTAGGTTAATATCAAAATGAATGATGTGTCAAGAATAGGTGAATGAGATGTATAATATTGTACTGTATTGCAGAGATCACGTACGACAAAATGCACTGGTTGGTTGTAACTTCAGCCATAGTTGATATGAGAGCATTACAAGAGGAATTCTTTTCAGGTTATATGACATTTGTTAACATAGGAATTTAAAGAATGAGAATGCTAACAATTTTTTTTTCACCTTTTCTTTTAACTTATTGTTTTCTCTTCTTATCATTTTTTTTCAGTCTGTGATGCTGTCACTACTGAAGGATCATATACCAACAACACCCAAGCCGAAATACTAGCATCATTCAAGTCAGTATTGTGTAGGTAAAACATCAATTACATTCAATAACATATATAGTAAACTGATAGATTCTGGTTAGGGTTAGAGCTTAAACCTATATTATTCTCGACAAAGAAGTTACTAAGGATGAGATTGGACAGCTTATATGTTTCAAATTGGCAACTCTGTTACTATTTTTTTTTTAGTAAAAAAGTCCTGTACAGCTGCAAATGTCACACTTTGTATGGATAAAAATTTATTAAGAAAAACTTTTGACATATTGCTAATTTAGGGAATGTAATACGTGCAGGGAAGTGGGAGATTTGTTTTTCCTTAACTCTTGGCATGAAATGCCATATGTGACCCTCCACCACAAAACGACCAATAAGTCGGGAATTTGGATTGTTTTTTTTTAATTTTGAAAGCTTAGATTCTAAGCTTTAAAATGATATATAACTTGTCTTGTATGGACTAAGCAAACCCTTGTAAACAATGAGAATGTCAACGTGTCAGACAGGCTAATGACCAAAAGAGAAAACGGGCTCTTAAGATGAGTGACCATTAAAGAGTGCCTAATCTGTGTGCTATTGTTTGTCACACAAAAGGTTGAGTCAAAACTCTGTAGCGTACACTGTGAAATACTAATTGGATTGGGTTGAAACTTTCCATACCTTGTCACACAGAATGGATATATTTCTATGTTTCTTTACATTTTGAATATCAGACAGTGCATAGTTTCTAAGCTATACGAGAAAAGCGACGTGAAGTACATGCAATTCTGTCAAGTTGACACACAAAGTTTGAATGTCCAGGAAAAAATGGTCATTTTGAATGAGAGTAAAAAACACATTTCAACATGGTATTTTACCCTGAAATTTTGTTAGATGGTAGATTTATATATGAACTTTCAGAAAATACAAAAAACTTAAACTAAAAAATTTCCACCCCACACCATCTTTTTCAGCAGTTTACTCTAAAACTCCCATTGCGACTTATTGGTCGTTTTGTGGTGGAGGGTCACATATGGTATTGTAACAAAAATGGGCCCAGTGGTGCAGAAACTTTTAGTATGGTCATGGGTATGATATATATATTCAGGGCTCAGGATCAAATTTTTTTTAACCACATTGCAGTTTTTTCGTGAAGGGGATAAGGCTTTCTTTAGTTTCCTGATGATGTTAGAAAATTAGATGCTGCACAATTAGCTAGATCACCTACCAAATGCTGCCAAAAGCAATGTACTAGACCATGATCTTCGTCAATTCAGCATTATCAAAACTTCTTCGGGGGGGGGGGAGGGCACTTTAGTTATCAGTTTAGAGTTTGTTCTTGAAAACTGGCAGTGGAACTGCTTTTCGAGAGAAACTTTAAAGATTATTTTTTAAGGAGTTGATCATGTATATGTAGTAATTAAGAACCCTCGTACGCACTTGTATTGAGGGGTTGTTTTTAAATGAAAATATTGGACGGTCATTCATTTATTTTTGTGCGATGCAGAAGGCATGCCAACTCTCCCCGGATTGACCCTCATAAAATAATGATTTGGAATACTCCGCTGAAAAATAAATTGCAACACAATTTCCCATTTGGCTGAAAACAGAAAGGGGGGAAAAATTCAAGAAGGGAATCCATCATGATTGAAATAGTAGTGTAAATATCCCATCTGCACCACATGATAGTTTAAGTTTATTGATGGTACATTACAAAATGTTTAATGGATGTATGAAATTGACTATAATAGAGGCTGCATCATCTGAAATATGTTGTAAAGTAAACTTGTTCATATTGTTTCAAGCATCATGTTTTTCTATAAGTGGGACTTTATTCTTACCACAAGCATTTCATTTCTCAGAAACAAGCCTTGAGTATGTAGAATATTAATGCTGAATTTTGCACTGTGAAGAAGAGAGTTTCTGAAATGACTTCTATTCAAAAGAAATATAAGTATCATGTATTCAAGGAAGTATTTCATCACTGCTTGTACATTAAACCATGTGCTGGTGGCTGGCTCAAGAGAGAAACAGTTTTAATTTGGGATTAAAAATCCCTTGGTATACTGTTTTCATTATAAATCAATTCAAGAGTTCATGCTTTGTACATATCAAATGATTTTTTTTCTTTCTAGAGGACAGGTAGATGTCATATTTAAGAATTGCGCTGATTGCCTTGTTTTCCCCATTTTATTCTGTTATGTTACTGATTATGTATATGCCATTATGCCCACTTAAAAAAATGATTTTGCTCCTGTGACCAGCTATTTGTTTTCAGAACTAAACTCAAGACATACCTATTTCAGATTGCTTACAACTGTCATATATTTTTTGTCTTTCCCAGGTAGAATCATGAACAGATATTTTGGTAGTTTTTCAGTCTCAACAGCGCCTTTCATTAGGCAACTAGATAGATATTGGCACTACATAAATACCCTGATTGGATTGGGACTTTTGTTGTCCTATTATAATTTTCAAGGCTAAGTAAAGAAAACTATTTCTAAGATGCACCAATAAAATCAAACAAATTTTCACCAAATCTGTGTTATTCACCAATACTGGGAAGTACTTTACAATCAGGTAAAGGAAAATAAGAATAGAGTCAAAACAATTTTTGGCATACCAACGCATCATGTTTCTTGAGTATTCATTTTCTATTTTGTACAAATTTAAATGTAAGATTTACAAGCTGAATTAACAAAATTGGCAATGGTATATTGTAATTGTTCAAAATAGTTACACAATGTGACATTGACACTGTACTGTATCCAATACATTATAGAATTATGATGAAATTTAAGATGATATTTAGATTATAATTAATGATACTTGAATTTGATTCATGAGAGGATTAAAAGTACTAATTTTCATCAAAAAGAACTTCTCAAAAATTGCAATATGTTATTTTTGTCATTTAATTACTAGTATAGAATGTCTTGTTCATGTAAATAAACCCATTTCGAATTTGATATGATATGATAAATCTGATGTTGAAAGTCTCTTACGTAACCTTGGACTTATGTCATCAGAAAGCCATGAACATAAAAAATATGTGTCCCAGATTTGTCAATTTCGTAGCATAGTTATGTCACTGGCATATATTTAACAATCAAACAGCCAAATAGTGCATAATAAAAGAAATATTGCAATTTGTTTAAAACCTGTTTATTTTACATTCGTATATTATCTATGCTTTGATTGAAAAGTGTTGTATTCATAACATTCTTTTAACATTGCTTTGTCGTTGACAGGGTAATTTTTGCTGTAGTTTTGTTTTGTTCTTTTACTGTTTTTATTGTTTTGTGTGCTTTACTTTTATTGCTTCCTTTGCAATACCGTTTCTAGTTATGTGGAATAATAAAACTTCGGAAACATAAAATATGAGGCTTCGATATCTACTACATACATGTATATTATCGTTTTTCTCAAGATGGGAAGAATCGAATGTGTTTTGTATAAGGAAGAAAAGAGTGATTGTTCCTTTTCTTTTATTTATTCAGAGAAATGTGTGTGAGAGAGAGAGAGAGAGAGGCAGAGAAAGAGGGTAGTGGGAGAGAGAGAGAGAGAGAGAGGGGAGGGGAGGGGTGTCATTGATATTACACTTTCCCATTTCCTAACAAGTAAAGCCCGGGGCACACTGCACGATCTGACTACGATGCGATTTTGGGAAAAGTTGTTATAACATTTGATATGAACCTTCAAACATGTAAAATCTTCGTGATCAAAGTTCTGAATAGTAGTATGAATACTAAAATCGAAATTCCGGGCTACTGCGAGCCCCCGTGTAGGAATAAAAGCGAATTCAATTCCAAATAGTAGTAACGTCATACCAATCTTGCGATCGACTAAGATTTGAAGCCAATTTGGCCTTTACTCTAACCAGAAGAATTGTAGTTAACCAAAATTTCGATATTAGTATTCGTATCATTATTCCTAACTACAAATGAGATAATTTTACTTTTTTAAACTTTCATTTAATGCAAACTGCAATTTGTTCGAAAATCGGGTCGCAGTCGGATCGTATAGTGTGCGCCGGGCTAAACATTGATGTCCATAAATTAATATTAGCCCTAGTATTCAGCGTCATGAAAACAAAAAAATATGCTGGTGCCGGGTGCGCATAATTATATCCTCGCACCCCATGGTGTCTTTACACTTTAAATTGTGAACTCGGTCCTTTACAGAAAGAATTTCAATTATTTTGGAAATAGAATGGCACTCAAACCCAAACCCTTCCATTTATATACAGGTGTTCATCGCACCTTGTCATCGTATTAGTCCTTAATCGTTCGTAAATGTCTTTTTAATGAGCATCTTTCAAAAGATGATGACCTCGACTTGCCAATCATGTCCTTATAGATGCTAGCTTCTTTATGTTGAGGGTGCCAGGATATAGCTGCTATTGTTTTTGTTTTTTTATTACCCTAAGTTCCGGCTTTTTGTCTGAAAGTAAATCGTCTGGCTTATACCCCTTACCATGCAACAAGACAGGCGCGAAACAAGTACAGTAAATTGTTTCAGCTTCTTGATAATTAAAAAAAAAAATGACGGCAATACGAGAACATGCTGTTCATTGCACACTAATGGACAACGTCATCATTATCATCAACCATTCTACCCGATAATGAAAGCTACTTTTTCATTCCAGTTATGATTCTTGTTCCATAAAGAAATATTTAAATTACCGTCTTGTTTATATCAAAATTACTAATTAAAACAAACCCGTATCAGGCAGTGATCTATTTTCTGTCCAATATAACATTGGGATGATTTTTTTACTTTCCACCAAGTGCCCTATTAAAAAACACACTCAGAAAACAAATCCGCGTGTACTACATAGAAAGAAGCCAAAACGTCTATACATGTATATTAGTTTCAAATTTCTTGGGGTGAACCTTTCAAACGTCTTTTTTCAACAGTCAACGATTTATTTCTGATCATTGAATCTCTTTTAATTTTTGCTTTGAAAATAAATGAATATAGTTATTTTTATTAGCTTGATAGGATAAGGCTTTCAGAAATAATTACATCTAGTTTTGATTTCTTTTGTTAACATCGCTTCATTTACAATGAGAGTCGGAAGAGAGACGGGGAAAAGAGATAACGTTTTTTCCAACTTACATTATCGCATAGAAAATGATGGACAACAGGGGCACAATTTCGCCATCAGATTCCCGATTTTCAACTTTTTTTCGAGGGAGCGTGTATAGCTAGAGGGCAAACAATGTTAACCCTTTTTCATAATTATAGTAATTGGTGCATTAGTTTCAGTCTAACCTTTGGCTAATTACGGTAACGTAGCCCCAAAATTCTCGTCTTGTACACCTATGACTGAAGAGAGTTACGCATATAATTATTATTTTATCATTATGAAATGTATTTCATAATCGTCTTGCTATGGCGACATCATCACAAGCCTTGTGATTCATTCGTATAGGCATTTATTTTATATTCATTAGATACAAGAAGGTAACCAAATTATTTTGACTCTTAATCACAATTCTTTCATGGATATATCGTGGCTCTGAAAAGAACCGTCTTGCTCCAAAGGAGAGCTGGAAAACAAGTCTAGAGTGACTTTGAGGTATTCTTGTGAGGTACCATCGCTTGGGCATTCGAGCCCTGGGCACCAGCTTGGGCCGCACCCGGAGACTTGGTGATGGGAGCACTGCTACCCGGAATCGGCGGGCTGGAAAGCTTCACTCCTTCGCTTCTTTGAGCCAGCATAATGCGACGAGCCATGGTTGATTGGTTGGAAGACGAGAGAGAGATCAACAGCATCAAACGAAGGTGAAGAGTTGAATGATAATATTTGAAGGTATTCGGCTATTTATATGGGTTGCTTATATAGGATCCAGGTGTCAGCGCTAACGCTTTACAATATCTGGAGCTGCTTTGACTGGTTAACTAACGAGATCTTTTGTTTTGCAAATGTGAAGGCAAGTTCTTTTGATTAGCCAACTAATTGGATCCTTTGTTTTGAGTGCGGTGATGCGAAACCTCTCATGAGTTACGTAATAGTGTTCCAGGATCTGACACTTTCTTTTAAATTTGCATGACATCAGACCTGCATATACCACACCAACAACCCCAAAGTGCGTCGATGTTAAACATGTTAAATATATACAAAAGTGATAAATTTTTCATCAATTCAGTACTTAAAAAAAGATGTTTTTAAAAGCAGAGCCTACATACATTACATTGATCCATTTTATTGCAACAAATCCACAAAAAGAAAACACGAGAATCCAAGGAGAATGAGTTTGCTGTTGAAATATTAGCTGTAAACAGACATCTGAGAATAATTAAGGTTAAATATCGCAAGCATTATTCAACGACACATAAGAGAGTCACATAATAACGTCCCTATAGATTTACATCATCATATTCTGCTGAATCTTTGGGAGAAAAATCAAAAGTTTGGCTAAAAGCGTCCATATATTTTATAGATGATTGTTCAGACATCGGATGTTTCCCTGCAGCTTTCCCATTGTCCGTCCCATCATTCGAAGGTTACATGTATGTCCTTTTACCGAAGTTTCGTAATGGAAGGTTCGTAATTCCAAAACACAAATTTCCCATAGCAGGGGGTTCATAATTCCGAACATTTGATGCATTACTCCGAAGTTTCGTTATTCCGACGCGTAATTCTTTAAATGAAATATATAGGGTTCATAATTCCGAAAATGAAAAGGGGTTCATATTCCCGAAGGTTCGTAAATTCCGAAAATTTTTCGAGAATTCAGGCCAGAAAGCGAATCTTAATACATGTACTCTGTGAATAGAGTTGGCAATAATCATCTTTAAAGCTTATGCAGTAAAATAGTACATTATTCACTGTCAATATTCACTTTTACAAGAGATATAGAGCGAGATTTCAATCTAATTGATTGTAAAAACTTGACATCTCATAGTTTCCAAACTACAAACGTTGTGAAAAGCAGGTGCCACCTTTTTTCAATATTAGAGCTCGCTAAATTCATATTTAGGAATTATTTTACAGTATTATTGCAACAAATTACCTTGTAAATTGTAACAATTGGCTTTTTGCTCGCCATTTTTGTTTGTCAGACATTTGTTGCTGTTTAAAAAAAATAAATTTAAGACGAGGTTACTTTTCCTTTGTCAACAATAATGTTTGAAAACCCCTTTATAAACGTCTAACTCCCAAACGACTGGCCCTAGAAAAAAAAAAAATAATAATAATATTCAGTTCTTGTATAGCGCATAACACATTGCCTCGGCATGTCCCTATGCGCTTGTATAGCAGAAAAAGAAAGAACAGCATATAGAATATATAGAACTGCTTTAAAGCAAGAAAAACAAAGTACATTTGGTGTTCGGCACTGGGTTCATATGCATGCAAATCAAGTGTTGAATAAATGCTTCTTAAGCATAGCCTTAAAAGATTTTTTGTGCTTGACCTTAAGGTACGAGCTGGCTGGTATGAACTGAACAATTCAGATAAGTATTCTGGGGCTATTCCATAGAAGCATTTATAGGCAAAGACAAGTAGTTTAAACAGTATGCGATTACGAAATATAGCATATAGGCCTATATACATACGCGGAAGGTATGTGACGGTTCGTACGGGGGTCGGGCTATTACTCGGCATCGGGCGGCGATAAGCTACACACCGGACTATTTTTTTCTTTTTCTTTTTTTGATATCGCAGCCCGAGGCAGAGTTATCCTACAGTGCCGAGTTAGCCCGGATCCTTTGTAAAAACGTCAACGTTTTACGATCTAAACATCTGAGAATGTCTCTTCTTTTTGATGTGTTATCTTTTCGAACAACGTGTCCACCTTCTTTAGCAGATTCTTCATGTTGTCTTCGAGATGAGCTAGTCGGTTGTGGATGCCTTTCTGTGAGTTCTGTACATGCTCTAGCGTCTCCACTCGTTTCCCATAGAGTTCTCGCATCTCCAGAATCGCCTCTCTTACCTTCACTGTGATGTCCTTGATCCGATCAGAACCTGAACGCGGCTGTGAGAGCTGCATGAACAAAGATATTGAGGGTTTAGGTCCTAGTATTCACTCTGTAGGTGTAACGCATGTCCGTTCAAGAACTTTAAAATGTTAAAAGGAGATTTTAACACAAATAAAACTGGGCAAATTTAATGACAAAAGTACATGGCAATCGCTACAGAAATGGGGTATCTAGTGCGGGATGGAGCAGGCGTATCCCTCCTCCGCCGTTTGACACCCAATAAAATAATACAGAACAACTTGCAATGGGTCTCTAGCAAGATACATCGTTTGAGGCCCCCCCCCCCCCCTCAACGCACACACAAATCCAGGGAGATTTTTACCCTTGTTTATCATTATGTGGATAAGCCACTGATTTTTACCGAACCTGTTTGTTATTGCAGATTGAAATTGCTTTCTTGAGCTCTTTCCTCAATGCAGTCACCTGCTGCATCCACTTGCCGAACTTTGTCTCATCCACGACGAAAGACTTTCTGCGGACGACAGAAGATCGCCAAACCCAAAGTGGAAAGCGACCTTGCAGCTCCATTACCATATCAACCTGTACAATCGAGATGCTCACGGAGTTATATGGGAAATATTAAGTCCTACTTATACCTGCCTTAAGTTAAGGGACCTCAGGAATAAATTAGGTAATACTAGGCCTCAGCCTAACACCAACAGAAACAACTGGAAAAATATATATACAAAACTGGCAAAATCAGACGTTTGTATTTTACTCGACAAAAGCCGTCAAAATAATCACGTCATGATTAAAAAATAAAATCGGAATATTCAAATCATGTAAAATTCCATATTCTTAACGGGACAAAAATCGAATTGTGAATCAGTTTTCGAATATAATATAAGACAAACTGCTTCGGAGACCTTATCAAACGTATACTTAACGTTTTCGCACAGGTATACTTACGCTCCCCATAAAGATACATTTTCTCGCATCATAGGAACTACTAGTTCTATTCTTCGAAGAGTTTGTATTTTCACACTCTCCAGGAGGGTACTGGATTGGTGTTTGACACCAATCCACAAATTCGACAAATTTGAAAAAAGCATCAACTTGTGTCGGTAACTCCTGTCGGCAAATATGAAAATCTGGGGACCTCTTCTTTTTTCCTGTCGTCGGCAAATTTGAAATTCCAAGAAACTTTTGTTTTACATTAGGAGGGAAACTTTCGGCTAACCTGTTGGCAAATTTAGTCAGACAACCCCATTCAAATTTCTCGAGGGTCGTGCCTGCAACTCACCTGCATCGTAAGGCGGTGAAGGTTAGCCTTGGCTTGAATAGCTTGGATATTGTCGACTGCTAGACCGACCTGAAAAGAAAATCATGGTAATACGAAAAAAAATCACTAGCTATCTTTAAAATCTTCATTTCTTTTATCTTATTCCTGCATAGTTGTATCAAAATAGATCAGTATGCTTGTATGCATTACACTGCGCAGCCGATCTCAGTACTGGAAGTTACAGAAACTCAACTTCTTTTTAAAACCACTGACAGCTTTTTGGGTCGCAACCGGCCCGTACCCCCATTTTAAAACCTTTAGATATTCCATAGGTGCACAAAAAGAAAACGTGCTCCTCCTTATTGCTTTTCTTTTTTTTTTAATGTAGACTAAAAATTATGATAAGGCCACATAGTAAAAACTTGGTCAACATTCTGAAACTCACCAACATGTTCATCATTAGAATCGGCATGAGAATGATGAAGAGAAGGAAGAAAAATTTGGTCAGTGCAACCAGATTCACAGAGGTCTCTCCTGCGTTGACAGGGTCTAGTGATGGGATAAGAAATTCTAAGGATGCTTGTCCAAAGAATATGCTGTTAAACTCCAACTCGCCTAGCATCATGACGATTGTCTTAGCGATGGAATCACCAAGAGTGTGGAACGCATTCTAACATCGGTAAGAATAACAAAACAACAACCATAGATAAATTAATCATTGTGCTACTATGGTAACAAACATATTTATATCGAAAATGGATGCATTCATGTAATTTTCAAGATCCATGTTGTATACTTCGTTGTTATTTAGCATTAAAATATCTCTTTTTGTTGTGCTAATAAGCTTTCGCTCAGGATTAATGGTCACTTTTCCACTGCAAATATCTTCATGATCTTGACGAAAGTAGTTTTCTATGGTCACAAATTACAATTCATGGACTAATTGTGTTTGTCAGGAAAATCTTAATTAAGTCCAAAGACTATCAGACAGGTTAGATACCAGATTTGATAATTATGTACGTTGAATTCAAGGCAAAGGGGAACCCGCAAATTGCTCATTCGAATTCTCACTGTGATACTCAAATCATCAGCAGAACAGCGATTTGCGACACAAATATTTGGTTATCAACCAATCAGGATCGAGGTTTTAGTTTGGATTCTTTGAAAGGTGGATCATATATTTTTGTTCATCCTTAAGTACTATTAATCATTACAAATCAATCGTAGTCAAGGTTTATGCGGTGACTCGATGAAAGGTGAATTCTGATTGGCCGATGCTTAGATCGTGTTTGATTGCAACTCATGATTGCATGTATGATGCATTCATCCTGTATACCTGATTCATCAGTAGAGCATAGAAGGTCAATCCAAATGCCATCACAAACATGAACAAAATTAATGAAAACTTCAGGAAAGTTCGTGTGATATCTGTGAATAAAAAAGTAAGAAAGGTCCAAATAAGTAATAACTATTTCAAATGCAAAGGAAGTGCTTTCTTTAATAGAATAAGTTCGATTCGATATTGAAATAGTTTCATTCATTGATCTTGTGATGAATAAATTAGTCTTTGCTTAAATTGTTTTTATTTCTTACCTTAGATCGCTTTTAACAAGTCCAGAATGTTGGTATCTTTTGCCTTAATGCACATTACTTTAATTTTTCCAGGTAAATTGTCCTACCATCTTTTTAATCCCCCCTCTCCCTTCCTTCCTTCTTCCTGTTTCTTGCCCTCCCCCTCATTCTTTCACCATTCGATGGGTTGATGGGTATGTGGGGGGGGGGGGGGCACGTGCCCCCTATATCTACCCTCTTTTTATGGGCACCCTTTACAATACCATTATTATGATGGTAGCTATATGATACATGTAAGTTGATATTTGTTTTACCTATGAACATAATGACATAGATGCCGAATAGAGATGATTTTCTCATGAAGAGAACCAGGTTGATCCAAGCCAAGAACCCAGAAACAGCACCCACGGGCCACCGCCATTGCTGATGAAAAAATAGAGTGTCAAGATTGCCATGATTGCTCGAACTCTGTGAGCTCTGTGGCGGACCAAGGAGCTTTTTTATCATTCAGAGGGCCGGGTGAATGATTACTTTTTTTCTTGATATGTCCATCAGTCTACAAGAGTGGAGAACCCCTGAATCCTCCACTTTTGATTATTAGATGAATGCTTTAGCCCTAAAAGGGCCAGGATATTTTGGCTATGCCACAACCGGGGGGGGGGGGGTGAATCCACCACTCACCCCGAGATCTCGACCGTCGACCGCGCGATCGCGCCGAAAATCGGCACGCACGTCGTCCACAACGTAATTTACAAAACTGTATAGTTAAATGCTCCGAAAATTTTCACATTAATTAATTATGCAAATTTCTGCATGAAATCAAAATTTTGCTCTAAATCATTAAATAAAGTTTAAAAAAATGCTAATTTGTGGTCTAGACACTCTTTCCAGTATTCTTAGCAAATATACTTGAACAAAATTCGGTATCAGAATTGATTTCTTATGTATTTCTCTTTTTTTCCTTTTGTTTTTTATTGTTTTTTGGATGAAATTTGTCAGGGACACTTTCGCGAACATAAACAGCATAAAATTAATTAATTTTAAATCAGTAAATGTAAAAATATTCATAGATTTCTAAATTTTGGCTGAAAACATTTTGTATTGAAATTATACATGAAATCACGTTTTTGAGCAATTTTTGGTCTGACGTGCAAGTATGAAATATTGAGTAACTTCGGAACCGCATGCCCGGACATCGCGAATTTGGTCTCAAAAGATACGTGAGATTCGAAAGAAAAGGTCATGAAATGCCGCGGCGATTGCTTTGCGCGTTGCGGACATATCGCGAGAAACGTCGGGGGCGGCCCACAACATTTGTGTCACGTGACTGTGGAAATGCCCTAAACTTACTGATTAAAAATGACCAAAATTATATCATGATGACATTATATTTGCTTAATCTCTCAATTAGAGAATTACGGTAGGTTTTACGGGATGGATAGGTTGACACGTAGTGCATAAAATAGTGGACTAACTCTTATACTACCCGCATTTGGTCCATGCACTTCTAGGAATACCCGCCTTTGATAGAAATGTACAAACTGCAAAGCACATGACGCTCAGTCAATTCTGTAATAAATTGAGGAGGGGGGGGGGGGGGGGGGGGGGAGGTTAACTGCTACCAAAGCCACAATGGGTTAGACTTGACACCTCAGTCTACATGTTTTATAGGATGTCCATTCTCAAAGAACTTGTTGAAATAGGAAAAGTAAGTGGACAAATTAACTCTTCACACACCCTATTTGGTCCGCTTTCACGAATACCCATCTTTGATCTTAAACATGCACAGTGCACTGCACAGTCAATTCTGTTAGAAGTGTTGTGTTCTAGTGGATAAGTACCTGGACTGTGAATCTCAAGGTATGGGGTTCGAATCCCTGGGGCAGCACAAGACGTGTCTGTTGGAAAGATGTTGATCTGCATTTCATCTACATTTGCCAGACTCGACCCAGGTGAGGTAAATGGGTACCTGGTAGGAATTAATTCTTTGAAATGCTAGAGCGCCGTAAGAGCAGCCATGCTAAAGCCGGGTAATTATTGAGAAGCGTTAATTCTGACAGATATTCAAGAACCCACTATTTTTATTATTATGCCCTTTATGCCACATCTATGATGAATGTATATACAGCTATGGAAAAAATTATTAGACCAAGTATGGTTCCTGAAAGTGTTATATTTGTGGTAAGAAGGAAATAAATTATCGTAAAAGTCAAGGTACAATTGCTGGAATTTGTTATTCATTCAATGAAATACAAAGACAAATCATTTCGGGAGGAAAAGACATAGCGCCCTTGTGGCAGCATGTGTCTCCAACATCCACCTCTTTAAATACTACTGTCATTGCTCTTGGGTGATATTTTCTGTTCAGTGTGGAGCCTTGAGGAGTGTAGAAGTACCCTAACACCTGCAGAGACCCTAACATGATGTAATTTTCATGTTTTCTACTTGAGAAACCAGCTCTCAGTTATCTCCTATTTCTGCCTGGAGTCCTTACAGTCCCATGTACTACATTTGCTGAGCTGTTGATAATACATGTATACCTCTCACAATGTCGATTGGAGCAAGAAGACCTCACTTGAAAGCAAGACTTTTAGTATTGTTTCTTTGTTCTTTGGACTAATCCTCATTCATGCTTGGACTGTATGCTTGGTGTGGTGCACACATTCTTCAAACAGCCCTTTCTTCCCTGTCTTGCGCAAGAACAAGCTTAACTACTTGAGGATTATGATTACTTATTGCAGAGAAGAACTGTTAACAATTAGGAAGAATACCTGCCCTACATTTCCTACCATTGACTCAAATGTTATGTGTAGCATTCGAAGATGCGGAGTGAATGTTTTATCAAGCACTCGAAGAGGGTGTCGTAGTGGCAAAAATAAAGGTCTTAATGGCAACCCTGCTCCCATGGGTTCTGCTGACAAGGTACATTTTATGTGCCAATGTCAAGATGGTATGATGTCCAGTATGAAATTTGGCATGGTTAATGCACGTTCAGTTCGAAACAAAGCATGCTCTTTGGTTGACTACATTATCAATGAGAAATTTGATATTTTCGCAGTTACCGAGACGTGGTTGAAGGACATTGATGATGCTCATAGGGCTGAAGTGACCCCACCAGGCTACAAGCTTCTTGATCATCCTAGGCCATCTCGCCCTGGTGGTGGCATAGCTCTCCTGGTTAGAGAAGGAATACAAGTGATGAAGTATGAAATAAAGCAATATCAATCTTTCGAATATTCGGAATGGAGCATCAAGTATGACTCTTTTCGCTTGTGTTTAGTGGTCGTGTACATGCCACCATACTCAGCAATTCATCCAGTCTCCACCAGCACGTTCATCAGGGAATTTGGTGAATACCTTGAGCCCCTCATCCTGGCTACGGATCCACTACTGTTGGTCGGTGACTTCAACATTCATGTTGACTCGGCAAGTGACCCTTCATCTTCCCAGTTTATGGAGCTTTTGGAGTCTCTGGGTCTGCACCAGCATGTTGCTGAGCCTACTCATGAATCAGGCCATATCTTAGATTTGTTGATTTCTCGTCAGGCGGAAACAATTGTATCCTGTCAACCAAGGTCACATCACTTTCTCTCAGACCATTCTTCTGTAGTATGCCATTTGAATGCTGAGAAACCCATCGTGCCTGTGAAAGAAACTTCATATCGGAAAATAAAGTCTATAGACATAGATTTATTGAAAGATGACCTTCGTTCATCCAGACTTTGCACCGATACTCCAAAGGATCTTACTGAACTTGTCCATTGTTACAACTCAACCTTGTCAAAAGCTTTGGATAATCATGCCCCTCTTTTAACAAAGAGGATCTCATCACATTATCTTGTACCTTGGTACAACCGTGATGTGAAGACAGCTAAAAGGCTCAAGAGGAAAGCTGAGCGGAAATGGAGGCACACACGTTCTGACATTGATTTTGCCATATTCAAGGAAAAGAGAACATCTGCTAATAATTTGATGACCGAGGCACGGCATGAATTCTACACATCTCTCATCGACCAGCACAAGTCTAATCCACGGCAACTGTTCCAGTGCACAAAGAAGCTGCTTGGACAGAGCAAGGATGTGCCCCTTCCTCCTAATCCTGACACCAAAGCACTCGCAAATGACTTTGGGAGTTTCTTCATGCAAAAAATAGAAGCAATCCGCCTGAAAATTGATGAACTCACTCCAAATTGCTCAGCTACTGTCTCTCAATCTATTTCCAGTTCTGTGTCGTCATGTCTTCCAGATGACATTGTGTTTAACCATTTCTCCACCTTGTCGGTTTCAGATGTTAGGGCTCTTGTTGCGAGATATGGAAAGAAGTCGTGCCAACTTGATCCAATGCCATCGCACCTTGTTGTGAGCTGTCTGGAGCCAATTCTTCCAGTCTTGACGGATGTCATCAACCTGTCCCTTGAGTCTGGAGTTTTCATCAGAGACTGGAAGGAGGCCCTTATTACGCCACTGTTGAAGAGAGATAAAATGGAGTGTGAGTTCAAGAACTACCGCCCAGTTAGCAATCTGAGCTTTTTATCCAAACTGGTAGAGAGTGCTGTTTGTGACCAGCTTCACCTTCACATGGGCGACTATGCTCTCTTTCCTCTCTCCCAGCCCAGTCCGCGTACAGGAAGAATCACAGCACTGAAACCGCTTTGTTGAAAATCAAGAATGACATTCTTCTCAATATGAACTCACAACAGGTTACTCTCCTTGTGTTGTTGGACCTGAGCTCCGCCTTCGACACCGTCGATCATGCAACCCTCCTAAGACGTCTGCAAACCAAGATCGGTCTTTCTGGATGTGCTCTGGAATGGTTTCGATCATACTTGCTTGGTAGGAGTCAGCGAGTAATTATCCATGGTTCCCAGTCTGAGAAGTTCAATCTGCAATGCGGTGTTCCTCAGGGATCTTGTTTGGGCCCCTACTGTTCTCTATTTACACATCAGACCTGCTCGATGTCCTTGAGAAATATCTCCCATGTGCCCACTGCTACGCCGATGACACTCTACTTTTCGTTCAAGCCTGATGGTGATAACAGTGAAAGAGAAGCTGTTGCAGTGATGGAGTCCTGTCTCAGTGATATTCGAGCTTGGATGATAAAGAACAGATTGCTAATCAATGATGATAAGACAGAGCTCCTCATCATTGGCACACGGCAGCAACTGCAAAAGATCAACATCCCACACATCAGGATCGGAGATGCTGACATCGTCCCTGTACGCCACGTTAAGAACTTGGGTTGCATGTTTGATTCAAATCTGAACATGAATCAACATGTCCTGATGACATGCAAGGCAGCCTTCTTCCATCTGCACAACATCCGTAAAATTCGCAAATATCTGGACCAGAGATCATTACTCACACTCATCCATGCTTTCATCACCAGCCGCCTGGATTACTGTAATGGTCTGCTTTACGGTGCCACTGCTACCCAGATTCTCTCACATGAAACCAATCCTCCGTCAACTGAACTGGTTACCTATCAGGTCAAGGATTCACTTCAAGATTCTGCTTCTCACCTTTCGATGTATCCACGGTCTCGCCCCTCCTTATTTATCTGAACTTATAACTATCAGCCAACCATCCCGGTACTCTCTCCGCTCCTCACAAGGCACCATGCTTAACTATCCATCTCCCAAGATGCTGCCCACACTTGGTGACAGAGCATTTTCAACTGCTGCTCCCAAACTGTGGAATCAACTACCCCAAATTCTCCGTAACCAACAATCGTGGAGGTGTCGTGGTATAGTGGTTCATTCACTTGACTCTTAATCAAAAGGTTGAGGGTTCGAATCCCAGCCCGGCACTAACGTCCTTTGGCAAGACATTAATCCACATTTGCCACTCTCCACCCAGGTGTAAATGGGTACCCGATATGCTTGAGCGCTACATATTTGGCTGCTAATATAAGCTATGACCGGGGTAATAATGAAGCGCCAGGAGCGTCACAACGTGACGGACATGAGCGCTATACAAGAAGCCACCATTATTATTATTAATCTCTGGGTGCCTTCAAAAAGCTCCTCAAAACTCACTTATTCCGTTAATGACATTGTATGCATTTGAACATAATATATGGAAATGCGCTATATAAATACATTATTATTATTATTATTTTCATTAGTTTTAATACATATTATAGTACGTTTATTACAATGGCTTGTTCTAATAATTTTTTCCAGGGCTGTATATTACATGTATAAGATGACCGTCATCAACGATCTCGATGTTGCTTCTCGGCAAGGTAAACATGATGGCGGCAGTGTAGAGAAACAATTCAAGGTAGTTGATGGGACTCTTGAAATAGTTCAGTCGCTGATAAGCCATCTGTAGAATCTGATGGAGAAGTACATAAATTGAATTTAATCACTAAAAATGATGCTATTAAAATTACTCAATTTATAAAGCAAAATATAATACATACATTTAATCCATAAACGTTTGAGGAATGTATGTATCTTTTTAAAGGGCCACTTACGAATTTGAAGGGGCAAGGGGGCATACCCTGAAAAATTTCCAAGGCGAAAATTAATAATTTCGTGTATAGCAAACTGTTAATAACAAATGAGAGTTGTCCCTAGGTACGTCACAGTCGAAAGACTAATTTGCCAGCATTCAAAAATTCATAACTTTCTTACTGTCTGTTCGATTTTATTCAAATGTTAACCAATCTGTTACTTTCATGGTACTGATTAAATGTATTTCAACCTGTCAGAAATGCTGGATTTCCCTTTCAGCATGTTCAGTGCTTACCTCGCGGCACAAGTTGAGCGCAGACAGCGTGATGATGAATATAGAGCCAAAATACTCGTCAAAAATCAGCACCTTTGCGCGTGACGCCCTCTCTATCCATCTCCCATCGCCATCAGCAAACCACGTAACAGCATCAGGGTTCTCCACGGTACGGTTGATGAACTGGACATAGTAGCTCGGTGGCATCACGATGATGAACCCGGTCAGCATGACCAGGAAGAGGACGTAGAGAACGAGTGAGCAGACGAAAGCGTAACGACCGACCGAACTCCACTTGTGGTGGAGGTAGGTGGTTACGACGGGGTGATCGAGAAGACTCTCGCGTTGGAGGGTGGCCTAGGAATATTGGGAGGAGGGTGACGTGAAGAAGAAGATATGGTGATAGCAATTGTTATACGGGATATCTTCCTGTATTATTTATATTTCTTGTATGGTTATAACTGAGGGCTGCAAGCAAATCAAGATTCACATATACACTGCAGCTCTTCTGTACGTCATGTTCATTATGGATAGTGTGGAGCTTATTTTCCTGCATAATTGAACTGTATTGGGAAAAACTGTATCAATTTCACACCCATGTACATGAAACTCTATGTGTAAAAAGATGATAAAGAAACCAAATCGAACCAAATCGAATGTGGAAGAAATAATAATATTAAATGTTGTCATGGAATGCTCTGGAAGTCGCAATATCGTCAGACACACATATTAATAATTAAATACCATCATCTTTAATCGGAAGAGAAACTTGCAAAATCATGACGAGTACTACGGGGATACTAAAAAAAGTTAAATAATAAAATTCTTGGAGGATCCCGACCGCACAATTTCCCCTTTGAGCTGAATAATATCTTTTGATTTGCAGTATGGAAGAGTCATCGCGATGGGTCGATGAAAATGTCATTCCTTATCTGCAAAATTGTATGTTTATGCTTTGGATTTTTGAAATATCTAGATTTTGTTAGTAGTTGTATGCTTATGTCGAATCTTCTGTGCAATAATGAGCCATTGTAAACCTCCTATGAAACCAAATTTGACCTTATCCATGTCTATATGAATATCTCGAAATAAATCAAATCAAATCAGATCCAAACAAACTTGCCATGATTTGCAGAGGATGATTCACGATTCTCTCCCTTGGATCTCTGATGTATGGCTGAGCACCCCGCTTTAAATGACCTCTGCGATCAAATAGGCAACTCCCTTTTCGTGGTCTAGTCCCTTGCAATGACGAAAATCTCCGATAGACCTCGTCAAGTAACCCAAGATGTTTGGCTTCGTCTTCTGAAGATGTAAACATGTGGTTGTTAGCACTAACGGATTAAGTGGGGGTACAACGACTTGCGGCATCGCCCTTTTGAAACCCAAGTGACCTACCATAGGTACACAACCCCCCAAAAAAAATTAAAAAAAATTTAAAAAAATGAAAGAAAATGTGCCCCATTCAAATTCACGACCCTAAAGGCATCTGAAAATGTGAATACTTAGTATTCCTTGTCTGAAGTTTTCAATAATTGTCCGCCCATTTTTTTTTTACTCAGTCCTGTATCTGCCCATCTATCTACAAAACTATTACAAATATTTTGAGTTAAACTTAAATAAAACATTGTTGTATTCATGAATGCCATGATTTTTAGTAATTAATGATCAGTAAATGAATAAAAACTAATCAATGATTGGAACCCACCTGGTGTTGTGATCCAGGAAGAGAACGCATCTTCTAGGAATTCGTAGTAGAACTCTAGTGTTAAACCCTTGGACTTCGACGAGGATATGTCACCAGAGACCGTGATGCAGCGGTCAAGAACTATTTTAGCAACCGCTGGATCGTGAAAAAAAGAGTTTTGTGTACGTGTAGAGTGGTGGCTGTACGGAGTCATGCAGAACGAATAACAGATTTTCACTGTCGTCAGGATATAGCTTTTTGTCGCTATTGTTATATACCGCTATAATACAGACAGGGGGCGGCATACAAATACGTGCCACCACTCGATGTAGCAAAGGGGGCAAATCCCTCTTAATCTAGCCGTAGCGGATCCAGGAATTTGAAATAGGGGGAGGGCGCCAGCGGCGGCGGAGCAGAGGGTGTGGGAGGGGGTGTATTCCCCCTCCCACGGTAAAAATCACAAAACAGAAAAATTAAAGGGGGCGCGCGCCCTTGGCGCCCTTGCCTGGATCCGCCACTGTCTAGGATAAATTCGTTGTTGGCAATGTTATAGCTTACTCATGCTAATGAATTTTTAGTTCACCAGATTTATCCACTGAATCAGATATGTACAATAATATTCTCTAAATAACATTCTCTAAAAAGGCATGAATCCTGTGTATGTGGTGCGTGTGCATGCGCCCCGAAAAACCCCCGATATTTTTTAGGTGTTAGTGGAAAATTTATACTGATCCTTACATCAATGGTATCTGATCTAAAGGAGGCGCAAATAATACAAAGATAATCACACGTTGTCCTTATATAGGCCCACGTTCTTGGTCTAAAAGACAGCTGAGTCTGCTGAGACACAATTATTCTCGGCAATTCGAAAGTAGTATGATCAGTGCGCTTACGAACTGCATTTAGCAAATAGATACCAAAAAGGGAATTTTGTCTCAAAATGACAATCCTTTCGGCTGAATCTTCTTCAGACGAAGAAACGAAGAAAAGAAGAAGACGAAGAAGAAGAAGAAGAAGAAGAAGAAGAAGAAGAAGAAGAAGAAGAAGAAAAAGAAGAAGAAAAGTAAAAGGAAAAGAAGAAGATGTTTTAAAGATGACGAACTAACCCCCTCCCCCAATTAAAAAAAAAAAGAAAAAGAAAAGAAAAAGAAAATGGATAAGATAATGAATTGGAAGATGAAGGAGGAGATGAAAAGAAGAAGAAAAGAAATTAAATAGAACCATAATCGTAGTCTCTCACCCGGCATTGATTGGATGAGTTTCCTCATAGGCGTGGTCCGATAATTAGTCTCCTCATCCAGACTCGAGACACACATCAATTCTCGCCACTTCGAATGGCGTAGGATCATCTTAGCAACGTCCCTTTGCGTAATAAAAATAGTGCTTGAATTACTGGCAATTCAATTTAATGGAGGTCCCGCTCGCTATTCATAAGGACCGCTATTCATAGAAAACCGTTATTCATTTAACACGCGTTATGAATAGCGGTCCTCATGAATAGTTATGAGTAGTGGTCCTTATGAATAGCGGGGTAATTTGTCTATGGTTTGCTATTCATACAAAACCGCTATTCATTTAGCAAAGCGTTATGGATAGCGGTTCTTATGACTAGCGAGGTTACCCCATTTAATGATATCCCCGTCCTACAGATTACATGATTACATCATGTTGTCTGGAGCAAAAGAGATCGCGTGTACCAATACAGGAAATGGACCTGAAGTGATGATGAAAGATAGAAGGTGAGAGGGATAACGAGATAGAATAAAGCCCGACGCACACTATACGATCCGACAGCGACCCGATTTCGAACAAATTGCAGTTTGCATTAAATGTGAAAGTTTAAAAAAGTGAAATTATCTTATTTCAAGTTCGGAATAATGAGACGAATACTAATATCGATATTTTGGTTAACTGGAATTCTTCTGGTTTAATAGAGTAAGGGCCAAATCGGCTTCAAATCAAATTAGTCGATCGCAAGATTGGTATGACGTCACTACGATTTGGAATTGAATTCGCTCTTATTCCTACACGGGGGCTCGCAGTAGCCCGGAATTTCAATTTTAGTATTCATACTACTATTTGGAACTTTGATCACGAAGATTTTACATGTTTGAAGGTTCATATCAAGTGTTATAACAACTTTTCCCAAAATCGCATCGTAATCAGATCGTGCAGTGTGCGCCGGGCTTAAGAGAATGAGAAATATACTAAAATACAGATATCAGGAGAGAGAAAGGGAGAGAGAAAGGGGGAAGAGGAGATAGAAGGGGAAATGAGAAAAACCTTAGAGACATATATAATTATTTCGTACGTGTATTGTCGATTTAATAACGACTTCATGTTTCAAAAGACAACTTGCTTGTCTATCCCCTATAGACAAGCAAGTTGTCTTTTGAAACATGAAGTCGTTATTAAATTTTATTTAAACAGGACCCGCCATTGCCCTCCCTCTTTTGAAACTCAACTGCCATACCTAAAGTACGCAAAAGGCATCTGAAGGCATGGTACAACAGTGAGAAAGTCTTCCTTTTTTTTGGGGGGGGGGGGGGGAATCTGTCCGCAGTTTTTCGGAATTAACCCCCTTAACAAAATCCTAGATCTGCCCCTGCCTTACTCATGTCCGTGATCAATAGCGTGATCGAGGCAGGTGCGTCTTTCGACGTCGACAGTGACCACGTTGGCCGTGTTCATAAAGCAATCGACTTCCTTGTCGTAGAGCAGCATTTTAACCATCTCAAGCTGGCCGTTGATGCAGGCGTGATGGAGCGGCGTCATCTGGTGGTCAGACAGAAAGAGAAAATCAAAACAAAACATGACACTTCTTTTTAAATAGGCATTCGGTGGGGGGGGGGGGGGGGGGGTTCGGTTGGGGAATTTCGATGCGACCGGCACACTGAACCTATAAGATATGTAATCAGGGGGGTGTTTCATAAAGCTGTTCGTAAAGTTACGTACGACTTTATGCACGACTGGTGATCAGTTCTTGTGCTAACTGACTGAGAATCTGATTAGTATAGCACCCAAGAACATGTTCCAGTCGTTCGTAAAGTCATTCCTAACTTTACGAACACCTTTATGAAACACCCCCAGGATTATCGTTACCGTGCGAGACCGACGTCCCTCGATAGCGGCGATACCATAGGCGTACAGAGAATAATCCGATATTTTTGTATCTCTAAATGTTTCGTTTCGAGTCTATTCGATAGCTTAAACTTTACATCAATTACAGGATTAAATAATACATCAGTTTATTCTATCATAAACTATTTTTTTGTTCATATTTAACAGCAGTATGATCAAATCACTCGCTTCGGACAGTCTACGGGGATTACAAAAAAAAAACTTTTTGGACAGTACGGACGCCTCCGAGTACGTATACAATCGTTGAAGTTCCCCACATAGCAGTGCCTTGTTACACATGATGAAAAGAACTACTGATTGTTCTGATGTAAGCATTCAATTTTGATTGAGCTATTGCTAGTTTTATGGAGTGACTGACGTTGATCAGAGAGTCATTATAAATATATTTCGCCTTGGTTTTTAAGGAACTTCTATTTATATGTGATCTTTTTTCTTAATCACAGACACACTCCTATAGTCATCATTAAAACCATTCTCATTTTGATGATGTTGTTGGTGATAGTGGGTAAGCCCTCCCCCTTTTTTCATTTTCTTTCTATTCTTCATGTATAAATGTGTTCTCATTCTTGAAACTCGAAACTCTATATTGCATGCTTTCAAAAGGCTAACTCACCAGAACAAGTTGCTTTAATAAAGTGTTGTCTTATGGACACAACGTCGAAATTTCTCTTGAGGTTGTGCCTATCCTCAATATTCACCACATATTTTTTTAATGTCCTACATAAAAATTGTCCATATCGTTAAAATAAAAATGGGTTACTCATAATGGCAACTATTTTCATATTAAGCGTATGGAAATGAAAAATAATCCCCTCAAATCCATTCTTTGTATATTCATTACTGTTATCATTTCCCTGTTTCTGAAACACTGCAAATATGCAATAATATATTACAATAACTATATAAATGTACATGTACATCCAGGGGGGGGGGGGGGGGGGGGTTGGCGACAATTTTTTTTTTCGCCAGACCTCCAGAATTCGCTCAGTGGGTGGGGGGGGGGGGGGGGGTTCTGGGGTTCAGTTTCCCTCCATGAAAAACACAAAACAAAACAAAACAAAACAAAACAAAAACAAAACAAAACAAAACAAAACAAAAAAGGTTTTCGTTCTAAAAGGGGGGCACAATCGCAAAAAGGTGGGCCGCAATGCATACTTTTCTTCCAAAAAGGGGGGGGGGGCACAAATCCGCCACTGTGTACATATAATTTATGTAAATTATATGTTTATAGCTGTTATAAAGTCCGGATGGCATAGGGTCAGATGCCCATTTTGATTCAGATGGTTTATTTCAAGTCCACTAGAAATTCCTCAATATTCACCACATATTTTTTTTAATGTCCTACATAAAAATTGTCCATATCGTTAAAATAAAAATGGGTTACTCATAATGGCAACTATTTTCATATTAAGCGTATGGAAATGAAAAATAATCCCCTCAAATCCATTCTTTGTATATTCATTACTGTTATCATTTCCCTGTTTCTGAAACACTGCAAATATGCAATAATATAGATACCACTTCTCCTTCACATGATTTATTTCGTTTTCGACAAGTCAGAGTCGATCGATACATCGACATGAGATATACAATAGGCTGAGAAATTGACGTTTTTATACAGTACTGGATGGAAAAAAACTGTTACTTGATGGTTAACCAACAAGTAAAACTTGTCTCAGACCGAATTTTGCACAAAAGAAAAGGTTTATGATGGGCGAATGTGCTTTGTTGTCCGTTATTTTTTAAATTTTCTGTAAAATAATCAGTTTTTGATCAACTTGTTCTCGGACAAGAAATCGACCCCACCCCCTTCTCTATCTCTCTCTTTCTCTCTCTCTTGATAGAGCAAATAAAAATAAAAGAATGAGTACAAATTTAAAGAATTAATAAAGAAAATTTACGTCAAACTGGTCCCTCTGATCGACGTGTGCGTGTGATTTGAGTAGAATGCTCGCTGTTCTGGTCCAGCCGTTCCCCGCAGCTAGGTGCAGAGGGGCTTGCTTTCCTCTACTCACCGAATTTCTACAAATGAGAAAAGGCAAGTTTATAAGATACCGCAAAACATGAATAATAATCTGCAGAGGGTATTTCATAACGACTAATTAACAAAGATGCTGGGTGTCCAGAAACCATTACCCCCCCCCCCCCCCCGGTCTGGGATTAAGGCCGCCCCATTGTTTATCAATATCTCTGCCTACTGCGCTACTGATGCCTGTATCTTCAATAACAGGCTAATGTTATATCAAAAAGTATGAACGTGCAAGAAGATGAACAAAGTAAGGGGTAAAGAAACGTTTTGGGAATATTTAGAAAACATTCGGTGATACGTACGACACATGCTCAATCGAAAATGGCTCTGCGGTCAATATCTTACAGTAACAGATTTTTTTAAACTTTTAAACCCTGGACCAAACACTAAGTACACCTGTACTCTTAAAGACATTTGCAACTTTACTCTATCATGCAATTTTTGACGAAATAAAGTCCGGAGAAATTTATTGTCGCCGAAGCAAATGTCAGATATTCGACTAACTTTGCGTTGACGTCAGCGCGGGCCTTGATGAGTTCGAGAACGACGACCGTGTGTCCGATCTCAGCAGCGTAATGCAAGGGTGTGTTCCCCCAGGCGTCCGTGTGATGAACGACGGATTCGTTTGACCAGCGTAGCAGCACCATAACCAACCTTCAATAATTGATTTAGCCATTCCATTGTGTGAATGAAAAGTGGTTAAAGTTGAGCATGTTATAGTCTACCGATGAAAATTTTTCTTTCACAATGATTTTTATCAAAGATGGCTTTTTATTCAGAATTAGTAATGTTTGATTTTACCATGCATGTCAAAGAAAAATTGATAGCAAATAAACTTTGGAAATTTTCTGTTTTATAGATGGCACTGTATAATATACAGAAGCTAAAAACAAATCAATTCAAATTCAACAAACAGATAAAATACCTATACATTCGGTATTATATTTATTATGCAGAGAAAAGACGAATGTCTCTTGAATAAAATAAACGTTAGTAACCGTAAACGTGATGTTCATGTGCCCTGTGCATTGTTTTATATGATTTTTTTAAAGCAAGTTTATTCAATTCGGGCAAGTCATTATACAGTATCATCTATGCAGCACTGCAGCGAGGCTCATAGGCTATGCATGTTCACTGATGCGGAACCTGTCTTGTTGAGGGAGGACATTCATTGTCCTCAAATAATGGCCGTCTTCTTGACAAATGTACTCTTGATGAATCTTACTCAATGTGTCTGTTCTTCACAGCATCCATGATAAAGTCCATAATATCGACATCCGTTAGTCTAGGAAAGCGTATTTCGCTTTGCAGTATCTGAAACCGAATAAATAAAGTATTTTTATCATACACAAAATGGAGGCGTGCATGAAGTTGTTAAGACACTGTTGGCTTAGAATCTGTGGTAAATGAAGGTACTTCAATCACCTTTAATGACATCTGAATTGCTTAAACTAAAAATTAATAGAAGCCTAGAAAACAAATCTAGATATCAGTCTCAGATGCAGTAACCAAACACATCTCCCATGGAACGTTCCGTCCTCTTTTTTTTTGCCTCTAATATTATAGGCCTTACAGTGAGGCGTGAAAATGGCTCTATGGGTTGTTTCGATCTTATTTAGTATGGAAGTCAAAAGCGAAAACTATGTATTTTAGATAACACTGTAAAGCTTCTATCAAGTTTTTTTCATTTAATTTGCTTTTATATATAGAACTAAACTCTAGCTATAATTAAAAACATAAAATTGGCAATGAAACATTGTGAAAAGAAGGCTTTCCCCCTTTAATTTATTTTTAAAAATGCCTACCTTGTTCAGCGCAGGTGCCTTATTGTTTGCCGCAGCCCATTTCTTTATCTCCGCTCCTTCTTCTTGGTGTTTTTGATGTGAAGCTACCATACATCGTAGCAGTGTGAGTAGGGTATCGAAGCTATCGTGGTTGATAGCGACTTGGAGCGGGGTCAGGTAGGTCGAGTCGTGGATAGTGATGTCGGCACCGCTGATGAGGAAAATCGAAGTGGACGCTTTTAGCAGGACTATAGACCCATTTACTATAATGGTCCAAATATTGCAATTTTGCTCAGGGATTTGTAAAGGGGGGGGGGCAACTTACCAAATTTCTTTTTACAAGAAAAATAAGTCGTCCTATTTTTGTTGATTATTTACAAACATAGAATCTCTGAAAAGAAAAAATAAGGTTATCAGATTTTTCAAGTGTCTTCAGGTCGATAAATGGAAATTTTGGTCGAAAATTTTAAAAAGAGGGGAAAGAATTTTTCTCTTGTCTACAAAGATATATCACAATGGTTTTTGAAAAGAGGGCTCTGGGTGGTTGTCTATATCCGCCTGTGATTTCACTAATATTGCGATTTTAGGGTGGTAGTAAGTTGTTCAACAACTCCGCCCCTGATATATCGAGCTGCAACATCCTCATTCATGTTGTGATGTTTTAATAATGCATGAAACATGCCAGCGCAATTTTAATTATACGCCTAAACGATGACCACTGATTTTAAAACTTTTCATGGTAAAAGTTACATAGTATAGATACGCCAAAACATTGAAAAAATACAGTTGGAGGTGAGCATCAGATACCGTTAATTTGAAAAACAAAACACGGGCATTTCTATGGTCTGTTTATAAGGGAATAAGCCAAATTGGACAAAATGTTACTCGGTTGGGCATGCAATCATACCTAAGGCTGTAGGAATAAGTACCCCCAGGTTGGATATTCTGTTTACCCAATAGACCCAATAGTGTGTAGCCCAACATTGATCAAAGTTCAAGTTTATTTTCATCTGTCAAAATATTCCTTACTTTTTGAAAAGAAAGTTCGCAATCTCTTGTCTGTTGTGGGTACATGCCAGATGGAGAGGTGTTTGTCGGTTTTTGTTTTCACTGTTGAGGTAGGCGCCTCGGTGGACGATGTCCTGTACAATGTCGAGATTTCCAGTTGAACTGGCCACGTGAAGGAGAGTGTTCTTATTGTCATCGGTGACGCTAACAAGATCTTCAGTGAAAGAGAGTGAGAGAGGGAAAATGGAAAATAAAGAGGGAAAATGGAAAATAAAGAGGGAAAATGGAAAATAAAGAGGGAAAGATGCGGCGAAGTGGAAGGAAGGATATAAAAGAGATACAGAAAGAAAGAGGAGGGATGTTGTTCGTCCTTCTTAGAGAAGATGACAATTTTTATAATTTCGTTAATCATATATACCGGGCATGTTAGCCCAGTTGGTTAGAACGCTAGCCTCGTGAACAGGGGGTCGTGGGTTCGAACCCCGGCCGAGTCATACCAAAGAATTCAAAAATTGGACCTTTTGCCTCCTAGCCAGGCGCTCGGCATATTAGAATGGAGAATTGTAATAATAACATATTATGTTATGCAGGGCCCGCTGGAAGAGCAGTTTGATAACTGAAGTGGCTACTCTGGATAAATAAAACGTTATTATTATTAATATAAAGACAAAGAAGGAGTATACAACATTTATTGCATTAAGATAGCCAATCGACATGATCGACGTTTCATTTCGCTGACTTTCGACGCTCCAAGCGTCCTCTTCTTGAGTAAGATAAATGATAAGATATCAAATTATTGAAATAGTGCGTATTCCTAGTAAGATATAAGTTGCTTGGAAACCGTCTGTTTGAAATTTGAAATATTATACTATCTCATCAGCAGACAACGATATTCTTTTCATGATATTTTAAAACGGTATTTTCATATTTCATGTATTTGTTTGAAACAGGGGAGTGTTTCATGAAAGGAAGTTGTCGGATATTTTATCCGACAACTGTTATAAGCTACTGAAATCCTTGCATCTGTTTGGCTGAGAGCAAATTTGTCGGATAAAATATCTGACAAGTCCTTTAATGAAACGCCCCCAGTTTGCCAAGTAATTTGAAAAATACGGTTAGTCTCGAAGGTTTCAGTTCAACCCTTCACGTTATTCAAATTAGTTAAGTCAATGATAGTCTCAGTATTCATGTTAGAGTTTTCGGTCTTATCTGTTAATTTTCCTTGTTTTTATTGATATTAGTATACATTTTTAGCGTTTATTATATTCTGAGATTTTTGTGCTATTATAATTTTTTAAGTTTTGATGTCAATTTTTGTTTTCATTGTTTTTATGTTTATGATTGTAAATTTTCATGCACGGACCTATCGAAAACAATTTATGCTGACTAGGTCTTACCGTGTTGAAATAAAGAATCGAAATGAAATGAAATGACATATTACAAACATCTGGTTAAACGAAATGAAGTTATTATAAAGCCAATAATGTTGATAACAAAGTTTTATGAGACCCCAAAGGGGATCCAGGATTTTCTGAAGTGTGGGGGATGGGAGAGAATTTTCCCAGATATTAATTTTCCCATATTATGTTTTCTCCAGGCCGGCAGGAATTCCACCGGCTCGCTACAGGAAAGGGGGGGGGGGGGGGGGCTTTTGCGCCCCTTTAATGGCTTGTTTTTCAATATTTCTCTCAGGTCTTAAAGCGATGGGGTGCGTTTTTCAACCCGATCCGCCTATGGGATTAAATGCCAAGTGCAGCTGATACATAATTGGTTAACTTGCTGATACATAATTGGTTAGCAGAGTAGTCCGAGCACAATCACGTCCGAGTCAGCGTCCTTTTCCATTTCTGTATATTATAGTTGTTTATACCTAGAAATAATAGCGAATGAAGGTTCTTGCCATACCCCTACAAAATTGGCGTAGCCGAGGGGACGTGAGGCATGTCCCCCATCGAATGGCGAGAAAAGACCCCCCTTCCCCACCAAAAAAAAAGGGGGGGGGGTAGTGAAAGAGAGAGAGGGAAAGGGCCAAGACAATATAAAAAGAAGCTAATTGCACCCTCTTTCACACCCTCACCCCATGCCACGGCCTTGTTTATTCGCATTCCATTTACCTCGTATAAGACCGACCCCATTGACATCAGTGCATGCCCCCTTAATGACTAGATCCCCGCTTCGCCACTGCCTTGCTGTGTCAGTGTGTAATGTGTTTGCAATCACTGAAAAAACAATTTACACTTGACGATGGTCCAGATGATTTCAGTATTATCATGTTAGATTAATCAGTCGGACTGTCAAAAGGAAGAGTCGACTCTTGTAAGGGACTGAATAAACATAGGCCCTCAACAAAGTTCAACAAATAGATTCCCCGAATAAACGTGTATACTATCATGAAGAAAAGAAATGATAACAAAACTTTGACTTTATACCGGAACTGTATAATTATGTTGGTAGCAGTTTTCTTGGGGCTGTTATTGTAGAGGGATTTGTCCTGGGTATTGTCCTCGGAGGTCGTTGTCCGGTAGAGCCCCCGGGTCGGTAGTCGAGGGCCCTGTTGTCCCAAATCCAGATAGTTAATGCTCACAACTTAAACTCAAATCGCATCGGCAAAAGAGTTTTTTTTTAATAGCAAACTTCACATTTTTTATTATTTTGAGGTTTATAGATTGAAAAAACCCCGTGTGAATTTGGAAACTTTGTAAAAGAAATTTCATGCATAATTATAATGTGAGGGAATTAACTGTTACAGAGCACAAAGTCTTGCCCTTTTCAGTGAATGTAATTTGTAGCAATTTTTTGTTACACTGTCTACATTTTGTTGGCCTAAACAACCCATCAAATACACGAAAATTAATTTTGAACTTGAAGCCACTTTCTTACTGAATGCATTTCTTTTACGACTACTTGTGACTTATGTTATAACGAAGAAGTTTTACCCGATCCACAATTAAGCAGTGTATTGACTATATCCACTTGACCGTTTAAAACTGCACTGTGGAGAAAATTGTCTCTCTTCCCCTCCTGATCTCTGATGATGGTTAACATGTCATCAGTACCGACTTCATTCACCAGCGCGTTCAGCTTGAAGACATCGCCAGCTTTTATGATTGTTGCTAATTTGCTAAGGTAATCCGCCTGGAGACGTTGATAATCCTGTTAATTTAAAAGAACGATGAGGGAATATTATTTCTAATGGAAAGCTAATAATTATGCAGAGTAAGAAAATAGGTTAATCTACTGATGGAAAATGGAACAGTTGCTCTGTTACACACAACTTTCTCGGGCTAGTCCATTGCAATCATGGTAATATTTATTTTTTTTTTAGTTTTGATTTTTTATTTCTTTTCATTTTTTATTTATTTACTTATTATTTTATTTATTTCTTGATTTCATTTTTATTTTAAAACTTTTTTATTTATTAATTTTTTTCGGGGGGGGGGGCTGGGGTTAAAAAAAATTTGAGGGGGTTTGTTTTGTAATGTTTTTTTTTTTTTTGGGGGGGTAGGGAAAATTTTACTATCCACACAATGACCCAGTGCTTGGCGAGGTTTTGTGTTTTTGGATGGGTGTGTGTGAGTGGGTGTGTGTGTGGCTGTGTGTGCGTCAGAGGGGGTTGGCGAAAATATACATGTATGTATAACTTATCTCCCCCCTCCCCTTAATCTGTAAAAAAATCCCTGGATACGCCAACTAGATATCTTACATTGGTTTGGCAACAATTATGGTATTGTTTGTGAATGAGTTTCTTTGATGGATGTTTTATATTATCACTGGGATGGAAAACAAATTAGAAAGGTCCTATGGGAGTTTAATCTCGTGCACATGTCGGGGATTATCATGTATTTGCTGTTATTGTCAACTGGCTGATTAGTATGGCATGTCTCAATTCCCAATATGAATTACTGGATAAACTCTTATATTATTAGTATCATTTGATGAGTTATGAATACCAATTTTTCTCGTTTTTTCTAACATGTCTAAGGTATTTCAATGTATATTTAGAATGATATGCTTCAGAGACAAAGACGTAGACATGATAGAAATGTTGACTCGTATATGTTTAATAAACATTTCTGTGGCAGTATACGAAAACTCGATTCTTGCGGAGTCGTGGATATTTATTAATGATACATTCTATGAAATGAATCTGAAGGTGTTTTGCATTATAAATTACATAATTTTCAAGTCTTGCAATAAGAAAAATGTTAGCTTCATTTTATCGCTAAAAACAAGATAAAAATGTTTGTGATTTATACTATTAAGATTTCTATCAAACAGACAATACAAAGGATCCTTAATAGAATGTAATGAATGTGTTAGCTCTTTCTTTTGAGAATTCCGTGTTTCAAAGCGACCAGATGTTTATCAAGCAATATACTTTCGATAAATGTGTCGGATTAATACGTCGGATCACCCCCCCCCCCCCCCCCCATATACGCATACACACGAGAGCGGGCACACCCTACCACACCAAAAATATTGAAAAGGATCGGGGTGATTCAGACACATTTTTATCTTAAATTGTAAATTGTAAACTGTCATTCAAAACAAAATCCATTACATACAGTTGATCAACTATACGGTTTTTGTCGCACTTTGGTTACCCAAGCTTCAGACTTCCCCTGAAAAACTGGAACATTCACGCGCCGCACATGTTTGTTTAATTCGCACCAATTTCCTTATTAACCCTTTTCGAGACAATTGATGACATTTTGTGGTTTGGCTCAATAACTTTTGATCCAGAACTCTACAAAATATACTAGATACATGAGTAGAAAATGCAAAAAAATCTGCACACGCTATGTCCATGTTTGTTTCATGACCATACAGTATTGCGTTTGATGGCAGGAATTTTAAAACCAGAATAAGCTCTAAAATCCTTAGATTGACAACACATTGGGAGGTTCAAAATCATTGTTTGCTATCAAAATTGGCAATGTTTTCATCTTTTCGACAAAATCCCCAACCATGTATATTGTTTCCACAGACATTACACCTTATTAGAACCTTGTAGCGCTAAAAGAAAAATGTTATTGTTGCCAATTTGAAGAACAAAATGTGATCAATTCAGCCGTTATATAATTCCTGTCTTGAAAGGGTAGTAATGCAAATTAAAGGTACTTACTAAAGGTTCCTGTAATGACACTATACATTCCCATCTACTTTCAACTATGTCCATATATAGGTATTGATTATGTTAATGTAGCAGATTGAGAATAAATTTAATTAAAAGAATAACTAAAACTACGTTTATTGAGAAATTATAGACAGAAAAATAAAACATTCACAAGAACACGAATTGGAGGAGGTATGTTGTCCGCTTGTATCTGTGCGTATTAACCAGTATAACCTTTTGTTATTTAGATGAATTGGTGTGAACGACACTCCGAGTATTTTTTTTTCTTTTTGTCATACAAGAGTTTACTTTTAAAGATAAAGATTTCATTGTTCTAAAATGAAGATTAATTGCCCACAATATAAGGAGCATGATTAAAAGAAACCAGGAGTATTTAAAAACTACTACCAATCCAAATGAAAATACTATTTTACCTCTTTTACCAACACTAATTTTGTATGCTCGTTTTTTTTTTTTTTTTTTTTTTTAAATTTTACACCCTTTACACTTTAATGTTAATAAGAGAAAAGTCAACGTTCTACATAATATTCAGTTCTATTCAATTA
Source organism: Heliocidaris erythrogramma (assembly GCA_025617745.1). NCBI lineage: Eukaryota > Metazoa > Echinodermata > Echinoidea > Camarodonta > Echinometridae > Heliocidaris > Heliocidaris erythrogramma. The sequence continues at coordinate 27,762,413 of CM046858.1, read as the reverse complement.
ACGTTTTATTCCTAATAAAAGTACAAAGAACAAAGACTGGCATTTTAATATTTTCAGTAAAACAATAAATATGAAACAATCAAATAAAGTATTTCAGTGGTTTTCTTTCAAATAACACTTTTTGAAAATATATGAAAATAATGTGTTGCAGCAAACTGTTAGAATAAGCTTGAAACTACACCAGCTTAAGGTGGATGGATGTACAAAACTATTCCGATTGCATAAATATAATTCCTGAGGACCTAAGGTATCAGAAGTACATTCAAGATAGCTGATTACCCTGTTAAGTGACACAAATAGACAACACGATTAAATTTATATTATTTGATAATTCATGTACTCACCATGTAACGACCGATACGCGAACAACGCGACGAAGTCGAACTCGAGTCTTCGTTGTCACACAGGATGTCTTCATCGGATGTCATTGGCGACATCATTCTGAAAGTGGTATGTTTATCGCCAACATGATCTTGTTCACCAGTATTTATCTCTTCCATTTCCATGCAGATACACTGACAGTGAGGGTACTGAACACAGCTGAACAAAATGTTTAATGTGAAGTGACCGAGATCAAATATTAGGCATGTTAGCTTGGTGAGTGTTGCAGAATCTAAATCTATAGAGGCAGGAAGGACGGGATAGCAAGGAAAAGGGAAGAGAGAGTGCGTGTGGGCGTGTTTAGCAGTATGTCCGAGGACATTTTCGGACAGAGAACCAAAAAAAAAATCATGACAACAAAAATGGTCCTCGGAAGCCGGACAGCCGGACAATAGTCCTCGAACGTCGAACAATGAATTTTTGCTTTATTCCGTCGACTGTCGGAGGACGGAGGAACAATAGAGGAACAATACTTGTCCTCGGAAATAAAGCAATACAAGACTGGGTGGGTTTGTGTGTGTGTGTGTGTGTGTGTGAGGGTGTGTGTGTGTATGTGTGGTGCACATGTGTACGCATTCAAACCGATGACATCGAACAAAGAGAAGAATGGGTCATCGGTAGTAATTCAATAGGTCATCGGTTGTCAACAATTGGAGAGGTTTATTCCTTCAAGGAATTTTGTGACGCAATTCAGTAGTGGAGTCATCGGTTGATATTAGAACAATAGAAAACATAAATGTGTGCGTGTGTGTGTGTGTGTGTGTGTGTGAGAGAGAGAGAGAGAAGTGAAGGGAATGAGAGCGAAGGAGATCAGAAAATTCTATAAGTATTATATTCTGTATTAATCCATGTATTATTTTATGATAGATCGCGATAGAGTGGAAACATTAACGAAGTTAAGCTTTCAAACTGTTGAAACTGCTTTTGTTACTCAACACCCCACCCCTTTTCCCCTATTGCCCTCTTTTTATAGCTTCCGATAAAAATGCCATTCTCACAATGTCTCATTCTGTTTTTCTCTGACTCTAACACTACACGCATATGCATTCACTTCCTATACCAAGCCCCCCCCCCCCCCCTCCCTCTCCATCTATCTCTTTGCTCTTTGCTCTTTCTATTTCTCTCTCTCACCCCCACGCATAACTTTTGTTATCACACATGCACACACTTTCCATTGTCTCAATTCCTCTTACAGCTTTGCGAGATCTATGGTTCGCGTCTTTCTCCCCGCAGTTTACTTTTAAAAAATCAGGATGAGTGTCCATCTCTCAAGCTTAACACACATAATGTAGTGGTACGGTGGCGAAAACAGTCTCAATGAAGAAACAGTGCAGACATAAATATAAGGCTGAAGTCCAGTCTTTAATAATAATGGTTTTCGTCAAAATATATGTAGAGTTGAAGTGTGGCTGTTTTACAAATAATATAATATCTTAGAGGCTGGGCGGCCTGCAGATTAGGGTTGTATTTCGAAGCACATCCTGGCGTAGTTGACGAAACAAAAACAATGACCGAAACCGCCGTGGGCAAACCCAACTTATACCACACCCAAACCTCGCCTTTCCTTGCGACTTCCCAATTACCAATTAAAACCCCGAACACATCCCCTGTTAAATATAAATAACCAATAGGAGAGTACCTAACTAAAAATACCCAAAAAGCACGTGCCGAGAGAGCAGAAAGTAGGCGGAGCCTACGTCCCCGAAAGAATGTGACTCTCCGGAAAGAGCATCTTTTGTCCCAAAATAGTGCAGATGTAGGGATGAACATATTAGTAGACCAGCCAAACATCCAAAAACGCTCTAGAAAAAGATTCGACGGCATTTTTGGGTAATGCTCGGCATCCATGCTTAAAGTCTTGCAAAAATACTGACGAATAACGTACGGGCGGATGCCACGCGCATTTTTGCCTAAAAATGCCATTTTTGGCTCAAAATTTGAAAGAATGTCAAAAATCACAATTTTTAATTTTTTGACCTAATATGTAATAACTGATTAAGACTTTTCAAGTGATATCAGATATATTTGGAGTTTCAAGTTATAAACCCTATTAATATACAATTGAAAACTGGATATTACACACACATGTATGGCGTAATGAAACATAAAACTTTGATTTACTCAAAATAAAAGGTTGTGAAAACTACCAATATTTCAAAGTTTTTTACCTAACGTAAATTTGTCATTTTAAACACTTTTTCTTGATTAAACATATCATGTATATTGTCATGTCACACACAGAAAAGAAATTATCCGATAAGGTGATAGATAACTCATTTTATGTTATCCCAAATGGAACGATGTGTTTTTACTGGATGCGCATTTTGACTGGAAAACACTATTTGAAGGTACATCTAGAGTGTATATGTACATAAGGCAATTATCCCATGTTTATCAGTATAGTCTATGGGCTAAAAACTGAAATGTCTCCACCCCCTTAGAAATAATCTTAATTTTTTTTTTTTTGCTGTTAGATGGGACCATTAACTATCAGAATATGCTTCTTTGCCCTAAAATAAGAGGTGGGCGTGGCCGCAAGGGCTATTACCATGGCAACGGATCAAAAACAGTAGAATTTTAGAAAATGTCATGTATTCGTGATTAAGAAAGGACAAAAACACATTGTAACATTTTAAAATAATGTATCAAAAGTTTCTCACTTGATAAAAACTCAAATAAGAGTTACAAAAGGTGTCCATCGTGTTTGAAAATGGCTGTTTCCATGGAAACAGTAAGAACAAAACTGATATTTGAGCAAAATCCCTTGATGCTACCTTAAAAAGAGGTAAGTATTGATATTGACCATTATTATTTTCTCTTTTACAGGACACTCACTTATAACTTATTATAGTAAATGGGTGATATATGTGACTACTACATGTGTAGGACGTTACCATGGTAACAAATATATTATTGTGTTGTATTTCTAACAAAATACTATGGTTGTTTTCAACATGAAATAATGGTAAACATCTAATAACTTTTGCCGTCTGTTTGATTATATTAAATTTTTTAGTTAATTGGAGTAGAGCTAAATTTGATTTTATAAAAACTGTTGCCATGGAAGCAGAATGTTATTGACGATGAAATCTTTCAAAGAAAGAAATGTGACCTACCAATACAAAATAAACTGAATTTGAACAATATCAAATGAATCTTATATTATTTTTCACCGTAGCTATCAGAATCAGCTTATTTGTATTAAAGACCAAGTCCACCCAAATAATGAGTTGAGTGGAATCAGTAGAGTTAAATTAAATAAACGAAACAGTAAACAAATATCAAAATCGGATAAAAATAAGAAATTGAGGGCATTTTGAAGTTTTGCATTGTTTTGTAAAATAGTGATATGCATAACATGGGCTGTATGCAAATTAGTGATCCGATGATGTCATGAGCTCACTTTTCCTTGTGTATTTTATTATATGAAATTTCAAATATTTCATTTATTTCATAGATGTCTATAAAGATTCTCTTCATTGTATCACAATAAGTTATAATAATGATGATCGTACACATTCTACGAGGAGTCAAACTTTGTTTTACATTCTTGGAGAAGAAAACTGAAATATTTGAAATTTCATATAATAAAATACAGAAGGAAAAGTGAGCTTATGACATTATCGGCTCAATTTGAATATAGCCCATGTTATGCATATCATTGTTTCATGAAACAATGCAAAACATTAACATTAATATTTTAACTTTTTTTGTTTAATTTTATTTTATTGATTTAACTCAATTTTGGGGGGTGAACTTGGCCTTTAAAGTTGGTTGCGGATGTGTTCCTCATGGACGTTGTCATGGTCAATAATGAGTTACACATCACGAAACTAATGGAATTTGAAGATTATCACACATTCCTAATAGAACAACATGCAAGCAAATGCCCATTCTTAATATATATATTCTGAGCATTCAATTCAAATCTTTCTAGATATCAGAAAGAAGTGTTTTGACTAAACAGTGTCAAAATTGTTGCTCGCTCACAAACTTCAAAAACTGTAAAGCTGATTTTGAGATATACAGAATATTAGCACCCACCCCGTCAAAATTACGTCTGCATGGCTTCCATCATTTGGTCGACCACTCAGAAGTCGGTCTCGCCAAGGTATACTGATAATGTATCAAAATCATATTGAATATGTAAGAAAACTTGCCTGCATACACGTTGTAGGATGGATGGGCCGGTCACATAGCAGTTCCCTATAACCGAATTGCACTCCCAAATCTGCCCGTAGCAGTGTCCAACTATTTTATTGTAGTGCAAATCAGTGAAGTCTGATCGGGCCTACTGTCAGAGACACAGAACTTATGGATGATAAAACCCCTCTCTTCTAACATGATATGTATGCAGTTTGATGCTAATGTGAAGCTTATTATCAGAGCAACAAAATACTATCGAAGTACACTAATACATCAAGTTCAAAAAATAAATGAATAAATAATAAATTAAAATCTACAAATGAAATGATTATACGCATTAGGCGAAATTATTCAAGGATTAATCATCAACATTATAACTTGTAATTATTTAAATAATGCTGAATCATATTTACTCCAAAATCGTAGGTTACAATTTGTGATATTGCATACTAAATCAATGGTTGAAAAATTATTTGATATCTCGTTTTTCTTTTAATTTGTCGTGCAAAAGCCAAACTTTAGTTTATTTTTATAATATAAGTTATCGTTAACTATAACTGGAAAAAATGATATATGTTATATGAACATTATAACATTAATACAAATCATTATGGTTCATTATAAATTCACTGTGCGGTCCACATAGGATTTTCCTTTAAAAAAAATATAAAGTCATGTGAATGCAATGGGTTAATATCCAGGAGGTGGAACATCATATCAGAAAGTGAGAGAAATAAACAACAATATTCAGTGATGATGTGTCCTGTATCCATACAGAGATAATGGAATTATATTTTGGGAAGAGCAAACTTAAGTATTAAGAGGGTTCTGTGAAGACAATACTCTATATGATATTGTGTATTGTATGATGTAAACACAGTAAAACAACCGGGACTCCAGTGGAGTAATGTACATTTATTCTAATATGCAAGTCAATGAATGTGCAAATCTGTGCAAATAAAAATTACCACACAGTCAGCACATTTAATCTTTGATGGGATATGATTTTATATTTTCATAATGGATGATTTTTATCTTATAATAGATCGTATATATTACAAAATAAATCCTTAGTTGTATACATGGAATTTAATTTAAGGTCATTTCTTATAAATTTCCTTGGGAACAGGGGTGTGGATCTGTGTTCATGATTGGGGGATGACCAGGGACTTTTTCAAATATCTGTCTATAAAACTTGCATTTTAGAGCATCCCGAAATGGCTTTCTGTATGATTAAATGTTGTTAAATAATGAATTTGAATAATTATTAGTTTTAAGTTAATGTATCGTAATTCTCGCATCCAAAAATATTGGGGGGATTATACAGGCCATCCCCCACCTCAAATTTCAGGGGGAATATATAACCCCCAGCCCAAACTCCCCCCCCCCCCCACCCGCCTGGGATCGACACCCATATTTAGAAATCTCGATACCACTTAGCTATCTCTTCCCTTTACATGAAAATCCCTGAAAATTGTTCTATGTTGTACATCTGACAGTCGGAGACATGCAAAAGTGGTACGTTCTGGGCGTGAACAGTTTCTCATCTTAAAAATATCCCCAAAGTACCCCTTTTAGTTAGGAAAAATGAACCCTTTTACTTCAGAGAAGTGTCACCTTTTCTTTCTAACCGATGCCAGTTCCACATTATTGTCAAAGTCTCCCTTACCACCTATGATAAAAGGCACACTTAACTGGGATTATTACCCTATTCAAATCAAACAGGTGCTACATTTACTCTTGCAAGTATCCCTTCCCCCCAATAGTTTCTTTATAATGTGTGTTTATTCAGCAGAATTGTTCTGTTACAGTACATCACAGCACAGCAGAATAACTAATATAGTAAACAAATCAAGAAGGTAGTAGCTATATAAATTGATCTAATTATTAATAAATGTTCCCTTTTCACCCCTAAAAATGTCCCTTTTGTAAATATATGTTCCTTTTTGATAAAACCCCTATTCAGATCGGATACGTGCCCCTTTTCCTTCGATAAGTGCTTCTTTTCCTTTGCAACAACATTTTTTTTTCATTCTCATAAGCTGATAAGTACCCCTTCATCTATTATTCCCCTATTAATTCTGAGAGTTACCTGTTTTACTTAGACAAGTAACCCTATTCATTTTTTTTCAATAAAGTGATCCTTTCTTTCTCATAGGTGCTCCTTTTCATCTCTGTTGAGTGCCATATTTATCCTCAATATTATTGCCCCTTTCATTCTGATACATGGCGTTTTCCTTCCATTAAGTGCCCTTTTGACCACCCTTAAATAGAATCATTTATTTTATAAAATATCTTATCCTTTTAATAAGTGCACTAGTTATCCGGGGGTAGTTTTCCAGGGGGTAGTTGTTTTAGAATCGGTCATAAGGCATTTTATGTCGTCAGAACTTAAAACTTCCGTTAAAAAAAAACAACATAAAAACTATATAAACATTCCCTTGTAAATAATATCAACTTTGCCTTACTGAATACGATTGTGCCCGCCCCGCTTCGGAGAAAGAAGATCCCGTTTATGCTATACATCATTATCAAAAGACAAGTGTCAACAAAGTTTGATCGGTCGCTACGCTCGCTCGCCTAATCAAAATTAACATTCCCTTAAATACGATTGTGCCCCCCCCCCCACTTCGTAGAAAGAGGATCCCGTTTATGCTATACATTATTATCAAAAGACAAGTGTCAACAAAGTTTGATCGGTCGCTACGCTCGCTCGCCTAATCAAAATTAACATTCCCTTCAATACGATTGTGCCCGCCCGCCCCGCCCCTTGCCAAGAAAATTCCGTTTATGCTGCCAATTTCTTTCAATGAGAGTTATTACTATTTTTTCCGCTCGTTCTCTACACTCGCTCGCCCAGTCAAAACTTAACATTCCCTTAAATATGATAATTATTAAAATCGAACATTAGGAAGGGGCTCGCTAGCGAATATGAAATTAACACCCATTTGATGTGGAACAAGTGACTGTAGGTGGTGCTTTAATTAGAAATTGGCAAGGAAAAAATATTATTCGAATTAGATTTATCAAAATTTTAGAGTTGTGGTGGGGTCGAGTGAATACGTCACCGGACTGTGGATCTCATGGTGGATCTCATGGTTCGCGGTTCAAGTCCTGCCACGGCACGAATGTCCTTTGGCAAGACATTCATCTACATTCGCCATTCTCCATCCAGGAGTAGTAAATGGGTACATGGTAGGAATTTATTCCTTGACTGCTTTCAGCGCCTTATAGGGCACCTGGGCTAAAGCCAGGTTAATAATACTACTTCGGCGCTTAGAAACATATTCAGCGCAATATAAATGTTATGTATTATTATTCATCATTAAATGAAAATAGACTCACGGTTGATATAGGTTGAGAACAAATCATTCTATTACTTGCTTCTGCACATGCCCCCCCCCCCAAATAATAATGTTGTTCACAAAGGTTTATCGGTTATCGGTGGCTCACAGACTTAGGTTCGTCGGTAAATTAGTGATCTCGTCACTCCCCTCCCCCCCCCCCCCCCCCCGAACTCAGAAAGGCCTAGCGACGCCCACGGGTCTATCCAGTCTTTCATGATAACATAATTGTACTTTGAACCCCATTAGGATGACTTTTTTTCCTCTTCATAAGAATCTGATGTCACCGGCGGATCCAGGATTTTTCAAAGTGGGGGGAGTCTCGATGTGAAAGAGAGATACGCGAAAAAACGAAAGACAAATGAAAGGCCAAAATAGGGGGCCGAAGTCCTAGATGTCATTCAGGGATAAGTTTAAGAAGCTCCGCCAAAAAGCCCCCCCCCCCCCCCCCCCCCCAATCCACCACTGGGTGTCACAGCCCGCTATGCTCGATTGGAAATTAAAGGAATATACAGACCCTCACACTCAACTGCACACTGTGATGTAAAGAGAGAAACAAATAGGATTATTTGAATCTTTCCCGAGATGGCTTCAAAATGTAGGGTATATAATGTGTAAAACTTATGTATTCACTTCAACGTTTCCATTTATGCCTTTCCCTTTTCTGTTTTAAGTCGCTACCCTCTACATCAACACTAAATTTGTAATTATACCGTATTTAGTTGCCAGCTAACCTTAATGAATATTATCGATATATATACATGTATGTATGTATATGAATCTTTGTGCGACTTTCAAAAATAAATTTCACAAGTACTCTGACTTTTTTTACGGTTCTTATTTTAGATGACAATCCACAAAGTTACGGGTCATGTTTTTTTTTTGTAATCCTGTAGTCTCATTAGTACATGGATGTTATCCACATTCCACATTAGGCCTAACATTACATAATATACTCAATTTGTAAGTTTTGAAATATTCATAGCCGTTTGTTATTGTTGTTTTTACTTATTTTATTACTTATATTTTTATTATGTAACTATATTTCTTTTATTTTCTTATAAAATTTATGCTATACCTTATTGTTTATCCTGTTGGATCAGGAACATGATGCAAAACAGTGTTATACTGATCACGCTTTTATCCTCTATGAATAAGTTCAAATAAATAAATAAATGGATGTGATTTTGAAATGGTGAAGAATAGCTTATTGTCTATCTAGTGGTACCTCAATAATGACATTTCTGCCATGGATGACTGAGCACCAGGGTTTTTAAAAAGAGTCAAACAATCAAAATCTCCTTGTTCCAAGTGTGGGCTGACGCTGATGCAACAAATGTTGCTACTTTAGTCTAAAATAATTTAAAAAAAGTAAAATTCTCCTTTGTGCTTCAATGCTTCATTATTTAAAGTGATCTAAGCTCCATATGACCTTGTTTCAATCCACATGACAATATTTAATTTATTTCAATATCCTTATAATTATCTTCTTGTCCCGTGAATAACACATGGACTGAAAGGTTTACTGACCTAAATACTAAAAAGAAGAAAAGTAAGGATACGCGTTGAGAATTAACAATGTCCATTTTTAATGACTCGGCAAAAAGGCTTTCCTTAAAAGAAGGATGCAGATGAAGCCAACATTGTGTTATCAAATGGCAAAAAAAATCTTAAACTTAGCTTGTAATGAGCCCTTTCTTGACTTTGAGTTCACTTTAAACCTTTTCTATTAAATGCACAAAATCAATTGAAAATAACTCAGCAATTTATTGTTTTCCAACTGAAGTAACTAATACATGTACATAGTTGGTTTGACCCACACTCGCTACTTCAGCCCAAACTTGGTACAAGAGGAGTTTGACAATACTGCTGCTCAGTCATCCGTGGCAACAAAGTTATGAATAAGGTATCATTGCACAGAATATAAGTTGTTCTTTACTATGAAATAAATTTCAAGTTCATAGAGGTTATAACTTTGTAATTAGAAGCTACTTAAGTTGGGTATACTTTTTTCTGATACGCACTTTATATAAAACAAAATTTTCAATGAATCAAGTAGCAGGTCTTGTCATCATGTTCAATGTGAAAATTTTGGTATCACCCATTTAATAAGGGACACAAATCTTCTGGATCTAGATTGGAATCAAGTAAACAGAAAATTTGGTAGAAAGACAACACCACTTTTTGTATCAGCTACCAAATTTTGGTAACAGCTATTATGATAGTGGTCACATTCACAGCCAACGAGCAGATTCTAATCGCTGACGGCGTTTGTTAATCTAATTGCTATACATTTTGTATTGGTTAGTTACATTTCCTTCTTTAGTTGAAAGATGTCATCTTCATTATTTCTGTTTCCATGGCAACATATTTTTTTTAATAAATCAAATTCCAAACTCTATTCCAAACTAAACTTTTGAATTATAATCAAACAGGCGGTAACAATTATTAGATATTTACCAGTATTTCATGTTGAAAACAAATATAGTTCTGTATTTCATCAGAAATGCAATAAATTTATTTGTTACCATGGTAACAGCCTACACATTTAGTGGTCTCCTCCATCATCCCTTTACTTAAACAAATTTTGATAAGTGAGTGACCTGTAAAAGAGAAGATAATCATGTACAATACAAATGTATTAATATTTACTTTTTTTCGGTAGCATCGTGGGTTTTTTTTTTGTTGCTCAAATGTGGGTTTTTTCTTACTGTTTCCATAGCAACAGCCATTTTCAAACATGATGGACACCTTTTGTAACTCTTATTTGAGTTTTTATCAAGTGAGAAACTTTTGATACATTATTATAAAATGTTACAATGTGTTTCTGTCCTTTCTTAATCAGGAATACATGACATTTTCTTAAATTCTACTGTTTTTGATCCGTTGCCATGGTAATAGCCCTTGCGGCCACGCCCACCTCTTATTTTAGGGCAAAGAAGCATATTCTGATAGTTAATGGTCCCATCTAAAAGCAAAAAAAAAATCATTTAAGATTATTTCTAAGGGGGTGGAGACAGTTCAGTTTTTGGCCAATAGACTATACTGATAAACATGGGATAATTGCCTTATGTACATATACACTCTAGATGTGCCTTCAAATAGTGTTTTTCAGTCAAAATGCGCATCCAGTAAAAACACATCGTTCCATTTGGGATAACATAAAATGAGTTATCTATCACCTTATCGGATAATTTCTTTTCTGTGTGTGACATGACAATATACATGATATGTTTAATCAAGAAAAAGTGTTTAAAATGACAAATTTACGTTGGGTAAAAAACTTTGAAATATTGGTAATTTTCACAACCTATTATTTTGAGTAAATCACAGTTTTATGTTTCATTACGCCATACATGTGTGTCTAATATCCAACTTTCAATTATATATTAATAGGATTTATAACTTGAAACTCAAAATAAATCTGATATCACTTGAAAAGTCTTAAACAGGTACTACATATTAGGTCAAAAAATTAAAAATCGTGATTTTTGACATTCTTTCAAAATTTAAACCAAAAATGGCATTTTTAGGCAAAAATTCGCGTGGCATCCGCCCGTAGGTTATTCGTCAGTATTTTTGCAAGACTTTAAGCATAAACGCAGAGCATTACCCAAAAATGCCGTCCAAAGTAAAAAAAATCTTCTTGGCTGGTCTGTGATTAACTAATTGATTATCTGAAACATTTATAACATTTGAAAAAGCTCAAGCGAGATAAATTTGGTTTATGCACGCATGGGCTCAGTAAAATCACTTGGTCTAATTTCCAGATGGGCTACCTTCATTCGGGCTAAACCCTTTTGGTCCACTCTTCATCTGGTCTAATTTGCACTTGGTCTAATAACCAGAAGGTCTAATTACCACTTGGGCTAATTATCACTTGGTGTAATTACCATTTGGTCTAATTACCATTTGGTCTATTTTATTTTGTTGTCACTTGGTCTACTACCAGTTCGTCTAATGTCAGTTTGTCTAATTGCCAGTCAGTCTAAAACTAGTTGGTATATAGGCATTTCGTCTAAAATCCACTTGATCTAGTATCCATTTGGTCTACGTAGCACTTATATGGTCTAATCATGCAGTTGGTCTAACTTTCATTTAGTCCATTTTCCATTTAGTCTAATTGTCAGTTGGTCTACATGCCAATTTGTCTAAACATCACTTTGTCTAATTACCACCAAGGCTAATTGCCTGTTGGGCTATTCCCTTTTCGTCTACTCACCTACCAACAACACTGTGCGTAATTTTGTTGGCCATCCCTGGATAGGTTGTGGCCAGAGCTTTTTGAAAGGGCCTAGGGGCCGGGGGGGGGGGGGTTGCTGTCCTGATTAGACTTTATCCTGAGCTGAAGTCAAAAACAAAAACAAGAAAATACCTATATCTCAAAGATAACATTTAACATAGGCTCTCAGAAACATTTGGTGAACAGATATAGGTATACAAACAGACGATTGGTACTACAAAACTTAAAGATAACATTTAACAAATTCATAGTGACGAAGCTTTTCGACCTGCACTCATCGGGTCACAACGCAGGAATGAGAGAATATACAAAAGTCAAGGAAGGGTGTGTATAGCGACCCGGGTATGATCCGGGGACGCTAAAATAATCGAAGCGCTTGTACAAACTCCTTTTGTCGGCACAATAGCGGATCTCTCGACTGAATGAACAACGTACGCTTCTAAGAAGCGAAGATGTTGAAAGCTGCGTGCTCGGGCAACAACTATTATAGTGAACTGAGCCGGGTAATACGCCTTGGAACAAGCCGGACTATTTAGCAAGTGCTGACCAATAGCAGAGTCGCTGTGACTGCGGCATTGAACATAGCGACGCTAGCAGCGGTTTTGCCTGGTCTACCTCAAATTACCTTGGCGAGGTAAAGTGTCTGATAAGTATGCACGCGATATTAAGCATACAGTGTCGCGCTGTTACTTTGCCGTGGCTACGCGTGTCGTGTTCTCTACTAATAGAATGCTACCCGCAGTTCGCAAGGATGTACTACTGCCTTCCCCCCAAATGAGCAATGTCGTTTATCAGTATCATTGTCGATGTGAAGCCGTCTACGTTGGCCGTACATCTCAGCGTCTATAGCGGACCGCATTAAACAGCACGTACCCTCCGTGGTACGACAGACATCAGCTGGTAGCCGAGCACAGCCGAAACGCCATTTTCCATTCTTGTCTTCACCCTTTATAATTAAGTTTTCCCCAAGTCTGTGGGTCGTCTTGCCCCTCCTATGAAAATACCCTGGCACCGCCCCTAGCTTTTATTGACTGTACTTGCACAAACATCTGTATCGGATATCAAATAAGAAACATGAATAACAGATTATCAACCAAACAAACATAATTTGAAGTGCAATACAAAATCAGGTTCTTCTACTTAAGTCATGAAAGGAAAAGGAGACCTATGAATGTTTTAATAACTAAAAAATAATACTAAATAATTGATTTTAATAAATTAAATAATTAATATATAAAATGTAGGGATATTGATTGATCTTGATATAAGCACCAACAAGGTGAATAACTCTTTTATTGCTCATTTACGTAATATATCACTTCTTTTATGTCTCATTTTTTAAAGTTTCATTTCCCTGTCCTTTTTCAACTTACTGCTAAATAGCCAGAAGAATAAATAGTAATTGGACCAAATGGTCATCAGACTATGTGAAAATTAGACCAAATGATAAGTAGCCTAACTGGTTATTAGTCGAATTGAACATTAGACCAAATGGCCATTAGACCATATGACAAGGTGAGTACCTGTATACACACCGGTGCGAACACGACTTAAGGGCGCAATAAAACTTATACTACACTAGTGTGAACGTGGCTTGTGAACACTTCCGTAATATTGGTGTGAACACACCCTACAAAAAATACACTTACAAGGGTGAACACATCCCACAAGTAATGTAACTTTCTAGTGTGAACACACCCTATGAAAAATATACTTACTAGTGTAAACACACCCAAAAATATACTTACCAGTGTGAACAAAGCCTACCAGTAACTTTACTTGCTAGTATGAACACACCCTACGAATATTATACGCACTAGTGTGAACACATCCTACCAATCAACTTTCCAGTGTGGACACACCCCACGAATATTCTTACTAATGTGAACACACCCTACACACTTGACTTAAAGATCGCATTACAAGAAAATTCCATCAAAATAAATATTGGCTTAATACTTATTATTGCATAGATGGCATAAATTAAACAAGGTTATCCAAATTCAACGCTTGGAAACAGTTGAAGTAATGATTATTATCAATTATAAAACTGTAAAATGCAGCCCCCGATATAAATGAAGAGCTCCTCGAACGCTGTTGAGATGTGTGACGACACACCAGGGACCAGTCCTGTCTAAGCAGACGATGTCCCATAACATCTTACACATTAGTCTGAATGTTAGTCCCTTGTCTCACTCTTAACTTAGTGTACATGCTATTATTTTGATAAGAGGGAACGAATACCATCCGTGCTATTATTCGGAGGGCTTTTCAATTTGAAAGTGGTTTATTTCATTGATCATTGACCCTTCTGTGTATTTACAATCAAACGGTTTTAGTTTCAGAATCAGTTTCACTTTCCCTTTTAGAATGGTGTGAAATAAGGTCATGTTTAAATATACCAAACTCCTTATAATTTGATAAATTGCATTGCAATTACGTTCATTCATTATAGGACGTCGACTGCTTAAGCAGGGTCGGTCCGTAGTGTATCAAAACATCGCTATATTTCTGGCGAATCCTCGGATATTCCAGATGCTTAGAAGAGCTTTTGTTTTTATAATCAGATACGCAGTTGACATAAAACTTATACGATTGCCACCTGTAAGCTTCCCAGTTTCTAGTGATACATTAATTGCCATATTTGTGATTTTCTTTGCAAAGCTACTTTAATGCCAGTGTGAGTACACCCTGCAGACCCTTAATGAAGTTTCTCCTAAAATGGCACTGGTATGATATACAAGTGTGGTGCGACCGCCCCTCCGAGTCAATTTGGTGTTATTTGGTCTTTCAGTTTCACCCACACAATCACTCCACTCGTCACTCCCAAATAAACTCAGACACGGTTTGGTTAAAATTAAATTTCACTAATCCCTCTTCCCCCTCCCCCGTCCCATAAACCAGGACAGAGAGGCCCAACACCCACGGCCAGTGTAACCTGACCTTCAAACGCCTGCACACACCCTCACAGAAATTGCACAGAATTCATATACTTTCTAAATATTACCCAATGCATTGTAACAACATCTTAAAAATTACAATGGAAACATGGTACATGTACATGTACAAATATTTTGTTCTTTTAACTTTCGTTCATCTCAGACATATCTTTGCAAATGCAGAACAAGTATATGTACATTATATACAGTCAACTCTGCCCAAGTCGAATAAATTGGTACTTCCTAAATAACTGAGAAATTAGACTTATATGAGGTGTTAAACAATAGAATTATATGGACAATATAGTACATGTGTTTTTGTAGTTCTAGTAGACCTTTACCTTAGGCAATTAAACTTGTGCGAAGCCGACTTATGCAGTGTTGACTGTATATGGATAAAGATTGTAATTGAAACATGATCATCACTGACACAGTACTACAATGTATATAATTGGGAAAGCTTAAAACTTGATACTTTAAGCTACATACAATGTAAGTTAGATTGCATATTGGTTTTGTGCTAGGTGGGGCAAGGCTAAGGCTTTCTGTTTTATAAATAAACATATTTGACTTTGCCAGTAGTAAAATCCAAGTGTTCAGTGAGTTATATATCTTTATTTTTCATTCTAATTTGTGTGCCTACAGAGTGTGAAGCCCATAATTTGACTACAGTATATTGACATGGAACTTACAATACTCAGAACAAAATTATTTTTTGCTGATTAGTACACTTTAAAGATTTTATGAAAAACACAGTCTACACTATAATGTCTGTGTGTAAACTGCAAATTCTTTTGACTCATTATCAAGAACATGTAATTGGTGAGGATAACATTGCAATCACAATGGCATAAATGTGATTTTCACATTTTTTTTTTAAAACATTTGATTATGAAGTGACTCATGCAATAAAGAAATATGAAAGATACATGAAGTTCTGATGTGCTGTACTTATTTGAGAACTCAGTTCGAGCTATCTTTGCATGTTTGTTTATGGTCAGAGTCTGATGCAACACTTACACGTTGAGAGGTTTCTGCAAGTTACACAGTGCTCCACACACTCCAATAATTTGGTTCAACAGTGGCTTTAATGCTAAAGGCACTACTCCATTCAAAATTCTAAAAGTCTTCAACCGTCCAATCGCACGTTCGACGTGAATCCTTGCTGATGCAATCCTTCGTGTCTTTGTTGTAGCATGAGTGGTGAGTTGTTTCCCGTGTGCAAAGGGCATGAAGGGTGGTATGTTCAGTGTAGATCCTTTTTCTGCTAGGAGGTCTCTTATCAAGAAACCTCTGTCTGCCATAATGTCATCGCCATGTTCAATATGGTCTAAGAAACCAGACTCTTGCGTGATCTTTTTATCTGAAATGCTTCCAGTCCACAGCTGAGAGAGAAAAATGAAAGTACCCCGAGGAGATGTTGCAACTAAGAGTTTGAGAGTATTATGATGCTTGTATGATGACAAAGTTATTCTTCGAGAGCTAGGCGTGGATGGCTTTGATATAAATATTTCAGTACAGTCTATAATTGCTTTCGTCTTCTTGAAATGCTTGAAACTCTTTGGAAGACTCTGCTTTACTTGTTCCTTCGTAGGCCATTTGATGAGTAGAGGCCTCAATTCGAGGTCCAAAAAATTAATCCAAGTTGCAAATACATTACTTGCCATGCTAGTTGAGATTCAAAATGTATCTGCCAGTCCACGAATCGTAAAACCGCGACGGAGTCGAACAAGCGTCATGATGAATTCTTCATACACAGACAATATCCGCAAAGGGCGGTTATCCTAAAATGGAAAAGAAAAATAGTTATTTTATTTAGGAGCAATATCGTAAAATATCTGCAAGAGCATGTCATAACACCCCCACCCCCAAAAAAATTGTATTTCTTTGTTAAATGATTGTATTGTATTTTTTAACATCGTGTTCTCATCAAATTTCCTTAAATAACTGGCAGATTTAACTTTTTTACATGCCAAATCTATGACAAAATTAGTTACTTATTTTAAAATGTCGATTTTTGGCTGGCTGGCTCGCAAATGTTCAAAAATAGTGCACCATACTTGTATCCAAAACTCTGTCCTCTCGATGTTTGGCTCATTGTGCCACTGCTTCAATAAGTGAATGATATTGCAAAGACTATCAATGACCACAATATTTCACCTTTGATTATTATTTGAAATCTACAGAATTATTAAGCTTGAGGAAAGTCAAATATTCGTTTTATTTTCAAAAGGGGGAAATTATACCTCAGGAGATACTTGAGGTGTGCTAGATCCTTTCCAGTACTTCATGGATGATGCTTTCGATTTCAGAAAGTTGAACAAGTAGCTCAGCATAACAAGCTTTAATCCTGGAAAAAACAAATTAATGGTGCAAAATTTCACATAAATTATTTTTTCAACATGAAATATCTGCAATATACTCAACTACAATTTACAATATAACAAAGGAAAATTATGAATTTTCATTATTTCATTAGGAATACATTCAATAATAGGCGGCCCAATTTTGCAAAAAGTGTAGGCCTATAAGCGCATTACTGTCCACCCACTGGATAAGAGGACTGCTTACTATGCTGACAAACATTTAAACCCTGGTTTCAGCTAAACCTCTTTGGTGAACTTTGGCTAAGAGTAGAAAAAAAATTCTAAATTATACATAAATGCATATTTTTTTCAAAGTTAAGAGCAGGTTTTACCAGTATAGAAGAAGCATCTGAGGATGTAACACGTTCTATGAAACTTAAACGAGTCATGGTTGATGGAATTTTGAGCTGGTTGTCACTGTAGGATGAAAGGTCGTCGAGAAACACTTCAGTTTGCGTAGCTGTATCTGACAAGGACACACATCACGTTTGATCCCTAGAGACTCTAATGTTGTTCATGTTTATATGATGTAGGTGTCTGGCATTCTGCAAGAAAAATAAAGCAAGCATTGCCACTTAAAACTACAAATATATATATATTGCAGTGTTGCAGTGGTAAATATTTTTTTGGGTATACTCCCTTATACTGATAGCTCAATCCTCAGAGCACCAAGTTACGACGAGGCGATGCACCGTGCTGTGGTGGTGATTCACAAACACAATACCCCCCCCCCCCCCCCGAGACCTGACAAGAAAAAACACACACACTCACCCTCACACACACACACACAAATCATCTGTCGCATTATCATCTCAAAATGTTAAAATTAAGTTTTGCAAAAAGCATCATTTGAAACATAGGGAGTCATATTTTCAGACCAAAAAACATCAAGTCATGTTTTTCAGACCAACCCTTGCATAAGCCCTATAGATCTATACATGTTCATGATCGGGGGGGGGGGGGGAGGGGGGAGTTGACCGGCAAGGGAGCGAAGCCAGTGGCATATCTAGGGATTATGGCACCCGGGGCAAAAAATGAAGTTCCCCCCCCCCCCCCCCCCCCCCCCCGAGTGCCCAAACCTATCAACGACAGCGAGGGAGCAAAGCGACCGAGCGGCAAATTTTTCAATTTTTAACCCTAAAAACACGCAATTTCTTGTGCAGTTTACCCAGGAAATTTTGCAATTGAGCGGTAGAGAAGCTCAAATTTTATGCATTGATAACCGGTTTTCTATTCACTCACTTCTACAATCGGGAGCAAAACTAACGAAAACCCTGAAAGGCTTGAGAAAGAGTAGAGAAATTCAGCAAGGGTACCTGAAGTTGAGATTTCTTTCAAAAGTTGAACCTTTGCAAATGCTGTTTTATACACTTTGTTTATCTTAGCAGGAGTCATATGACACATACATGATATATCGAGCAAAGCAATTACATCTGCATTTTTTCAAATTTTGAACCCTTTAAGCTATTTAAGAACAATATAGGCCTTCTGGGGCCGCGAAATTACGAGATCCTGAAAGGTAATAATTATGCGGGGGATCAAAGCGACCGAGCTTTCGAAAATTTTCGTATTTCAAACCTTCAAAAACTAGATTTTTAGTGCATTAACAGGCCATTACCCCACCTCATATTTTTGGGGGATATATACCCCTACCGACCCCCTCCCGGGATCGACACCCACTGGTGGGGGGCCAGACGTGAAGGATCCAACCGCACAGCCAGGATGTCATTTTAGGGGGCGGTTGTGAGCACGCGAAGAGTGCGAAATTGGTGCGTGCTCCCCAGGGGGTGGGTGCAGGGAGGGGGAAGTTTCTCCCCTCCCGTGCGAAGCGCGAAAGCTCTGACGTTTTTAAGCAAATTTTTTTTTAGGGGAAAAGGTTCGACGCCATGACTGCTTTTCAGTTATTAGGACGCAATACTGCACTGTATGTGACAGGTGTTGGTGCAGGGAGAGGAGAGTTATTTCCCCCTTCCTGCGCGAAGCGCGAAAACTTTTTTTTTGAGAGAAAGATAACGGCTTGTAGCGCTTTTTTAACCCTTTTTCTCTCACTTTTCCCGCTTTTTCGCTCTCCCTTTTTTTTTAGTGGCTGGATAGGGGGGGCATGGCCCCCTTGTGCCCCCCCTGTCTACGCCAGTGGTTATTAGTTATGCATTACTTGTAGAATGTGAATGAAAGTAATAAGTTTGTAGTTTAGACAGTGTAACATTCACAGTGCCCTGATTATAAACACGATTTCAAAGGCATCTTTTTCATAATAAATATCACATCAAAATATAATTTTTTTAAATCGTAGTTTTTGCATAAGGCATCAAGCATTAGTGAGTCGTATTTTCAGACCAATCATTGCATCAACCATAGGTCTAAAATGCATAAACTAATCCAAATATTATCAAACGGTTGTCATAATAATGATTTTCTAGTTCTAGTTTCTGCAAATTCTCATCACCTGTAAAGGTTGTGCTATATATCATAAAGTGTATGAGGTAATTTTTAAATTGTTAATACAGATAAGACACACTGTCACCTCCAAGCAATGTACAAGTGCACAACATCTTTATTCATTCCATACATTTTGTTGGGAGCTTGAGCAAAATATTCATGAAGATACATACCCAATGTTAATAACATGATGTGCAAACAGTGCAGTTTTGGTAATTGAACACAACGAACTGTTTAACAATTAACTAAAACTGAGTTGTGCTTTTTGAGACTTGAATTCGTTTTAGAAGTGCAAAGATGAGTATAGATTTGAAGTTCATACAATGTAACATTCACATTGCCTTGATTATACACGCACATCCAAAAGTATTTGGATATTTTACTGAGGAAAACTGCAGAGAAACAACATATGAACACAAAATATTTGTTTAGAATTGTTCTTTGAAATAAATCCCTCAAATAGTTCTGCAATTCTAAGTGCTTATGCAACAAAAATATAGGGCCTATGCATTGGGATGTTGCACCCACAAATGTAATAACGTTATATATTTTGTACGGCGCATGAGCAATGACGATGGCCTAGCAGCTATAGGACTAGCATATAGCCAGCTCGCGCCTAGCCTAGCAGCTAGCCTCGCACTTGCTACCTAGTCGCGCCGGCCAGTGGCCTCGGGCTGGGCACACGCCGTCCGTCACATGCACATCACACGCGCGCCGCGGGCCCGGCCGGCCGGATATGGATCGGATGTACGTAAAAAGTACTCCAAGTTTGATTTGTCAAAAGTTTGTCGAGTATATGGATCGCCAACCCAAATTAATTCTGTGGAACACAACTCACAGAGTATGAATTTCGACGATTTTTCATAAATTACATACAATTCTTCTTTTTATTTCCTATATATATATTTTTTAAAATTGTTTAAATTTTTTTAAGTATACGCGCGTATACCCGAAAAAGTCCAATTTCTTTTTTACGTATACGGCGTTAGACCGAAATTTTCTGTCTCCAGTACGTTAGCCTCTTATCTGGGTAGGGTCGGCTACGAAATTTTCTGTCTCCAGTACGTTAGCCTCTTATCTGGGTAGGGTCGGCTACTACTTGGAGACAGAAGCCGTCATATCACTTTGCTGTGCAAAATTTGTCTATGCCTTTTATATGGCGTTGTGCCTGCTGGAACAGTAGGAAAAAATCATTTTTCCTCTGTATTTTTTTTAAAATAATCATAAGGCCTAGGCTCTAATTCATATACTTAATCTGTTCAACATACCAATTTGACCAAATGATCCATTTAATGCTCCTTTTTCATGTAATTCAGGGTCCAAGGTCTTCTCCGTTCGAAAATCCTGCAGCCGTATTCAAACCGTTACCCGAGCTTCTAGTCTCGTACAAGGCAAAATGATTATGAAGGAAAAAATACGATAAATTCATTACGAACTCGTGCACATTGATTTCAAAACGGTTATTTCTTTAACACTAAACAAACATATTTAATGTTAAAGAAATAACCGTTTTGAAATCAATGTGCACGAGTTCGTAATGAATTTATCGTATTTTTTCCTTCATAATCATTTTGCCTTGTACGAGACTAGAACGGCACAACGCCATAGACAAATTTTGCACAGCAAAGTGATATGACAGCTTCTGTCTCCAAGTAGTAGCCGACCCTACCCAGATAAGAGGCTAACGTACTGGAGACAGAAAATTTCGGTCTAATACGGCGTATACAAGCGTATACGCTCCACTACACCACTGATATATTGTTTTCTATCCTGCTACACTGTGTACAACCAACACTGTCTTTTGCACAAATAAACAGGGCGATAATGATGCCAGGTAAATGCCAGGTTTTATACAGAAATTTAATTTTCTCAAGGAAGACACATAGCAACAAGTGTAGGAGGAAAAGCCTCATTTGATTCTCAAACTTCCAAGCATCATTGTACAAAATTCATCAAAATTTACTAAAAATGTACAGTTAAGATATAATTTGTGACATCTCAATTGCAGTAAACCACAAGAAATTTCCACTCAATTTGATATTGAAAAAAAAAATCAATTGACCTTGATCTCTAAAAGCATATTCAACATCTTCAACAGACTCTACTTCATCGTCACTGCGCTCATCATCTTCGCTTTGTTTCTGACGTTTTGACGGTGGTACGCTGGTCGATCGTTCGCGAGGTGGTGGCCGGACAGCTTTGGCAGCAATCTGTCTCTCAAAGTCGCTAGCAGCAGCAGGTATAGGATGTGGATGGTCGTTTGTAGGACCTTTACCACCTACAAAATGTTTTGAACAAATATACGTATTTCTAGATATTCTGTCAATTCCAAAGTCTTTCCTTCCACAATTCTTTATCCATATTTTGCACTTTTCCAGATTCGTCTTGGGTTTTGGAAACGCGATGAAAAACACACCTATCATATGGGGTCTGTCTGCATACCGGGAGTCGCTGTTACACGTGCCGTAACAACAGTGCTTGCCTCCCATTTTCTGCTCTTTTTCATAAAATTTCTCCAGAGAAAGTTAAAAATCTATCAGTCAAGGTTGAGGAAATGTCCAATCGGTGTTCTGATATGGCCATCGGATAAAAATTGTTCATTTTCAAAGGAAAATTAGATGTAGATGTTCGGCTCTTTCTCCCGTCGCATCACAGCAAAACCATTGATAAAGCGTGTGCGCCAGTCCCGTAGCAGACTACACACACCAACACACACGGTTTGTTTTCCAGAGGTTGCGACCGTGTGCAAATTTAAAAGTCCGTGAAGCCATTAGTAAACAGGCTTATTACCAATTAAAACCCCGAACACATCCCCTGTTAAAGTAGATATAAATAACCAATAGGAGAGTACCGAACTAAAAATACCCCAAAAAGCACGGGCCGAGAGAGCAGAAAGTAGGCGGAGCCTACGCCCCCGAAAGAATGTGACTCTCCGGAAAGAGTATCTTTTGTCCCAAAATAGTACGCGCGTGCCAGCAGAGGGATGAACATCTACAGCACCTGTGATTAACTAATTGATTATCTGAAACATTTATAACATTTGGAAAAGCTCAAGCGAGATAAATTTGCGTCCCACTACAATAGGTGTCGTAGTCGAGTGGTTTAAACACTTGACTGGAGATCGGAAGGTCGTGGGTTCGAACCCCGGCGCGGCACTACTGTTGTTTGGCAAGACATTAATCTACATTTGCCACTCTCCACCCAGGTGTTAAATGGGTACCGACAGGAAATAATTCCTTGAATGTTGTGAGCACCGAAATCGGTAGCCTAGCTAGAGCCGGGGTAATATTGGAGCTCCTTGAGCATCAATATTATTATTATTATATTTATGCAAATGAACAAAGGTATAATCATGAAGCTGTAGCTTCGTGGTATAATCATAATTTTTCAACTGAACAGTTTCGATTTAAATCAGCAATTAAAAAAAAAATCATCTTCCATCAACAAATACACATGAATTACAATAACATGAATGATACTACTGGAGTATTGTAGCAATCAAGAAATAGATTATCCTTAGAGGCTGCCCAATTTTGAAAATATTTTTTATTGAGCATTTCCTGTAAAAAGAGTTGAGGCAAGAGCATGAAACTATCTTTAATTCTGAACCACAAATATCAACAATCTCCTCTTACACAATTTAGCTAAAATCATATGACAGGTTTTTTTCTGTAAAAAAGAAATATAGCAAATTTGTATTCATCGTATTCATTTTTCCATTAAAGGATACTTCAAGAGTTTGAATATTCTCATCAGACATAAAAATATTAGGATCATCGTGATCATGGGCAAGCAAAATGCGTTTCAAGGTTTAATTGCTGCACAATATTGATGTGAAGAGTAGATAAACGCTATTTTTTCAAAATTTGAAATAAGATGTCCGTGACTCAAAGGGAAATCTATATGACTTGATTTAATTTTTTACATAATTTTATTTTCATAATCACACTCAGATCTATGACTATTTTGTATGAGTATAATAGTATTATAGGCAAGAAGTGTCACAAGGGAAAGGCTAGGTGTAGGCAAGCAGTTAAATGACGTTATCGATAGTAGCAGTAGAACGGGGTGAACTGGGACGCGGGATATGTTGGACACTTCATCTACCTCTGAAAATGATAACATTTTATCACTTTGTTTAAATCCTTCGAAAGGTCTTAACTATCAGTGTTTACAAGTACATCCGCAACTATACCGCGATTCGCTTGTCAATTTAATTTTCTCTTCTTTTTGACAACCGCCCCCTATTTTTTGTCAGTTCGTGTAAAATGTTTTACAAATATACCACTTCGCTGTTATAAAACCCTGTATACAGCATATATGTTTCATATGACCCAATAATTTGCAATTACACTTTTTTATGATAAAATTCAATAGTAATATATACACACACATATATATATAAATAAGTGCTTGGTACTGCAAAATCGGAAAATAGCGTTGAACACGGACATAATATACTAAAATAGCAATAAACACGTGCAGCGCCAAATCGACGTTGCTCTATCCCTTCAACTGTTCAACGCCAAACAAGGTAGCAGCAACTCCCATCTTTTAAAGTCTTTTGGTATGACGCGGCCGAGGTTCGAACCCACGACCTCCCGATTGTCAGGCGGACGCTCTACTGACTGAGCCAACACAAAGAGAAAGATTATACACAATCACAACCTATGATATATAGATAAAATTTATTGAACTTTTGCGCACATCTGACTTCTGATTTTTAAAATTGATTATCAAATAGAATGATTAATATTAAAAATGAAGAAAGAAAATGTATACATGTATATACATATATATAGAGGGAGAGAGAGAGAGAAAGAGAGAAAGCTGGGGTAAATAACATTCAACCAGAGGCGAAATTAATTGCCCTTGGCATTTCATTGCAAGGCAGATAACAATTGACATGCAGTCACTGTAATTTGTATTTGTTGATCCATTGTGAGTTCGGCTCTGATATCTCATAATTGATTCTGTAAAGCACGCGTCGGAGGATAATAAATCAGTAATGTTATTACAAGGCCCATCCTATGTTTTGGAAAAAGGCAAGGTCGCTTGGGAATGTCACTACTGCCACACGAGCTATTGAACGTGGCCGACATGGAGGACTTGATATGACTACAATAGTGAAAGAGAATTTGTGTCCACTTAATTTAGAGGAGATTTAGAATAAGCATTTGAGCAGGAATGACAAATGTGAATAATGTTGCCTGCGGAAAACGAACTCGTTATCGTCAACGGTCACTCTTCGCATCCCCAGCAGTTGTGATTCTTTATCATTGTAAAGTTTACTGGAATAATATATCATAGACCAGGAATACGAAGGCTCTTTTAATAAGTAACCTAACATTGTATGAACGAGTTTCAGTAGATTAAGATGGGACATTACCTTGAATTTCTTCATGTTTCCGCTGTCGAGTACATAACTGGGAAAAATGACAAAAAACAAAAACCTTCCTTGGAAGCTATAAACATCATTTTCCTTGCAGAGGATACAAACTAAGATTTAAAAATGTCGGTCGGTAAGACTGTCTGAGTTCAATTGGTGTTTTGACGCAAGTACACATCTGGGAAGAAAAGCAATGGTCACCAACATAATGTAACCTTCACAGAAGTTGGACATCAGTTTTCTTGCCGAGTATGTACAAAAAGACCTAACAATGTCGGTAAGACTGCCTCAGTTCAACGGGTCTTTTAAAGCATCATATTCCGCACCTGACGGGGCCTTCATCTTCGAAGCTACCGTCATCTCACTAGCGTCACTTGCCGGTCTTCTGACGAACATCTTTAACATCGTCGTCGTACCTCGTCTGCCTGGAACGAGTTTCGCTAGCAAGATACTCTACATCATGTTATTCATAACTGATATATTTGGCTCATTAACGGCCTTCCTTACCCTGCCAGGATTCTTCCTGCGTCAATGGGTATTCGGAGAAACATTCTGTTTGATTTTCACTTTGATCTGGAACACCTACCCAAGGATAACAAGCACATGCTTGTTTCTTCTCGCCATTGACAGGCATATCTACGTGACCCGGCCTCTTCGGTATGAGCGAATTGTCACAAAAAATCGATTAGGTTTTGTCACGACCTGCTTCTTGAGTCAGAATGTTTTCGACGGTCCAGTTTCGCTTTTATTTACATCATCAAAGCCTACCATCACTTTTGTCCCGTACGCAGGGGCATGCGACTGGGCAAAGAGTGATGTTGTATCGACTGACAATATCATAACGTCCTGTTGGTCATGCATTCTCCTTGTCACGATTATTTGCTTGCATTCACACATTGCCTGCATCACTCGCCGTCATTCGAAGTCGATTAAAACGCGTCAGAATATGGCCCAGAAATCGACAGTCAACACTGTTTCGATGCCAAGCAAAACAAAACAAACCACGAAACACAAGTCCACAGCTGTCGGCATGACATCCGCTTTCTCCGAAACGTCTTCGACACATCCAAAGGTAAAACCCGAACAGGTGAACGGTTTTCAGGTGGGTACGACGTCTAACGTATCAGGAAAGACGGAAGAGTATCATACTAGAGCCCATGGGGCATTCCAAGAACATTGCATGGTTGAGGTTTCCAAGCCTCTCCCTGCCAACCTTATCACTCCACAGGAATTTGGCCAATCCTCAACTATGGAAGCGTTTCCCAAAGTGGATGGTGATCGACAAGACGGCACTAAGCCTATACCTAGCATTAAGGTGGAACCCGCTCTACCATCCGCAGAGTGGAAGGCCGTCAAGCTAGCCATTCTGTTGTCGGGTGCGTTTTTCCTTGGCTTCTTGCCAGAGGCTATCTACAAATCCATTCAAAACTTTAAGGATGTTCATGTTTATCAACTCTTTATCGCTATCCATCTCTTATACATGAATCGGGTTTGGTGGAATGCTTTGATCTTCTACTACGGAAGGAATGCGTATCGTGTCAAGGCTCAGAGACTATTTTGTTGTTTAAGACAGAAACGGGTGGAGAACTTTAGTGATTCCTAGTAAAATGTTTCTGTAATGTTCACTCTTAAGATTAGTTTATCACAATTATATCTCAAATAGGTTGACAGCACCTACAGTTACTGTCTTTGTTATGATAAAGTCTGATAATTAAACGTACTTAAACATAACGTCAGGTCTTGCCCTTTGACCTCGTGAATAAGGTAAAGTGCGCACGCAATGTATTTTTGAATGATAAGTGCACGTACAAACATTGATCAGTAGCAGTTTACTAGCATATTTACAAAGCTGAGGTTTTATACTGTCAGGCTTGTTTCAATAGCAGAAAATGAGAAAAACTTTGGGAAATCTGCGAAACTTGAAATAGAGTGTATGAAAGCTATTGTTCTTTAAATTTTGATGGTCACTACACAAATTGGCAAGTCTGTGATTACCTTTGCGAGCAACTCTTTAACATGTTTTGAACAGAAGTTTTCCTTAATGAACGCGAAGTAATTGTCACTGGAGCGTGAGTCGTACAACCCTCGAAGGGCTTCCTAATGGTTATGGAAAAACAATATCTTAATTCTCATATATATTAATACACTGCAAATAATTAATGAATGTAAATGCATTTATCATACGTGCATGTCATATGCTGATCTAAATGGTGATTTTATATCGAGGAAGGCCTTTTTGCTATTAATCTAACTTGATTTAAACTTACTTCTATTAATCTAACATGTTTCGGAAACCGAAACAACTAAATTTGTCTGAACTCTGAAGTAGTTTTAATATTCACATTCTTAAGAACATTTATACTCTTTGTTACACACAGATTCAGATTCAGATTTATTGACTATTTTCAATCATATTAAAGGGATACACCACCGGCCGGCCGTGGGGAAAGTCAGGATTGCGTAAGCCCCATTCACTCGTACACAAAGTTTGTACGTCGAACGCGTCCGTTGGACTAAGTGGGATTACATTTCGACTGCACGAAGCCGACCGAATCTCGCACGAGAGCTCAAGCTCAGGCGGAGCGTGCATGTTTGTGCGGCGACCATTCTATCCGAGGTTTGCGCCCCGCGGGGCAACGGCATGATCAGGTAACGATCACAGTGCCCTCTCGCGGCGTTAAAACGTCCACAATCTGCGGTTGAGTATCCCTTTAAGATAATGTAGTGCATAACATAAAATGAATACAATAACATTATATAACAATGATGATTTTTCCATAGATATGGGCACAATATCAAATATCATTAAGAAAAAATATGATGCACAAATATTGACCTATTAAGTGATGTTGAAAATAGTTGGACATGTTTAAAAGCAAAGCTTGTATATTACATGTCCAGAAACTTATATAACTTAATCAAGATTGGGTCGTTCCATAATATTAAATTATATTAAATTCATAAAGTATCATTACGAGAAGCGAATTATTGATAAGAGAGAATTGATAAGTGAGTTGAGGTAGAAGGACTATTGCATCAACCCACAAGAAAAAACTAAGTGTGAAAGCAAAGTGGAAGTGGAAGACGGTGTGGAAACAAACGAGAATGAAGAGGAGGGTGGAGGAAGGAGGAAAATGAAAGATAATGAGTGTGTCTGTTTGTGAGAAGAAAGAAGATAGACGGCAGGAAAAAGAAAGGGTGAAAAGGGAGTAAAACAGAGAAGAGAGAGGGAGATGGAGAGAGAGAGAGAGAGAAAGAAAGAGAGAGGTGGGTCCCGCTCGCTCAGTTTGAATTGATTGCATATAGTTAAAGAACATGTGTTTTCAACATGCTTTTGAAACAGTTTAGGCTTTGGGAGTTGATTATATCGCTGCTAAGTGAGTTCCAGTATTTCGGGCCGTAGAAAGAACGGTTTTGTTTTTGAGTGCGGTGCGGGGAGGTGGAAACGGCTGGATTGTCTTGTTGGGTATGTATGTATGAAACTGTTTCTTGTGAACATGTTAATGAAAGCGTGTGGCAGTTCGTTTTTATTCAATTTATACATGAATTGTCCTGTTTGAAAAACAAATAAATCTGGGAACTTTAGAATTTTTGATTCGTAAATTAAAGGTAATGTACTACATTTTCATCCTAAAATCTGACTTTCCAAGATTGTTGTGTTATGCTGAAGATTACTAAATGTGAGAAGTTATCACCAATCAATTAAGCAAAAAGATTGGTAATTATATGCGTATTTTTAATTATTCTAATAATAATTCTTTTATTCGCGGCCTCGAATTGAATCAGCGAAATTCAAAATTATTTTCGGCCGTTACTAACGGCCGAAAATAATTTTGAATTTCGCTGATTCAATTCGAGGCCGCGAATAAAAGAATTATTATTAGAATAATTAAAAATACGCATATAATTACCAATCTTTTTGCTTAATTGATTGGTGATAACTTCTCACATTTAGTAATCTTCAGCATAACACAACAATCTTGGAAAGTCAGATTTTAGGATGAAAATGTAGTACATTACCTTTAAGGATCGCTGTGTGAACGAGCAGGAGCATTATGCATTATCCTTATGATTTTCTTTTGTACGATAGTAATTTTATCAGTAAGATATTTATTAGTGTTACCCCAAGCTATTATTCCATAATTAATATTAGGTAATATCAGTGAAAAATATAGTATGAAAAGTGTGGTGCTTGGAAAGAAATATTTAGTTATTTATTCGTTATTCCAATATTCCGGGAAATAATTTTGGATTTATGTTGTATATGCATGTTCCAGTTTAATTTATCATCAATCGTAAGCCCTAGAAATTTTGTTGATACCCTATCCAGCGGCGCGTAGTCCAAAAAATATTTCCAGGTAAGTTTTGTAAAGTGTCACGAAACAGCATAAAATTGTCTTTAGTGTGTTAAGTGATAACTTGTTTGCTTTTACACATTCTACCATGCATTTAAGTTCTTTGTTTATTGTTGAAAGGAGGGTATTACATTTTTTAAATGCCAAATCAAGATATTTTGATAAATTTGATTGAATATGTTTATGGATTATGACTGGTTTAAGCTTACGTTTCTAACATACACAAAATGTAACTGGGGTGAAATGGGACACTTTGTCCCAGTTCACTCCCAATTGAAAAAATTAATAAATATATATGTGCGAAGATACCAAACTTAAACATTTCGATGGCGTCTCGGTAAATTGTATAGTGTGAGGATTGATGAGACAGAAGACAAGGACGTAGATGAACTTCAACTTTATTTGATCAAGCTTTCGGCCTTCCCGGTCTTCTTCAGTTCTGAAGATAATAATATAAATATATAGTATATACTTCAATATACACACATATAATTGTGTGTTTTTATATTCTATTTGATAACAAAATAAACATTTGCATATAGATATCAGCATATATATATTTATATGTATATATATACATATACATATATTTGTGTGTGTGTTTGTCGGAAAATAGCGTTGAACACGGACATAAGATACTAAAGCTTTTGAACATGCACTCATCAGAGTAAATTCGCATGAATGAGCAGAAAGCCAGAAATGAAACGATATAATAGAGCCGAAAGAACAGTGGACGCTATAAATGACGCGCTATGATTGGCTGTCACGCTAAACAAGGTTAGGTTTAGTAACAGCCGTTCGGTAGAACAAATGCTAAAATAACGCAAGTGTCCTTTACGCGTCCACTTTTCTTTCGGCTCTATTATATTGTTTCGTTTCTGGCGTTCTGCTCATTCATGCGAATTAACTCTGATGAGTGCATGTCGAAAAACTTTAGTATATTATGTTCGTATTCCCGGGCCCACGATCAATTTGGCAAAAAGAATTTCCATTTCGGTTAATAAAATTATGAGTGAACTTTAATTGGATTATTATTATTATTATTATTATTATTATTATTATTATTGTTATTATTATTATGCTACTATATCAAAATACGCGTATAACTATTATCATCTATATAGGACTAGTTGGCATCACCTGTGCCTGAGAAAGTAAGAGCGAGCATAATCTCTATAACCCCGGGGTTATGGTTTCCCCTATTCTTTTACGAAGACTACAGTAGGATATTATTAAGGAGCGAATTTGGTGACTCTCTGACATACGGGGCCTCCATTTGACGTCCTATCCGAGGGACGGAGTGTTTCCCACTGTAACCTCCCTAAGGAACAGGGAAGAGGCACGCTGACAGGGGGAAGTGCCTGTTGAAGCCATTCGGCTGTATTTATACCTCTGGGCAGGTATTCTGAAGCCAGGTTTAACCTAAGTCCCGGTCTATATGTCAAACTATAGTTCATTCAAACCTGGCTTTTTAAGTTAAAATGGACTTCAGAATATGAATTTTTGAACTAGTGTTGAATGGGAGTATTTAGACTAGAGTTAGACTAGACTCCAACCACATCAGTAAGGCCGCAGTTTACGTTAAACTCGACTCAGACTAGGCTTAGAATGGACATAGAACGGACTTAAACTGGACTTAAACGAAACTTAGCCCGCGGTTTACGTTAAACTCGACAGGCAGGTGCTTTACCCACTGAGCCAACTCAACACCTCACTTTGGAAAAGTCAGAAAAAGCAAAATCAGAACAAGTCGAACGAGCTATAAGCCTGGTAATTAAAACACACTACCTCGCTAAGTATGATTGTTTAGATGGTCAAATTAAAGGGATACGCAACCAGGCCGCTGTGGGGAAAGTCAGGATTGCGTAAGCCCCATTCACTCGCACAAGAGCTCGAGCTCAGGCGGAGCGTGCATGTTGCACAGCGACTAGTCTGTCCAAAGATTGCACCCCACGGGGCAACGGCATGATCAGGTATAGTGCCGTATATAGAGAGAGTCTGGCCAACTCGGTTTCAATTGGGTAGCAACATGGCGTATATTCTTTTGTTGCAAGCTGACCTAACAAAGGAATATGCGCCATGTTGCTACCCAATTGAAACCGAGTTGGCCAGACTCTATCTATATACGGCACTGATCAGGTAACGAACACGGTGCCCTCTTGCGGCATAAAAACGTCCAAAATCTGCGATTGAGTATCCCTTTAACAACCCAGGAAATAGTGAATTTCATGACTATAAGGTGGACTTAATGGCCGGTATTCATAGAACCATACTTAATATTTACTTTTGTCCATGCAGGGCCCCGTTTCATAAAACATGTTATCAGTAACAAGTTAACAACTGCCACATTTCTATGACAAATTTGGTCTCAGCCAATCAGATGCAAGGATTTCAGTAGCTTATAACAGTTATTGCAATTTGTTATTGATAAAAAGTTTTATGAAACGGGGACCAGGTTTGAATTTCGACTTAGTGGGTAGATATAGTCTAGTGAATTAAGGAGAGCCAAATGTCAACCTCTTTCTCCCTTAAAAAGGGCTCCTATCATGCTTCTGTAACTAAATAAACAAACAAAAATCATATTTATAAAGTCAATTTCTCATTTTCATTCTATGACTGGATTCATTTCGTTTATTCACACTATTACAGAATTACAATGGTAACAGAATAAGAATGACACTTTGCGCTAAATAAATCAGTGTACTAATTTAAAACTGGGTCCGCATTAAAGGAGAATTAACACTAGAATATAAATGTACTGATGTTAAAAGGTATAATATATTCTTAATCATTGGCCTGTATCATTTTAGAATTAAAATATCAGGGTTTAAATCAAGACATTCTAGCACATGGTATCATCTGCTAACACTTTACATGGGGGCTGCCGTATTCTTGGTGATATGGAGTTGTACATGAACCACTGGAAACCGTTCTGGTCAGGAAGATATTTTTAATCCTCCAGCTAAATTGCTTCTCTTCATTACCCAAAATCCCCGTATATGATGGAAAATACATAATAGGTGTATACATATATTCTAAAATTTGAAAATTATAGATTTCTTTTTAAATTCTCTGGTTTTGCTAAATAGAAATCGATTTCTTGAGCTTGCCTGGCAGAGCAGAGTATAATTTATACAACGCGCATTCTGACTATTGAAGTCCATTATCTCAAAGAAGGTGAATGCATAGCTTGTCATTATTGACGCTCGGGAAAGTTATCATCCATAAATTTGAATTAATTTGCTCAGTCACGTACGTCATAGTATCAAGAAAATAGATTTATATTTAGTAAAATAGTAATTTTCAAGGAAATATAAAACACATTTTCGTTTTTAGAATATATGTATGTATCTGTTAAGTATTTTAAATCTCAAATGGAATTTTGTATTCAGGAAGAAAGACAATATTATCTTTATACACATCAAGAAAATGGCAGCCCCCAGGTATTGCTAGCAGACGATAGATTTTGCTGATAAAATCTTGATTTATACCCATCTCGTATATTTTAATGCAAAAGTACGTAGGACTACAAGAAGGAATAGATTACATTTTTTAAATATAAGCACATTTACATTTTGAGGATAATTCTCCTTTAAGATATTTACGCTAAATCGGAAATCATGGACGGTACATATCATTTTCTCTCAAATGTACTTTCTGATACTAGTAAAACAATAATAACATAATGTTCAAAAGGTTACATTTCGATTTCCTTTTCGCTAAAGGTAATATATATTATATTAAGCATTTTGACATGATCATAAATGAAGTACATAATCAACTAGATGTGTATTCTTCAGATAATTATATCGGTATGATTATCTTTCTACATGTATTTGAAACGTTTTGGATTATTTTTCACGGTCCCTAAAAATGCCAAATTAATTGATTAAATGTACTATAAT
Source organism: Heliocidaris erythrogramma (assembly GCA_025617745.1). Lineage (NCBI taxonomy): Eukaryota > Metazoa > Echinodermata > Echinoidea > Camarodonta > Echinometridae > Heliocidaris > Heliocidaris erythrogramma. The sequence goes on along the minus strand of CM046858.1, from coordinate 27,728,906 downwards.
TCCAGTGCATTTATAGCTACAACTCTCTTTGTCGGGTAGGTGAGACCAGGGGTACAGGTCATACAAATGCACTTTTTAGATAAAAGCTAATTTAGAGTCCAAAGTGAAACCTGTTTGGTTTTTAATAACCGATCATTTGAATTCCATTAACCAGGGAATGACAGAAAAAATACAAGGTCTTTGTATTGTGTATATAGGACGTACGCCATCATGATGGATAAGTAAAATCTAGAACGCTATAAGCATGATAAGCATCAAAATTTGTCATTTGCCTGCGCTATAAATTGTGGATAATTCATGGTATTGTGTTTATCATTATTATTCTCTGCCTTCTCGGTATATCATATTGTTGCACTCAATAAAGACGTTATTTTTTCAAAGGTATTACGAAACCTCGTTGGCCTTCAATTTGGCATTTAAGACTGGAAAATGAGAAAACTTTGAATGAATTGTGTTCAACGAAGTTGTAACGAACTTTGCTATTCTTGTAACAAAAAGAGATCAAAACTATAATTTATCATTTCAATTATTTACCATGTTTACAGAAATCTTATGTGAATGCATTTGAGTATAAAGTAATTTTCGGAAACAAAGAAATCATTATTTTGGCCTCTATATTGCCTTCTTTCTCATTCCCTTTCACCTTCTGTGTTACCTTCCCTCACTCTTTCATTAAATTTTCTCTCTCTCATTTCATTTCTGCTCACATGTTCTACCATGCCGTATCATTTTCATGAACCTCAGCAACTAATTAAAATCAGCATCCAGGTAGTGAATCCAAGAGTGTGAAACAAAATTTATAAGTCGGAAGAGCTATCATTCGGAGGAAGTATTATCCAAAGTATATAAAATGTCAAAACAATAAAAAACAAACACATAGAGATGCATTTCTCCAAAATATGTTCATTATTTTTATTTATGATTGTGACATTTTTGTGGACAACTCTCCCGTTTGTCGTACACCAAAATTTCATTAATTTGCGGATTTCTTCGAGGAGCTTTTACCCTCCGGGCAGTACTCAAGACATGTTAATAATAATAATAATGGCCACTTATATAGCGCTCATATCCGTCACGCAGTGACGCTCATGGCGCTTAGACATTATTACCCCGGTTACAGCCGAGCCGCCAAAGTAACTATAGCGCTCAAGCATATCAGGTACCCATTTACACCTGGGTGGAGAGTGGCAAATGTAGATTAGGGTCTTGCCAAAGGACGTTAGTGCTGTGGTGGGATTCGAACCCCGTACCTTGTGACCTGCAGTCCGGTGAGTTATCCACTAGACCACAACACCTCTATGTTGGAGAGAGCATAATGTTATAGGTCCTCATGAAAGAAAAAGATCTTACTGAGTAATACATTTTGAAAAAAGTGACATTTTAGTCATTTTGTGTGTTGGAGCGAATGGAAGAGTTGTCGACAGCTACATCACAGTGACCTTACCTATTCGGCCAATTTGAAATTCCCATATGTATAGTGATTACAACTTTCAAAAGTTCATAACATTCCTATTGCTTTTCCCATTTCGTTCAAACTTTCACCAATCTACTTCTCTGATTTTTCCTCTTTCTTTCAAAGCAACTTGCTATTAAGGTTGGATTTTCCTTTAATCTTTCAATTTTATGATTTGAAGATTTAATCAAAATCGAGCAATTTTATTTTTTACTCAAGAAGTTAAATTGTTTGTATTCATTCAACGAGCACTATCCGTTATGTGTCAAAAACTATGCAGCCTGATACCTCAGACCGAGCCCTAAAAACGAGTTCGTCAGCTCGGTGTATGCGAGTAAACAATAATATAAGGGGCCATTTTGTTTTGTGGAGCAGTGATTTTCTTGTTTGTTTGTTTGCTTGTTTGCTTTTGACAACCGGGATTGTCGGCATTGAACATGTTTGGTTTTACCCTTAGGGTTTAAGTTGGAGGTAGGGTGTGCAAAAAATTCCCTCAATCTTCCCGTGTCCAAAACTCTTGCGAGCAAGCACACAACAAAATAATAGGCCTATATACGTCAAAATGTTATAAAAACTGTAACCATGCTGTTATGATGTTATGATAACTGTTATCATTGCATCTGATTGGCTGAGAGCAAATTTATCGGTTAAAATCACCGACAAGACACTTGATGAAACGCCCCTGGCCCTTGCCTCCCCTATTGTAACCCAGGAGGCATAGGTTAAGTAATTGCGCAATTCCCAAAGCCCCCCCCCCCTGTTCGGCTTCTTTCAGGTGAAGACCCTTATTTATTCATTCATTCATTCCTTTATTTATTATCATTGCTATTTTTTCGTTTTGCTTTTCCGGGAATCTTTAGAATTAAGATCCCCAAAATATTATGACCTTTTTGTCTTTCTTTTTTTGTTTGTCAGACAATTTCCGGAATATAATGACCCCCCCCCCCCCCCCTCTTTTACAAAATCCTGGAGTGTCAGCTAATTTTTTCGTGTGTGTTGTATGCGTGTGAGGAAGGTGGTAGAGCAAGACAGTGTGTGTGGTGTGCGTATGGGGAGGTTGGGTGAGCAAGTGGCAGTGTGTGTGGTGTGCGTATGGGGAGGTTGGGTGAGCAAGTGAGAGTGTGTGTTGCGTACGTATTATGGGAGAGGTGGACGTCGCACTTAACATTATTAGACAATTTAAGACACGTTTAAAAGGTTTAACTAAAAATTGTGATCCGACATTTTCTCCTGGCTTTATTTCATCAAAGACATATGATGAGGGTTGCAATCGGCTTTGACGTTAAGTTTAGGATTATGGGTAGGATTTGGTATAGCCTTTTGTCAAGGGTTGATGTAAGGAATTCGGTCAGTGTCGGATTTGACAGCGGATTAAATTGAGTCGTACAACCGGAATTGTTTAGTTACTTACCTAGACTCTCCCTCAGCTAATTATCACGGGTTTCATCATACATGGATTTTTTTTCCTTAAAAGTGTTTGGTGTGTCTGTTTGAATACTCGTATACAGGTGCCTTTATTACCAATAGGATAATGTCAGATTGGCATTTAAATGAGTTAACAGACGTATAAACCTTTTAGAGGGGTGACAAGTCTATTGACTCAACCTTCAAGATTATTAATATTTGAAGAGAGCAAAAATTTGATATTTGTATCGTTTACATTGATTTGTACTATCTAATCCATTATCAAATCATATTCTCAGTATATGTGTGTGTGTTCGCCTCTTTGTCTGTTCTGTTGTAAGGCATGGGTGAATGCATTGTACATGTAATTGTCTGCTTTGCCAGAATGCAATTGATAATTCATCCTTTTTTGTCCGCATGTCGTTATCTCATGTTCTATTTTGCTTCTTCATTTGTTCTCGCGAGCCTTTCCTTTCTCTCGCATTGCTCTCTTTTTTCTATAAATCTCTCTCTCTCTCTATCGCTCTGGCTCAGCTCAATCCCTTTCTCAATCTCTTCTCCCCACCCCCTTTTCTCTTTTCTAACTATCCATCCTCATTCCTCGCCCCTCCTCTATCACGCACTAAGTATTCATCTCTTGAGTTCGAACTCATCCTCCCCTCCCCCATTTCATATTTTATAGATACACTGGGTTTTTTTTCTATGTAACATTAATTTTAATTGTTACTTTTTATGTACATAATGTATTACATTTTTTAGAGGGGAGCTGTCTCGACAAACCTTCTGCGGTTTTTTACAGTAACCCTTTTTCCATTTGAATGTTATTCTGTACTGCTATTATAATTGTTCATTTTATTCGTATCCTCGTCTCAATAAATCATGACGAAGAATGCCGCCACTGCGCATGCGCTCAACCATATCGCCGGCGCCATTTTTGTTGGATTGCATCTAACTTTTCTGCGCTCGATTTAACCATAAAAATCCTCCTTAATCGGAACTATCTTGGAGTTATCTCGGAATATTGCTAGTTTATTTTGGATGTCTCGTGTTTTTCTACATTTGTGACGATTTTTTACAATGCCGAAGTCGACGCAAAATTCGGATTCTTCCGCTGAAAAATCGAAGAGATCGAACGGCGTGGGATCCGCTCAGAAGAATGGGAACGCTCCCGTTGCGGCTGCCGAGGCTAGCCCGGCGGCGAAGCCGAGCCCCGCTCCTCCCGCTGCGGCGGTGGAGCGGAAGATTGTGAAGCCGGGAAAATCCACCACTAAAGCAACGCCTCATAAAGATACGGAGGATGTGCTAGCCCGGATGGATAAACTTGAGCAAGCTGTCACGAAGCTGGTGGAAACTCAGACTTCACTTTTTGCCCACGGGGCATCCAATAAAATTTCTAACGCCCACGGGGCAAACTCTGATCCCGGATCAGTTGCAAGCAGTAGCAAATACGCCACGGGCGAGTGCTCGATCAACAGCTACCTCTTTGGAGGATGCCATCGAGCTACACAGTGAGGATAATGATCAAATTATGTACTCTGACTCTGATGATGATGGGGGCCTGACCAGCCCCTACGCCGCCCCGCCAGTCATGGACAAGGGCAAGAAAATCCCTATGATGGCGGCCAGATTTGCCTTCCCCTCGGGGGTTGGGGACTCAATTGATGAAGACATTGCTGAGACAATTAACTTCATGATGGGGCAGAAGCTCGATGAAAGGCTCTGAATGAGACAAATGAAAAATATGCTTGTCCTGCAAACACAGAATTTGCTCTTATCGTCCCCAAAGTCAACCCCGAAATCTGGGAAATGACATCTTCTGCTGTTAAAACGAGGGACCTTCGTTTACAAAGCTTACAAAAATCTCTCGTAAAAGGGATTTCGGCGTTTGCCCAGAACTTGTCCTCGGACAATATGACCGAAGCGCAGCAGGATGGCTTGGCTCTCCTCTGCGATGCCAGCTTGCAGTTATGTGCCATTCGTCGAGAAGGGATCAAACCAGATTTGGGGCAGTTCGGACGGAAGCTCTGCAAACGCCCAGTGAACTCTTCCAATTTCTTGTTTGGGGATGATTTGGGGCAAACACTCAAAGAACTAAAAGATAAGAGAAAAGCAATGGAGGGGATGATGAAGCCACCTCATACTCATAGCCATAGCTCCCAATACCATCCCTATAAGCGCACGGGTGACATGCGCCAAAAGCAATCGACTCCAAAGAATGCAGGCTGGACCCCTCGGGATTTCAGCGCAGGTTCAAAGCAAACGGGATGATATGGCAAGCCTTTTTTAGGACAGTGGAAGGGGCACCACAAGGAATGGCCCCGATCAAGCGACCCGTCGCCCGCCAGAATGGACGACCAGAGGACAAAGGCCAAGGGCCAGCCCCAACGCCACGGGCAGGGGGAAAGTAACTGGAGCCTCCCAAGCAATCATTCAAGAGGTGAGTACCTCTTCTACTAGGGAATTATCAAATGCAGTCGGAGGTCGACTGAAGTTATATTACAAAGACTGGTGTACTCTTACATCGGATCCCTTCATTCTTCAGGCCGTTAGAGGGTATAAAATTGAATTTAACCCTGCCAAATTTCCTCCTCAGCGGAGCAGACCCCTTTACCCATACAAAAGGGATAAAGCTGAAATGGCAAAGATTGATGAAGAAACTGCTCGTTTACAGGAGAAAGGGGTCATTGAGCGATGCCTCCCTGAGGCTGGTGAATTCATTTCAGAAATTTTTACTCGGCCAAAGAAAAATGGAGGGATCCGCTTAATTTTAGATCTGTCAGAGCTGAATAACTCTGTTGATTACCAACACTTCAAGATGGACAATATTTTGTCCATTAAAGCCCTTCTTTCAGAAGGCTATTTCATGGCTTCAGTAGACCTCCGTGACGCATATTACACAATTCCTATACACTCAGAGTCAAGAAAGTATCTCCGCTTCAAATGGGCAGGGCAACTGTGGCAGTTCAAGGCCCTCCCCAATGGCTTAACCTCTGCCCCAAGACTGTTCACAAAAGTACTAAAACCAATACTTGCCTCTTTGAGACACTCTGGGCATCTTGTTCTCGCCTACCTAGATGATACTATCATCATTGGGAAATCCAGAACAGCCACTCAAAAGGCTGTGCAAGCTACAGTCGAAATATTCTCCAAACTCGGCTTTGTTATCCACCCGGACAAGTCGGTTCTGGATCCTACTCAGGATATTGAATTTTTGGGTTACAGACTCAACACCGTTTCCATGAAAATCACACTCCCTGAGAACAAGATTACTGATATCAAGGAGGCATGTATTGACTTGATTTCTGACAAGAAACCCTCTATTCGTGAAGTAGCTAGAGTAATAGGGAAAATCATAGCCACTTTCCCTGCAGCCCAGTATGGGCCACTGCACTATCGGACCATGGAGGTTGAAAAGATCAATGCATTAAAACAGAGGGGCCATTTTGATCGCCCTATGTATCTCTCTGATAAAGCAAACTCTGACCTTCAGTGGTGGATCGAGAACGTGCCTATGGTTTGGAACCCAATCTGGCGTAAAAACCCCACTGTTGAGCTGCGGACCGATGCTAGTGGCCAGGGGTGGGGCGCTACGAACCTAACCTCGCAAACAGGGGGCAGATGGAATGCGCAAGAATTGGAACGTGCCAAATCAAATGAGATTAATTACTTGGAAACCCTCGCTGCAGGGTTCGGGCTGAAAGCCTTTTGCTCCCAGATTCGGAATACTCATGTGCTTATGCGCCTTGATAATTCTACTGCAGTCGCTTACCTGAATAATATGGGGGGTGTCAAATCTGCATCTTGTAATGAAATGGCACTTCAGATTTGGGACTGGTGCAGCAGGCGTGATATCTGGATAACGGCTGCGCATCTGCCTGGGTCACAAAATGTTGAGGCTGACCTCATGTCCAGAAAATTTAATGACAATACCGAGTGGATGTTAGATAGAGGGCTCTTTCAGGAAATTTGCAAGAAATTTGGTACGCCCAAAGTTGACCTATTTGCATCTAGGCTGAATACGCAGCTCCCGATCTACGTGTCATGGTTACCAGATCCGTATGCCTGGGCAGTGGATGCTTTCACGCTAGACTGGGGTCCCCTTCAGTTTTATGCCTTTCCACCATTTTGCCTCATCGCCAAGTGTCTCCAGAAGGTCAGGCAAGATAAGGCACAAGGATTGTTGGTGGTCCCCTGCTGGCCGACACAAGCGTGGTTTCCACTCTTACAGGATATGTTACTGGAGGCACCATGGCACATCAGGGATTGTAGTTGTCTAGTTAGGCAACCAGTGTCGGGTACCCCCCACCCACTTACAAATCTCTCTCTTTTTATTTGCAGGCTTGGAGCCAGCAACTTCACTCACAAGGCCTCACCACAAGAACTGTGAACATTATTGGAGCCTCATGGAGGGACTCTACTAAGCGTCAATATAACGTTTATTTGTCAAAGTGGATGAAATTTTGTGAGGAAAAGAATTGGATTTGGACCCATACTAAAGCGGGATATGTGCTGCAATTCTTTGATTCGCTTTTCTACGGGCAACATGCAAACTACAACGTGATTAACTCTGCTCGTAGCGCTTTATCTTCAGTAGTGAGCTTAGAAGGGGGCTTATACTCTATTGGAACGCACCCCCTGATTTGTAGGTACTTAAAAGGTGTTTTCCAACTTAGACCCCCCGTTCCCAGATACAGGTGTATTTGGGATGTGAGCAAAGTCTTAAATTATCTTAGGAAACAGTCGCCAGCTCACAAACTGACTTTGAAGAATTTATCACTTAAAGTTTGCACCTTGTTTGCACTGGTTTCGGCTCAACGGGTACAGACGCTGTATGAGATATCTTTGGATAGCTTGAAGTTTTCTTCGGACCGTGTGGATATCAATATTGATTCGCTACTCAGGTAGAGTAGGCCTGGGAATGTGGGAATAAATTTGTCGTTTGGAGCTTTCTCTGCAGACAAGAGATTGTGCATCCTACACTACCTCAGGCATTATAAGAGTAGAACACAGGAGATTAGGGGTCAGGAGCAAGGCCTCTTTATTACTTTTAAGAGACCCTTCCATAGGGCTACGAAACAAACTGTCAGTCGATGGATTAAAGTTACTCTAGAACAGGCTGGAGTCGACACGAACAAGTATTCTGCTCATTCGACAAGGGCAGCGTCGACATCTTTTGCCAGTCGTCATGACATTCCACTCGCCTCAATTCTCAAGCAGGCTGGGTGGAAGGGAGAAAAAACATTTAAGGACTTCTATTTGAAGCCACTTGAAGAGGGACAGCCTTCGTTCTCACAAGCTGTCCTTGAGAGTCAGTGAAGCACATTTTTTGTTGATGGGTAAGGGTGTTTTTCAGTGTTCGATAAACACCCGTGTTTGGAACGGCTTTCGTGCCCGTTGCGAGGGATTTAAAATCTTCGTCATGATTTATTGAGACGAGGATACGAATAAAATAGACTAATTAAACGAAAACTTACCAAGTTTGAGGCTTTAATTACTATTTTCATAGTATCCGGAGGCGAGATAAATCATGCCCTCCTCTCCCTCCCTTTTTCATCTAGCTTCAGTTTTTCGTTGTTAGCCTTAATTTTATTCGTATCTTTTTCCTCGCGTCGGGCACGACGGCTTTGAATTATGGTTGAGCGCATGCGCAGTGGCGGCATTCTTCGTCATGATTTATCTCGCCTCCGGATACTATGAAAATAGTAATTAAAGCTTCAAACTTGGTAAGTTTTCGTTTAATTAGTTTATTTTATACTATTTTGATGGAAATAAAGTCTCTTTGAATTGAAAAAAAAGAAAAGAAAAAAAAATCTACTGTAAACGAGAGTAAAAAGTAATTTGCTCTCACCACACTGAATCAAAATAAAAATCCTAAAATATCAAACTTGTTTGCATAAAATAAACATCTTTTTTCTGACTAACAAATGACAAACTTTCACGAAATAGAGACATGATAACGAAGCTTTTCGACCTGCACTCATCAGGTTATCACGCAGGTATGTAACAAATTACTCGAAATCAACTATATTATACTCGATGCAACCCGGACGCCGTAATTTCAGAACAATCGCAAAGCTTGGACGAACTCCTTTTGTCTGCACAGAAGGGGTTCGTGCGATTGAATGTAGGCGGCTTCCAGAAAGCGTATAAATGCGCTGCGCTTCTGGCCCGGGACATAATTGAGAATTGATCGTCGGCATAGCTTTGTGCACAAGCTGGATTGTTCAGCAAATGGAGACCAATCGCTGAATCGCATTTGGCTATCTTTGGTCAGTTAGCGTGCATTTCAGATTTGCAGGCACGGACGGGCTGGGTGCGCTGATGGGTTGTACGGTTCCCAATAGTCGAGGGGACATGTAGTTTAATGCGATCAGCCAACCGCTGGGAAGTACGGCCCACGTACCTGGCATCGCACCGGCACTGAAATTGGTAAATAACATTACTCAAGTGGGGGTGGGTAGTACATCCTTGCTAGTTGACGGTAGCATCCTATTTGTAGAAAACACCGCAAGCCCACATTCACTGGGCATTACACGAGATGGGACTCGTACTTGAGTAATGTTATTTACCAATTTCAGTGCCGGTGCGATGCCAGGTACATTCTCGCCACCCCTCCCCCCCCCCCCCCCCGAGCAATTTAAATACGGATCTCCTTCCAAGGTTGACAGCCCTGCATATCTGTGCCCCCCCCCCCCTTTTTACAAAATCCTGGATCCGCCCCTGATTAATGATTTTAATCAGGGGCGGATCCCCCACCCCCTTTGGAACCCAACTGGCATACCTTAAGTACACAATACAAAAAAATTGCCCCCTTGAGTAATTTTCCGGCTCTGTGCCCCCTTTTAAAAACTCCTGGACCCGCCCCTGATGACAGCCTTGCATTTCTGTGCCCCTCCTTTTTTTTTTACAAAATCCTGGATCCGCGCCTGATAATAATAATTATAATAACAATATTTAGAAAAAGTCAACGTACCCTTTCGGCAAAACCGGGGGTGATTTGGACGAATGATGGCGTTCCAGTCAACGCCACGTGACCCAACCAACACGGGGGGGGGGGGGGGGGTGGTCTTTGGATGAATGGTGGCGTTCGTGTCAACGCGACGCGACGCTATATACCCACCCTTTCGGATTGAGCCGTTTTGTATTATTGAAGTCTGTATGGCATCTAAATAAATAGGCGGATTCTAAACCTTCATTTTTGTGTGCGTTGATATGATTCTACCTCACTATTTTCATCCGCAATACAATTACCCCAATTAAAAAATAATGAATTAGCAATCTATCAATCGTTCAAATAATCAATCAAACCATTCCTCTAGGCACTCTGTATATTATTCTGCAGGTTACACTAGTCAAACCTATCAGGTACCAAACCTTTTAAACGGTCGAATAAGAGACAAAGAGATAAAGTGGCCCCTTCTAAAGAGCCAGTCACACCAACAAGACCGACGCCACACCGACACCAGACCGAAAAAAATGACATTGCCCCCAATGGCCAATAATTTGTCCTTTTGGATTCGGTGTAGGGTCGGTTTGTTGGTGTGACTGTGGTATAAAGGGCATAATTTTATGCACCGGGCAAATATATACGAACTCACAACCCCCTGATAGGAAATAAAGTGACTGAACAACTATACCATGGTGCTCCCGTTATGTTCCCATCATAGTTTCACAAAGAGGACTGGCGGAATTACCAATTTATGTCTGCACAAATCTCGAACGCAGCGAACTTGTGACCAATTTAGAAATTACGCGGAGCTAGCTGCGAAAGATCGGAAAGTGTTTCATGTTTCTGGTGAGGAACTTATGATGGTGAATTTTCCTGAAGTTGGTTGAGGATGTGTGCATTACTATATAAAGACCTGTCCATCTTAAAAGTGAAGTCCATTCTAAATGATCGAATTGCCCATTAAGATTATAGTATCCCCAATAATATGACTTTGGAGATATCAAGATCACTTGGAAGTATTTGTCCGATAAATCAATGGAGGCCTATCCGACATCGCTTGAAGATCGGATCCAAGATATTGCGAAGCGTTTGCCTGTAGTTCCTTTTCATCACCATGTAGATGAGAGGATTTATCCAACATTGTGACGAAGTGAGAAAACTCAAGATGATCAAAGCTAGCGAATCCACACATCCTCGATTTTGTACCGTGTATATCTGCCACATTGCCGTGGGTAACCAGGCAACGAAGAAAGCCGAGGAGACTGCAATGCAGACGAGCACTCCTTTCAGCTCCGATACTTGCCGCCTCCCGGGCATCCTCCGTTCATCCTTCCCACCTTTTCGCTCCTGCTTCTTTACCGATGATGCCGTTGCGTCGGCCGTTTTGCACGTAGACTCTTCATCAGTGAGGGTACTTTCCCTGAAGCGGCCCTCTAATTCTGCAATGCGACGAGCCTGTTTTCTCGAAATGTTGGCAACCATTCCCTGCATAATAGTTATCACAAGTGCGAACAGTATCAGGAGATAGGAAAACACGTGTACAACGTAGGTCAATAGCCCTTTTGCACGGTAATTTATGAAACACGAACCAATCATTGGATAAAATTGAACATCCGAGAAGGGTCCAGTGCTTCCCACAGCCATCACCACAGCCATCGTTATATAGTAGCTAACGGTGACAAAGACAGACGCTGCAATTGCCCTGGACTTTGTGATCATCGACGCGTATTTGTACGGATGAACGACGGCGATGAAGCAATCATAGGTGATTAGAAGGATGAGGACGATAGATATACCAAGATTTGTGATGTTCAGGTAGTGGCAGAAGACGCAAAACTCATGACTGAATGGCCATGACTTGAGAGCCACTGCTGGTATTGAGGGTATCAAACTAATACCCGTACAAAGATCCGACATGGATAGGAAAGATAATATCACTTTCCTCGGCTCACTAACATTCGCCAGCTTTCGTAGCACCATGAAATTCAGCGTGTTCCCGACTAAGCAAAGTATACAGGAAATTAGCAAAGCAGTTGAGTAAATGTACCGTAATGTTGAGAATCGTACAAGCGTTTCCGTATCGCTACTATCAAAAGTGCAGTTTGTTGAATCCATTATTCCATAACTTGATCTCAGCTGAATCCCTACAAATCGCTGAGAAGTTGGTCCTTATTGTCACCAATGGCTCAATCATTCCAAATGTTTATTGGAGTAATGTCAAACAAAACGCAGCGAAGTCCGAATGTGAATTCTTAGAGATCAACCTACTACATTATGTTGTGTCTCATCTCGTTAACGATGAGTGATGCTTTCCATGATGATTTTTTTTTTCACTTCTCGACCCACTTAACCCCGCTCATGACTGTTGAGAGCCTTGACAACGATTCAATCTACTTTTCATGAAGGTTTTCTGTTGATATCACATGTTGATTCGACTTCATAATTACGCAAAGACCCTAACCTCGGCAAATGATAATAAGTGGACAGCCTGCAATTAAAGCCTGCAATTGATTGACACCAATTAAGCGGAAAATCTTTAAATTATTATGATGATTTTCTGACTACGTTTGCCATGAACGTAGTTGCATAGAGACAGAGGGCAGACAATGTTTGCAATGAATAGCATTTTTCCTCAAAGGGATAGGCCTTTGAGCGCCTTGAACACCTTATACGTGGTGGATATGAGAGCTATAAAAATACCCAATATTAATATTATTATTATAACACGATCAAAACTACTTTCGAAAAATAAACTCGAGGGCATTTTCAAAGGCCTATTGTACTGCCCATAGAAATCAGGTTCGGATTACGTAATAGGTGATTGTAATAGTCGCACATTTCTAAAGGTGATAGACAGGGCTATTGAAATTGCCTTCAGTTGATTTTTCGAAAGTAGTTTTTATTGTGTTTTATTAAAATGACCTTCGAGATTGAGTAATGATTTCCACCTTCCAGTGGAAATGGGAGTGACTAAGTTGTGCATAAAATATTCTGTCCTATTTTGCCTGGAAAAGATTGACAGGTTAGTTTGTTGGCAAATACTTGTATATCATCTTAATTGTTTTATAGTGTTTACAAAATGCTAACAGCTGTAATTATTTTTCAGTTATCCATCAAAGAAAAATAGTTCGGATCGCCATGAGCGTCGAAAGGCGGACCTGCGCGCTATACAAGTAGCCACTATTATATTATTATTATTTTATGTCATGGCCTAAATGTGAGTTAGGTAGTACCTTTTCCTTTCGTGAGAATTAATGTTGTCACAAGTTTACAGTGCGTATGTTTTGACGAGAACAAAATTGCTGCTTTAATCAATTTTGTCCTTATGCTCAGTAAGATATTGCAAATCTGTTATATTCGACTTGATAACCACTGAGACGGCCCTTCGTGTTGAGTTGCAGCCACAGGCGTAGCCAGGATTTTTCAATAGGGGGGGGGGGCAGACGTGAAGGATACAACCGCATAGCCAGGATTTCATTTTAGGGAGGCGGTTGTGGGGGTACGCGAAGAGTGCGAAATTGGTGATGAGCACGGAAAGTGTGCTCCCCAGGCTGCCAGGGTTTCGCATTTCAAACCTTCAGAAACTAGATTTCCAGTGCATTCACCCTCCGGATTTGGGGGCTCGTGACCCGTAAAGATTATGATTTTTCTTCATTTCCCCGTATATTTCCTTTCTCTCCTTTGCGTTTTTTGCGCCACCTTGCTGCCGGGGGTATTTGCCTCCCTGCCCCTAGATACACCACTGACCGAAGAGACCGAGTGGGGTGGGAGGGGGTATCCCCCTCCTACATCAGGGAATTTTCAAAAATCTGTCTATAAAACTTGCATTTTAGAGCATCCCAAAATGGTTTTTAATGAAAAGAAAACTTCACGGATCTACGCCAATGGACGGAACCCCTTAATTGACAATAACAATGCGAGCGAGCGAATATTCTTCGATATTTTCGCATATTTTCGCAAATTATGGCATTTCTCATTTCCTTACTTCTAATCATTACAGAATGTTATGGTATTTCAAGATCAAACATCATGAGTTTGGATAATTATTATAATTAGTTTAAAGTTAATGTATCGTAATTCTTATTTATTTTATCCAAAAATATAGGGGGTGGGGTGATAATACAGGCCACCCCCCCCCCCCCACCTGATAGTTAAATAAACATGCTGGAAGCCTTATGAACAAAAATGGAGATATTATGAAATTGCTTGATGAATGCAATATACAAGTATTTCATCAGGAAATTAAATTCTTGGGAGTTAAAATTAAATAGCAAATTGATTTATCTAAAGTTAATACACTCTAAAAACTCAAATGTTAAATCTACATTTAAAAGGTTGGAGGAGTGACAACATTTTCAAAATGGTAAATGAACACTTTTAACATGCTGCATCCAACCTTTAATCTATTAGATCCAGCATGTTAAAAGTGTTTATTTACCATTTTAAAAATGTTGTCACTCCTCCAACCTTTTAAAAGTAGATTTAACATTTGAGTTTTTAGAGTGTATTCAAAGCTAATGATTAATACTAGAAGAAAATATACCCCAAACTCATGGCCGTGTTATCAGTTTGTCTCAATCAGAAACTGCTTTTCATACTTAGGCCCTGTCATTGAAAATCATTATGCGATGTGCCGATGTCTGAATTTCATCAAAACCTTCTGACTTCTTCCTCTGATTTTCCACTTTGGTTTCTCACCTAATCCCTAACCTCTTCATTATCGCTCGTTAAATTTTTCTTAGTATAATATAGACTAAGTTTTGTTTTCATAGTGCCTGTTGTAAAGATGACGAAAAAGAGCGAAGGGCAAACTTTATTATTACCATTATTGTCATCACCACTACTACCATAACCACCTTCATCATTAACTTCATTATTTCATCCCCATCAGCACCACGATGATAATCGGCGTCGTTTGGGATGTATATGTGAATTAAACGCATTTCGAGTGACATGAGCTTGATTTCTTGCAGTAGATCTGTGGATCAGATTCACATTTTATTTAATTCAGTAATGAAATGGAAATATGAAATGTCATTGAAAAGGATGGGGTCACAAAAGGGAAGGAGGAGTCGAGAAAAATGTAGGAATTAATGTTATTTTGCACAACAACAACAAAAAAGAATGAAAAGGGACAAAAACTTGCTACCCATACTTTTTTAATGAATGTGAATGTGTGCATTTATCCCTCCCCCTTCAATCCCACTTATTAAAGATAACAGTCATATTGAATTTAACACCTATAAAGACAGTCTGCATATTAGGCAGGAAGCGATCAAGCATGTCAATAAGAAAACAATAAACTTTGTCGACAAGATTTTGAGTCAGAAAGTCTTCTACCATTAAAGGGAATTTTCCTGCACTATCTCGGATTTATTATTTACGGGGTAGGTAATGATCAACCAAACCTAAATCGAGTATGGATCAGAATTATTTCATGCATGCCACGATGCAAAAAATGACAATTTTGAAAATATTTGTTTTTTTTTCTCTCTCAAATGAAATACAAACTGTACAAATCATTCATAACAAAATTGCACATACATGTATATCCATTCATAACAAAACAGGATGCATTTTACATTGATATTTTGACATAAATCGCAATAATTAAAGAAAATATTAAATTATTAATTAAAGAAACATATTATATTTTCATAAACTATACATATTTTCATATAAATGATCAAAGAATAGTATTTCTGAGAATTTTTTGTCTGTTCTCCAACCCCCTGTCAGGATTTTACTAGGATACAACAAATAAACAAGGCGACCGTATTATATCAATGTTCAATGACAAATTAATTTAGAAATAAATCTGTATACCTCAAATACAGGTAAGATCTTTGGTTACATTCAAGTGATTTAACTTGAAGAAGAAAAAATACATATATATATATATATGTATAATATTATATCGATAAGTGCACACACACACACACACACACCCCCCCCCCAAAAAAATTATATCGTAGAGTAATGAGATCTTATTTAAGTGCCGTTAATTAATTATTGGATTAAGTTCCCGTTTCAAGTTCAGTTCTAATCTCACTAGGTATTGTCCTTTTTGTTTATTGTTTGCTTTGATTGGCTGCTACTAAAATGATCAAAATACCGACGTAGGTTTTTGCGACAAATCGATCGTGGCCAGTGGCGGCACCAGGATTTTTAAAGTGGGGGGGGGGGGAGGGGCAAATGGGGGGCAAAAGAAAATGTTGGGGGGGGGGCAAGGGTGGACAAAAACATTTTCCACCCTTTTATTTGTTTTCACTCCGGAAAATTATATAAGCTTCTCACTGGGGGGGGGGGGGGGGGGCAAATGCCCCCATGCCCACCCCCCCCCCCCCACTTGGTGCCGCCACTGATCCTGGCTATGTCGATCTCCGACAAAAGTCGGAAAGATGATGCCACGTCCGCGTGGCTATCAGTCACGTGATCTAGCCTGAATGAACCAGATAGTCCTCGGCTGATCAAGAACACTAAGAGGCTCAGCGTGCACTGAATGAACAATCTTGTCCTTGGTAAACGGCTATGAACAAATTCACCAATATACATCCCTCAAAATACATGCAATTATATACAACACTTATATCTTTAGGATATATTTCCCTTACAAAATACAGGATGAAATAAATAACGGTTTTTTCACCACCCTTCATTAAATTACGAACTAGGGTCATCTATAAAAAATCCGTTTTGCATTTAAAAACTGGTTAAAGGGGAATTAACCTCATCATATAAATATGCTTATATTCAAAGATGTAATAAATTCCTTCTTGTTGTTCTACGTAGTTTTGCATTAAAATATACGAGATAGGTATAAATTAAGATTTTCTCAGCAAAATTTATCGTCTGCTAGCGATACCCGGGAGCTGCCAATTTCTTGATGTGTACATACAGATATTTTTAATCCGAATGCAAAATTGTCTTTCTTCCTGATACAAAATCCCATTTGAGATTTAAAATATTTAACTGTATATACATATATTCAAAAAACGAAAATGTGTTTCATATTTCTTTGAAAATTACGTTACTCAATATAAATCTATTTTCTTGATACTATGACGTACCCGACGGAGCGAATTCATTCAAATTTATGCCAGATGACTTTCCCAAGCGTCAATAGTGACAAACTATGCATTCACCTGCTTTGAGATAATGGACTTCAAAAGTCAGAATGCGCGTTGTATAAATTATGTTCTGCTCTGCCAGGCAAGCCCAAGAAAACGATTTCTAGTTCTAAGAAATCTATAAATTTCAAATTTTAGAATAATGTATACACCTGTTATGTATTTTCCATCATATATTGGGATTTTCTATAATGAAGAGAAGCAATTTAGCTCGAGGATTAAAAATATCTTCCTGACCGAAACGGTTTCCAATGGTTCATGTACAACTCCATGTCATCAATAAAATGACAGCCACATGTAAAGTGTTAACAGATGATACCGTGAGCTAGAATGTCTTGATTTAAACCCTTTTCTGATATTTTGTTTCTAAAGTTTTACAGGTCAATGATTAAGAATACATTAAACATTTGAACATAAGTACATTTTATATTCTAGTGTTAATTCTCCTTTAAAGAAATATAGTCCCTTCTAGCACATGCTCCAGATTTATAATTTGTTGATCAACCTCCTTACTAATGTACTATATATACATTACATCATTAGTACACAAATAAAATTTACTTTGAATAGAATTCAGAAATTGTGTATGAAACTTTAAAGCATTTGCATGAATAAACGCAACATTATCTCTATATGGATCGAAAATCGTGAGAACGATGTTAAATGATTGTGCACGAACCTCTTGAGTTAATTGGTTCGTAATTAATTCCAATGCACCTACGAAGTAATTTACAAGAAAATATTTTCTCCTTGAAAAAAGAAATGTTTTCTTTCTACCAAAATAATATCAATTTAATCCTACAATTTATGGAATTTTTGATAGTATGAATAGGTACTTCAATGCCAAATAACGTTAAATTACAGACATAGTCGTTTTAACCTCATGACCAAGTTAACCAAATTGCAGTAAATTGTTACAGTTATCCCGACAAATTTGGTCTTATGGCAGGAAAATGATGTTTCTGGCATGAAGAATACTGCAGTACCGGTGTCATCAGCTTGCCTAGTACCTCCTTGCCCTAGCTAAGGACATAAGGTAAACGTCTGTCACCTTAGGTTAAAAAATATGGGCACAGCCACAGGCTAGTTATGTGCCCGATATGAATGCGGACATAGGCTTGGATAGTATCTTTCTTTTTCACTTTTTATCTATATTAGAAACCCAGTTTGGCTGTCCCAGGCCGGGTCATACACTCTTAGAAATGTTGGGTAAATGCCACTGGGTAAATGAAGATTGGGCATAGGTTGGTTAAATCTTGCTCAACTTTTACATGCATTTACCCAACATTGGTCAAAAATAAGAATGAAATTGGTAAAGTTTACCCAAAAGTTGGTCGGACTCATAAGGACCCTCATGTTGGGTAAACTTTGGGTAAAATTTTGCCCAATATTTCTAAGAGTGTACAATAATGCACACTAGGAATCATTAGCATTCTCCACCCGCTTCTGTCTCAGACAACGAAACAATCTCCGAACCTTGAGACGATACGCATTCCTTCCGTAGTAGAAGATCAAAGCATTCCACCAAACCCGATTCATGTATAAGAGATGGATAGCGATAAAGAGTTGATAAACATCAAAATTATTAATAATTTGCATGGTTTTGTATATAACCTCTGGCAAGAAGCCGAGGAAAAACGTACCCGACAACAGAATGGCTAACTTAACTGCCCTCCAATCTGCTGATTGTTGCGGGGGATCGACCTTCTTACTAGGCATATCGTTCTGTCGATGAGGAATAACATCAACTTTGGGAAACGATTCCTTTGTTGAGGGTTGACCAACTTCATGTGGACTGATAGGGGTAGCAGGAGGAGGTTTGGAACCTTCGACCAGGTCATGTTCTTGAAATGCCTCATATGGTCCCGTAGGACAATCTTCCCTATTTCCTGATACGTTAGACGACGTACCCTCTTGGAAACCGTTCATCTGTTGGTGTTTCACGTTTGGATGTGTCGAAGACGTTGCGGAGAAAGCCGATGTCATGTCGACAGCTGCAGACTGGTGTTTTGTTGCGGTTTGTTCTGTTTTGTCTGGCATCGAAAAAGTGTTGACAGTTGACTTCGGGGCCATGTTCTGTCGAGTTTTAATCAACTTGGTGTGACGGCGAGTGATACAGGCAATATGTGAATGTAAGCAAATAATCGTGACAAGGAAAATGCTTACCCAACAGGACTCTATGATAGTATCCGTCGACACCTTACCGTCGCGGCTTGCCCAGTCGCATGCCCCTGCTAACGGGTCAAAAGTGATATTAGGCTTAGAAGATGAAAATAAAAGTGAAACTGGACCTTGGAAAACACTTTGACTCAAGAAGCTTGCCGTGACATAACCTATTCGATTTTGTGTAACGATTTGCTCATATCGAAGAGGCCGAGTCACATAGATATGCTTGTCAATGGCGAGAAGAAAGAGGCATGGGCTTGTTATCCGTGGGTAGGTTTTCCAGACCAAAGTGAAAATTAAACAAAATGTTTCTCCGTATACCCATTGACGCAGGAAGAATCCTGGGAGGGTAAGGAAGGCTGTTAATGAGACAAATATATCAGTTATGAATAAGATGCTATAGAATGTCTTGCTCGCAAGGCTTATTCCCGGCAGACGAGGTACGACGAAGATGTTGAAGATGTTCGTCAGAAGACCGGCAAGTGACGCTAGTGAGATGATGATAGCTTCGAAGAGGAAAACCCCGTCTGGTGCGGAATATGATGCATCAAAAGACCCATTGTATTGAGACAGTCTTACCGACATTGTTAGGTCTTTTTGTATATTATACTCTGCAAGAAAACTGATGTCCAGCTTCTGTGAACGTTAGATTATGCTGTTGATAATTGTTTATCTTCCTTGTTCTGTACTTAGACAGGCTCACCGACATTTATAAAATCTTGATAAAATCGCGTATCCTCTGCAAGAAAACTGTATAAGCTTCCGATGAAAGTTTTTGTTCTTTCCTATTTTCCCAGTTATGTACTTACAGCAGAAACATAAAGAAAGCCAGAAAGCTGACGTCCCATCGTAATTTGCCGGAGCCCGTTCATACATAAGTTACTGCGTATGAGGTATCCCTTTTTTTGACCGATGGTAATACTAAAAGCCTTCATATTCACTTCAGTTACTCCTGGTCTATCATTTATTGTTCCAGTAGCCTATACAATGATGAAAAATCACAACTGCTGCGGATGCGATGATAACGAGATCTTTTTTCCGTAGGCATCATTATTCAAATTGGTCATCCTGTTCAAATATTCATTCTGAATCTCTTCTCCATTAAGTGGACACAATCCTCTTCCCTATTATATGCATGTCATCTGCGTTTCAAGAGCTGACAATACTGACATCCCCACGCAACCTTGCTATTAAAACCTGCTTTTAATATGAGGAATTCTGGCTGGCCTTGTGATTACAGGACCAATTTATTTTTTAAAAGTGGTCCGAGGCGTGCTTTAAATTATGTACAGAGTCAATTACGGGATATCAGAGCCAAAATTTTAATGGGTCAGCAAATACGAATCACCGAGATTGCAACTAACTCTTTATCTTACTTGCAGTGAAATGACTATAGGGCAATTAATTTCACCGCTGGCTATGATACCTATTCTCTCTCTCTCTCCCTCTCTCAAAATGAATGAAATAATTTAAATTTTGCAGTAATTGTAAATGTTCGAATTTACCAGGCTTCATCAGGAAATTATCATATTTATTCAAGTTGTAACTCTTCATTATCATTATGGTATAGGCTACTGGAAAAGGCTTCCAACATAGCAATGCATTGCGCACAGAATACCAGAGCAACAATTAAAGCAGGTGTGTAGTACATTTATAAACACAAATGCAAAAGCCAAAAGAAAAAAAAAAGAGAGCGAGTGAGAGAGATAGAGAGAGAGAAAAAAATAGAGAGTCAAACAAGAGAAGAGAAAGAGAGAACTATATAGAGGTTACAAGGAAAGGGGGAAACAGACCAAGAGTTAGAAATAAATAGGGAAAGGGAGATTTGAAAGAGAGAAAGAAAGGAATTAAGAGCAGAGAGACACAATAGAAATGATAAGATAATGAAAGGGATATCTACCACAGGTGCTATCTTATAGAATTATATCAACATTTAGGCCTAAGTCATTGTTTTTAGTGGTTATGTTGCCATTTCTAACACTGGATGGCTCTTCTACTAGTGCGTTTTTAGTCATAGCTCCCTTTATCGGATAGGTGAGACAGGGCCCAAAATCCATACCAATGACCTTTCTCGCCTATGCATCATCAAGTATGTTGGAAGGAAGTAGGCCTAGATAAAAGCTAAAAGCGTCCAAACTGAAGCTTGTCTGGTGTTTAATAACTGATGATTTCAATCCAATTAACCAGAGAATGACACGGCGAAATACAAGGTTATGTACTCTATCATTCTGATTCTGATGATGGATAGGTAAAATCTAAAAAGCTACAAGTATCAAAACCTGTCAGATACAGGCGTTTTTCATTATGAATAATGCATAGTATTGAGTTAATTATTCATATTAAGTTAACGAGCACTATCGCTTGTGCTTCTACAAATTATTCAGCCTAATACGTCAGATCGAGCCATAAAAACCATTTTGTCAGCTCGGTGTAAGCGAATTAACAATAATATCATGTGCCATTTTGCTTAGTCGAGCAGTGATATGTTTGTTTGTTTTTCTGTTTGTTTGTATTTTGTTTGTATCTTTTTTCAGCATTAGGGTTACGATGTACAAACAAATCCCCAATCTTCCTTGTCCAAAACGCTTGCATGTAGGTCTATATACTATTAAAGTAGCTATTCAAAGAAAATCACAAATATGGCAATTAATGTATCACTAGAAACTGGGAAGCTTACAGATGGCAATCGTATAAGTTTTATGTCAACTGCGTATCTGATGATTATAAAAACAACACAAATAAAAGCTCTTCTCAGCATCTGGAATATCCGAGGATTCGCCAGAAATATAGCGATGTTTTGATGTCGTCACACTCGGGATCGATCCTGCTTAAGCAGACGACGTCCTATAATGAATGAACGTAATTGCAATGCAATTATTTATCAAATTATAAAGAGTTTGGTGTATTTAAACATGACCTTATTTCACACCATTATAAAGGGAAAGTGAAACTGATTCTGATAGCTAAAACCGTTTGATTGTAAATACACAGGAGAAGGGTCAATGATAAATGAAATAAACCCCACTTTCAAATTGAAAAGCCCTCCGAATAATAGCAGGATGGTATTCGTTCCCTCTTGAAACGCCGAACATGCCCCGGTGCAAGCAGCTGAAAATACAATGGCGTCTTATTTTGTTTACAAGTGACTGATTCCTTTATTTTTTAACGCTGCATTTTTCAACAAAATAATACCATACACGAAGTTAAGAGTGAGGCAACAGACTAACATTAAGACTGACGCTAGTGAAGGAAGAGAAATAAGTGAAGAGGAGATGACAAAATAGGCTCTGAAAAATGTGTAAGATGTTATGGGACATCGTCTGCTTAGACAGGACTGGTCCATGGTGTGTCGTCACATATCTCAGCAGCGTTCGAGGAGCTCTTCAGCTGCTATATCGGGGGCTGTATTTTACCGTTTTATAATTGATAATAATCATTACTTCAAATGTTTCCAAGCGTTGAATTTGGATAACCTTGTTTAATTTATGCCATCTATGCAATAATAAGTATTAAGCCAATATTTAAAATCATTAAAGTTCTACTTTAATATTATTCCTTGACAGAGAATTTGGAGTAAAAAGGCGACCCCCAAAATATGATGGTCTTTTTTGTTTGTTTGTTTTTTCTTCTCAGAAAATTTGCGGAATATTGTGCCCCTTTTCAGTTGGAGTATATCTTCTCTGTCTGTGTGGGAGTTGGGTGTGCAAGTGGGAGTGTGTGTTGTGTGCATGTGTGGGAGGTGGGTGTCTTTGTGTCTTTGTGCGTATGGGGGAGGTGGGTGAGAAGGTGAGAGTGTGTTTGGGGCGTATGGGAGAGGTGGGTATGCGTGTGGGAGTGTGTTTTGTGCTTATGGGGGAGGTGGGTATGCGTGTGGGAGTGTGTTTTGTGCTTGTGGGAGAGGTGGGTATGTTGCGTGCATTTGCCATTGCTTGGGAAGCTGGGTGTCATGCAGGAGTTTTAACCATAATCATTGGCCAAGTGATGATAACTCTAACTTCCGAACGTAGTTTACCCTTGACAGTAAAGCATTAATCCTCTTTAACCTACAAAGAGAAAGAGAGAGAAGGGGAGGAAGGAATGGGGTCAGTGTAGGAAATTGACGACAAAGTAATTGAGTCATACAATCATGAAAATGGCTTATTTCCTCACCTAGACTCTCGCTCATATGGTAATCTTCGGTGAGCTTCGTTTTACAAGGAATAATTATTGTATCCCTCGGCAGTATGCCGGAGGATACTTTGGATTCAGCAGCGTTCCGCCGCCCCGTCCGCCGCCGCCACCACGTCACATTCATGTATACGCACTAGCGGTCACATTTCTCGACGGATTTCTTTCAAACTTTGTATGGAGGTGTATCTTGGGAAGATCTGGAAACCTATAGATTTTGGTGATGCTGCCCTTAGTGTTCCGTCTTTTATAGGGTAAAAGGCCATATTTTGGGGGATAGTTTGTGTACGCACTAGCGGTCACATTTCTCGACGGATTTTGTTGAAATTTTGCATGAAGGTGTCTCGTGGTATAATCTAGAAACATATAGATTTTGGTGATGCTGCCCTCAGTGTTCCGTCTTTTATAGGGTCAAAGGTCATATTTTGACAGATGTCTTGCACAGAACTCCTAAAGACGAGTTCTGTGATGTCTTGTGTGCACTCTTGTGTACGCTCTGGCGATCACATTTCTCAACTGATTTTTTTTTTTTCGTTCAAATTTTGCGTGCAGTTGTCTTTTTGTGTAATCTAAAAACCTATAGTTTTTGGTGATGCTGCCGCCAGTGTCCCGTCTTTTATAGGGTCAAAGGTCATACTTCAGGGCATGGCGTGAGTGCACTCTGCAGGCCACATTTCTGGATGGATTTCTTTCAAATTTTGTATGGAGATGTATCTTGGTATAATCTACACATCTTTACTTTTTGGTGATACTGCCCCCATTGTTCCGTTCTTTATAGGGTCAAAGGTCATTTGTCCATTTCTTGCACTCTTACTTCTGCATTTCTTGACGGATTTCGTTCAAATTGTGCAGGAAGGTGTCTCTGGTGTAATCTCAAAACCTATAGTTTTTGGTGATGCTGCCACCAGTGTTCCGCTTTTTATAGGGTCAAATGTCATAATTTTGGTTGCATGCATTCTGGAGGACACATTTGTTGACTGATTTCTTTCAGATTACTCTAGACCTCTACAGTTTTTGGTGATGGTGCCCTCAGTGTTCCGTCTTTTATAGGGTCAAAGGTCATATTTTAGTGGATATCTTGTGTGTGCTCTGAGATCACATTTCTTGACAGATTTCTTTCGAATTTTGCGTTATAGTCTAATGTATACAGACATTGTTTCGTTGATGCTGCTCCTAGTATTGACAATAGTCCGGGCCACTGGCGGAAATCTCTACGCCATCCTTTTGTTTGAGGGAGGGGAGGGGAGAGGTTCTTTGTCCCTCCTTCGAATTGCCAGTGCCGGGGGATACATTTCGCATTGCGTGGCAATGTACATTTCTAATTTCATATTGTTTGGTGCGTGATGTTACAATGCTTGCTCGTATTGAGATAACTAAAATAATTAACCTTTGTCTGATAAACTCTGAATTGAGATTACCACTTATATAATGGCGCATTAATATTTAAATTAGTACGTTGACTGAAGTAGTGGTGACAAGTCTATTGACTCGGCCTTTCAGATTATTAACATTGAGGAGCGCAAAAATTAAAAGAGAGCATTATTATTGACTCTAGCTGCAATTCGGTATTATTTACATTGCACTATTATGTGTGTGTGTGTGTGTGTGTGTGTGTGTGTGTGTGTTGTGTCATGAAACAGAAGTGAATGTGTTGTACATGAATGCCCCTGCTTTAACACAATGCATTTGACATGTTTGATATCTCATAATTTTGGCATCATGTCGTTATCTCATGTTATATTTTGCTGCCTTAGTTATTCCCGCTTGATTTTTTTCTCTAGCATCTATATTATTTTTCCTCTCGCTCTCTCCCTCTCTTGCATTCTCTCTCTCTCTCTCGTTCTCTCCCTCTCTCGCCACTCCTGTCTCCCTCTTTATCTTTTGTTCTCTTTCTTGAATTTGAACAATACCCCCCTTCTCTCTCTACAATTAATGTACACATGAAAATAATATTCGTTTTCTCTGGTCACGGACAAATCGCAAACGCTATGGACGCGTGTCTATTACTTCATTACCCCCAAATAATCGGAATGACATTTTGGAGGGAGCGGCCATATTATTTATTATAGCAATGCCTGGGTGTAAAACTTCCCCCCCCCCCCCCCCTCTCTCTCTCTCTCTCTCTCTCTCGCTCTCTCCTTTTACACACTAATTTGCTATTTCCATTGTGATGTTTTCATACATAACTTACAATTCTGATTGTATAGATATCAGAGCCCACATTCTGTTAAGCCTTAATTCTTTTTTTTTTTTACTTTTTCATAACCCGACGATAGATTTACTTTAGACTATTGCAATGAATATTTTATTCACATTATGGCAATTAGGCACATCAGTTCACAATAGTATCCCATTGACAAACAAAAGGTGGGTTTGTTACGTTTCAGACAACTAAATAATGCATAGTTTAATATCAGTACTTCACACTGGTCCAACTTATACTACGGTCAAAAGGCAACGTTTATATACGAACATCGCGAGTTTACGGTGGAAGTTCTTTATCACCTATGCCCCCTCCCCCCTTCCCCCGAAATATCAAGTCCAGCAAAATATATCCTGCTTCCTCCGGGGTTTGATTTTACTAACATATTGCATAGCATTATATAATCCTTAGCATATTTGCATTAATAATGTAAACAGTTACCATTCAAACATTGCTTTTGTTATTGTGGAAGTTTCTTAGTCCTTCCTAGCTTTAGTAGAATATTGAAACAAACACAGGACTGCCACATGAACCATATACTGCATGCTAGTTATGTTGCTGTCCCAGGCTTCGAAACCTGCAATAAAGGACTAGTTACGCGTATGAACTGCCTACCTCGGGACAAAAGCTACAAATTGATGTGCACTGTAGTTATTTTCCTAATCCAGATTAGACGGAGATAAATTTTTCTTTTTTTTTCTTCATTTATTTATTCAGTTCTGCCTAGAAATACAAGTACACAGTGGCGGCACCGGGATTTTTAAAGTGGGGGGGGGGGGGGGCAAATGGGGGGCAAAAGAAAATGTTGGGGGGCAAGGGCGGACACAAAAAAAATTGCGTGTACATTTTCCACCCTTTTATTTTTTTTCACTCCGAAAATTATTGGGGGGGGGGCAACTGGGGGGCAAAGCTTCTGACTGGGGGGGGGGGGCAAATGCCCCCCATGCCCCCCCCCCCTTGGTGCCGCCACTGCAAGTACATAGTATTTCCTACAGAACTTAGAGCTCCAAGCTTGACGCCTTGAGAGCCCTTACAATTTAAATAAATTGCACATGCACACCACTTCTCGCCAAATAGCAGTGCTTTCTGTATTTCTCTCTTTTCTGCAAGTGTAAACACCATGACAAAAAACAACCAAAAAAAATTAAAACGAGGTATTCCTATTGTCAGTAATTATCATCTCAACTTACGAATGTCCTGAAATCTGGAGAAAATGTATGTTTTCAGTCATGCTTCAAACAATATACAGATCGAGCCCTATAATTTCATAATGTGGTTGAAAGCATGACTGCTCTAGCTGAAAGCTGGGGAAACGTGGTATATTTCAAGTTACGTTTGAAAAATGCCAGCCTACAATTCATTTTGCATTGCGAAATCATGACTGTCCTGAAATGTGGAAAAAGCAGTTTATTTTCAGTCCATCCGATGGAATTTCACGGATATTCTGCGGCTGACCGCAGGTCACCAAGAAGAAGCCGGCAACACACCCACCTGCTGTTAAAATACAATGTACGTGTTTTTCATGGCCGTTGTTCAGAATATCCCCTTTTCGATGTCTATACAGCACAAAAATTTTATCCATGATCATTATACATTTGGGGTAACATTTTTATCAGCCCTCAACTACAAAGAAAGAAGAAGCTCGCATCCACTACAAAATATGAAGAAAATCTAATGTTTCCGGTATTAAAGGGTGCGTTGCGAGCGTCGGCTTGCGTCGGGGTCGCAACGCGTTGACTGAAACGCCACCATTCGTCCAAAGCCCCCCCCCCCCCCCCCGCGGTTTTGCCGAAGGGTTCGAGTGGACTTTTCTTGCGATGTGCCCCCCTTTTTGTCATTGTGCCCCCATTTACAACTCATAACTTTTTTTGTTTGTTTATTTTACATTTTTTTGTTGTTGCTTGTCAGAGAATTATGGGAGGAAAAGTGGACCCCATAAGATTTGATACCCCCCCCCCCCCATTGAGCGATTTAAAATACGGATCTCCCTCCAAAGTTGACAGCCCTGCATTTCTGTGCCCCCCCCCCCTTTACAAAATCCTGCATCCGCCCCTGATTAATGATACTAATCAGGGGCGTATCCAGGGAGAGGGGGGGGGGGGCGAATCGGCCACCCCCCCCCCCCCCCGCTTTGAAATCCAATTGGCATACTATAGGTACACAATAAAAAACTTGCCTCCTTAATTGTGTAATTTTCGCCAAAACCGGGGGGGGGGGCTTTGGACGAATGGTCAACGCGACGGCTACCCACCCTTTCGGAACAAGCCTAATATGTGTGAATTGAGCGATATTTGCTTGATTTCTGTCGGTAGATTGCCCCCCCCCCCCTTGCATGGCATGGGAAGCAGGGGCGGATCCAGGATTTTGTTATTCCCCCCCCCCCCCGGATTCACCCAAGAAAAGTGTATTTTCAGTCTCTCATTTATTTCTACGAACCACATTTTATTAGAGCATGTTTTTATTTTTTAAAAATAAAAAGTTTATGCGTTCACTTTTTTACTCAAAAAATTTATGACAAACACATAACCAACTCAAAATAACACTTGGCAAAAAGCGGGGGCAGGGCGGTGCGATTGCAGTGCCCAACATCCCCCACCCCCCTCTACTTCTTACAGATGACAGATTGACTGATGTGACCTATGGATGTGACTTGATTTTGAGCTGCGCGAGTACCGATTCGAACACGTACGGGTTACTGTATTATACACGCACAGTTTATATGGGCGGCTGAAAGCGGTAAAATTAATAACGGTAAAAATAAACAAAATTCTAGAAATAAACAAAGATTCAGAAATAGACATCAATATTATTGCAGAAATAAAGACAACCACACAGTTTAAGATCACTACAGAAATAAAGCAACTTTAGAAATAAAGATAAAACATGAATAAAGGCAACTTCAGAATTAAAGAAAACTTCGAAGATAAAGAGAAGTGATATAAGGACAAACACAGAATTAAGGAAAGCTTCGGAGATAAAGATAACTGCAAAAATTAGGACAACCACAGAATTAAAGAAAGCTGGGAGATACAGATAACTGCAGAAACAAGGACAACCACAGAATTGAAAAGAAATCTTCGTAAATAAAGACAACCACGGAATTAAAGTTAACTGCAAAAATTAGGACAACCACAGAATTAAAGAAAGCTTCGTAGATAAAGAAAACCACGGAATTAAAGATAATTGCAAAAATAAAGACAACCACATAATTAAAGTTTAGGAAGGTATAGATAAGGACATAAATTAAATATACCATTAAAGCGATATGCCCGCTAAAATTATAGTCGAATACATTCATATGGTCAAACTGACAATGAAAGGAAAAGAGAGGGTGTGCATGAAAGCAGCAGTACGTCTGCAACACAGAGAGGGCTGATCGATTGAGAGCTAGATAGAGGCCAGGCGCCGCGCCCGGCCGGTCCCGCCAGGCCTGTTCACCGTGTAAGATCTAGATCTTGCTACGATCACTGCCTGGGTACATGTATCTGTCGGAATCTGACCTAAATATAGAGTTACGAATCAACAATAACATAAGAGTACGTGTAGCGGCACTATCATCATACGTTAGAGGCCGAGGCAGGCAGCAAGATGTACAGGAATATCGTGAATACGTGCAGATACATTTTAATGACGTCTCATTGGCAAGGTCAAACTCGTGCGTAACTATACACAGCGCGATCGCGAAGCGGTACCGCGATGGACAGGTTTTGGCAGTCAAAAGTTGAAATTTTATACCCTGTGGACATTGCCTGATGGCTTGCTGGGGTTGAACTTCAACAAATCCATCCAAGCAATCGATTTCATGTGAGTATAACGTAAAATTGGAAGTTTAACATACATTTTAATTAATTTTGTACATTGTTTTTAGGGACATTGAGGGGTGTCGCAATGAAAGTCTATGTATCCTTGTCTGGTCGGGCTATTATTGATGATGCTGTTGTTACTAGACCAGACGCGACGCGAGGTATCAACCTGAAACAACTCCATCTGCTGGTGAAGGTGGCGTAGGGAGGCCTACAAATATCAGAGGATCAACTTCGTTTCTTTGCAGGTGTGGTACAGAAGTTAGTACCATTATCTTCTTTTAAAGTAGCTATCCAAAGAAAATCACAAATATGGCAATTAATGTATCACTAGAAACTGGGAAGCTTACAGATGGCAATCGTATAAGTTTTATGTCAACTGCGTATCTGATGATTATAAAAACAACACAAATAAAAGCTCTTCTCAGCATCTGGAATATCCGAGGATTCGCCAGAAATATAGCAATGTTTTGATGTCGTCACACTAGGGACCAATTCTGCTTAAGCAGACGACGTCCTATAATGAATGAACGTAATTGCAATGCAATTATTTATCAAATTATAAAGAGTTTGGTGTATTTAAACATGACCTTATTTCACACCATTATAAAGGGAAAGTGAAACTGATTCTGATAGCTAAAACCGTTTGATTGTAAATACACAGGAGAAGGGTCAATGATCAATGAAATAAACCCCACTTTCAAATTGAAAAGCCCTCCGAATAATAGCAGGATGGTATTCGTTCCCTCTTGAAACGCCGAACATGCCCCGGTGCAAGCAGCTGAAAATACAATGGCGTCTTATTTTGTTTACAAGTGACTGATTCCTTTATTTTTTTAACGCTGCATTTTTCAACAAAATAATACCATACACGAAGTTAAGAGTGAGGCAATAGACTAACATTAAGACTGACGCTAGTGAAGGAAGAGAAATAAGTGAAGAGGAGATGACAAAACAGGCACTGAAAAATGTGTAAGATGTTATGGGACATCGTCTGCTTAGACATGACTGGTCCCTGGTGTGTCGTCACACATCTCAGCAGCGAGTCGAAGAGCTCTTCAGCTGCTAATAGAGGCAGACAGGCGCGAATCCAGGGGGGGGGGGGGGCGCAAGGGGCGTGCACCCCCCTGTTTTGTCTGACAAAGTATGCCCCCGGACCCCCTAGATGGCCGTTTGGCTTCGTCAAACGGAGGGTTCCTCGGGGGCATACTTTGTCAGACAAAACGGGGGGGCGCCCCCCCCCCGGATCCGCGCCTGCACCCTCTCTTGTACTTTTATTGTCAGTTTGTATGAGTTTTGACCATATGATTGTATTCAACTCTAATTTTAGCGGACATTTCATTTTTACGGTAGACTTAATATTGATTTCAATCGTATAGCTATACCTAAACTTAATTCTGTGGTTGTCTTTATTTTTGCATTTATCTTTAATTCCGTGGTTGTCTTTATCTCCATCAATCCTGTGGATGGTTGCCCTTATTTCTGCAGTTGTCTTTAATTCCTTGGTTGTCTTTATCTCCGAAGCTTTCTGTAATTCTGTGGTTGTCCTTATTTCTGCAGATATCTCTTTATCCCGAAGCTTTCTTTAATTCTGTGTTTGTCCTTATTTCTGCAGTTATCTTTATTTGTGAAGTTGTCCTTATTTCTGCAGTTATCTTTATTTCTAAATTTGTCTTTATTCCTGTGTTATCTTTATTTCTAAAAAATGCTTTAATTCTGTAGTGATCTTAAAATGTATGGTTGCCTTTATTTTCACCATTATTCATTTTGGCCCTGTTGGTCGCCCATACGTTCATAGTACAATTGCAAGGCGAAGAGTACTAAACTTTGTCTTGAGCGCGAGCGCGACTATCGAATTCGCTCGCATAGCTGGCAATTTGTTGCATGCATATCTATCCGAGACAGACGAGACTATCCTGTACTATCTTGCCTTTATTTTGTGTAAGTACTGTAACGATTATCCAATATTTATATGACTAACTTTACGTCACACTCGGTCACAGGCACAGCTCCCTCCCCCCCCCCCCCCCCAGTCCTCTCTCCGCCTAGCGCCTCCGGATCCGGGCGCCTCCAGGCTAGGCCAGCGGCGGCGGATCGGACCAGTGACCTCGGGCTCGGCTACATATTTTCAGTTTTGTTTGGAGGAAATTCAGTTGATATTCAGGAAAGCAACTTTGGCTGTCCCAGTGTCCTGGGCTGTGATACATAGACCTTCATGTGTAATAGGTGTATGACTTAAACTACATGGAGATTGCCTTTTTTAAAGTCCCAAGCGAATGACTTTTTCAGAGCTGACACTTGACACTGACCATGCTGAAAGTGACAGTGACAGTCAGTGACAGAGTAGACAGCTGAAAACCGTCTGTTCGGAGGAGTCTTTAAAGTTTAAATTTTTTTAATTTTTTACCTTCTACTTTCTAGGTGTAGTGAAGCAAGACGTAGTCCAGCGGAACACCCGACGAACAGAGACTGAAGCTTTCGGTCTATTGACACTGACAGAGGTGCCATTTATTCATCATAATTTATTGTTGTTGATAGGGAAACGTAACGCATTATAATTTAAATAGGCCCTATAAATATATAAATTTTAATTATTTGATTATGCCACTCCCCCTCCCTGGGCATGCCAGGCCGGCCCTATCTCAATAAAATGATTGATTGCTGCAGTTGTTTATTGTTATTGTTAACTCCTCCAACAAAAATCACTAGGCCTACATTAAAAGTAAACATATGCAAATTATATTTATAAATGGACCCTAAGTTAGGGTTAGGCTAAATTAATTAAGAGTTAATCTTAAATATGCAAATTAGTTTTACAGTAAGGCTGGGTCTATGAAACAAGGTAAAGAGAGTTGGAAAGAATAGAATTTTATGTGATTGCCTAGTAGGCTAAATCTATTTGGACCTAGACCTGGCCTAGGCCAGGCCTAGGCCATTGGGCTTTGGCAAAACGTAAAACTAAAACAATGACAAATTAGACTGATAGCCTTGTCTTTAATATTTCTGCTTTTCCTCCAGGTTTCAATATGGATCCTCAGAAAACAGAGCCTGATCTAGCTGTAGTGGGTAAGGAATGTAGCTTGTTGTCCAATATCTTCATACCCAAGGACTGCTGTAAAACCAGTAAATTTTGTGAAATGAATCTTGGCAGTTGCTAACTTTGCAAATTCCAAAAATGTGGTGTAGTGTTTCATTTATTTTCTAGCTGGCCATTTTTTTTTAAAGAATCTGGACCATTTGCGAACTTCATGAATGCAAAAGTTCCTGGTTTAACCGTTTTTGATTCCAAACAAAGTAAGAAACAAATATAATCAACCTCGCCTAAGTCGATCATGACGGGACTGAGTGAAATGCGTCGACTTAGGCGATATACAAACCGCCGACGGTTTGATCGATTGGGAGTTCTCATCACATAATGTACCATGATTTATATTGTATATATTGATCTGAAAATTTGATCGATTTAGGCGAGTATTCGACGTACAAAAATTGACTAGTACAAAAGATTAACACACGTAAGTCTATGAGGATAAATTGGGACTTTTTATTTTCATCGACTTATGCGAGGTTGACTGTAGCAGTTTTAATTGTAGGCCATTATTGACCCCCGAAATAAACCAATGTTATACCAGAATGGTCCACAAGTAAAATATTTAAACATGTAAAAATGCAACTGAGAAGAAATATAAACTGATGTATGCGAAGTGCAAAGCCCCTTGCAGCCAGAGTCCAGAACCTGCTTGATAGCCCTAGAAGTTCTGTGGTTCTGTGAGGCTTTCTGGTGCAATACCAGGCATATTTTGAAGCATTTCAAAACAAATTTTATGACTAATATAGTAATATTTCATAAATAGTTTGGTTTGAAATGATTATTCAAGAAAAATTAAGCTGTTGTTGATTTTCAAACCTGTCGCTGTGACATATTAAAGCCCCTTGTGGACCACCCTGGTTATACTTGGAATCTTGGAATGGTGTGTATTAAATGATTGAAAAAATTATATAGCAAATATAGATCACTTTTTGCAGTGACAAAATTACATGATTGTCTTTTATTCTGAAAGTAGCAGTGCCTGCAAAAAATTTTAATAGGATTTTTTTGGTACAGTAAATCATTGGAATGTAAGAAAATGGTAGGATAAATCATTTGAAAATTTTTTTTTAAATGTTATATTTCATTTTCATTTTTAATTAAATTTAGGAGTGTAGAAGTTAGTCTGTCATAATCGATTTGTTGTAATAAAGCCTGAAGTCAAATTGCAGTCACAATTCACCTGCAAATTAAGGCTGCAATTGTCATTGGCATGATACATGTATGACGATTGCATAAATCCATTCCATTCATTCGTTAGCATTCGGAGGCTGTTCATTCATTCTTTTCAACCAGAATAAGGAGTTTTCGGACATGTCAAGTAGAACGCCATCTAGATCGTCCCAGCGACAATGGACTGCTTTGTATTGACTGCATACAAAGTAGGTGAAGCATGAAGCTAACAATGGGTGAAGCGAGGTTCACGTTTTAGAGAAGACGGCAAAACCATGTTTCTCGATCTGACTAGTGGACGGGTGAGCCGTTCTTGTACAAAGCGCGGTATGCAGTTTACACAAAGCAGTCTGTTGTAGCTGGGAGGATCTAGGACGGCGTTCACGTTGACACATTTGAAAACTCACTAATACCTTACTGTGAACCCAACTGTTCTATTATAGATTTGTTAAACCATTCACTTCAAATATTGTCCTTTAATTTCATTTGTTTATGTTCAACAGGAGTAAAGAGAGATTTTGGCTCCTTTCATTCTTCTATTATAGATTTGTTAAACCATTCACTTAAAATATTGTCCTTTAATTTCATTTGTTTATGTTCAACAGAAGTAAAGAGAGATTTCGGCTCCTTTCATTCTTCAAACGTGCAGGAACTTGTTGAAGCTGCAGAGGTAAGAGTTTCGTATACAGAATGCCCGGCCCCCTGATATGGTGTATAATCACCATCACTATCTTTTGTCGAGTATGTTCTTCCTTTGGGGGCAGATCCAGAATTTTGGAAGTGGGGGGGGGGGGCACCATTCAAAAAACTCACTGACAAGTAGAGCAAAAAAGGGTTCACATTTTTCAGGTGCCTTTCTGTCAAAAATGTTAAAAGGGGGACATGATATGGGTTAGATAACTTTAGGTAAGTTAAATGAGTTCTTAAAAATTTGATGAGTGACCTACTTTGCTTATAATATATTTTTCTTGACTTCTATTCAATTTCAGGAGTCGTACTCGCCACCCAGTTTTCCATTTGATGTACCAGAGTTTATAGAATGCAAAGACTTGAAGTTTGGGGAGGTCACAAGGAGAAAACACTTTCTGCTGGAGGTAAAATGATTATTTTATGTTGATGAAAATTGCTCAAAATTTACTCCATAATATTTTCATAAACGGATTTAAAGGGGAATTAACCTCAAAATATAAATGTGCTTATATTCAAAGATGTAATCTATTCCTTATTGTTGCCCTACATAGTTTTGCATTAAAATATACGAGATGGGTATAAATCAAGATTTTCTCTGCAAAATGTATCGTCTGCTAGAGATACCTGGGGGCTGCCATTTTCTTGATGTGTACATAAAGATATTTTTAATCCGAATGAAAAATTGTCTTTATTCCTGATACAAAATCCCATTTGAGATTTAAAATATTTAACAGATATATACATATATTCTAAAAACAAAAATGTCTTTTATATTTCTTTGAAAATTACTATTTTACTAAATATAAATCTATTTTCGTGATACTATGATGTACGCGACAGAGCAAATTAATTAAAATTTATGGATGATAACTTTCCCGAGCTTCAATCATATCAATAGTGACAAACTATGCATTCACCTGCTTTGAGATAATGGACTTCAATAGTCAGAATGCGCGTTGTATATATTATGTTCTGCTCTGCCAGGCAAGCCCAAGAAATTGATTTCTATTAAGCGAAACCAGAGAATTTAAAAAGAAATCTATACATTTCAAATTTTAGAATACACATGTTATGTATTTTCCATCATATATGGGGATAATTTGCAATGAAGAGAAGCAATTTAACTCAAGGATTAAAAATATCTTCATGACCGAACGGTTTTCATTGGTTCATGTACAACTCCGTATCATCAAGAAAATGGCAGCCCCCATGTAAACTGTTAGCAGATGATACTGTGTGCTAGAATGTCTTGATTTAAACCCTTCTCTGATATTTTATTTCTAAAGTGATACAGGCCAATGATTACAAATATATTACACAGGTCTTTGAACATAAGTACAATTTATATTCTGGGGTTAATTCCCCTTTAAGAATGAATCTGATTGCACCATTGTACAATTAAGATGTATGCAGGTGTGTCTCTAAACCTTTTAAATGGGAGGGAGTATCGGGCCTAATTTGTCAAAAATTTTCAAACAAGCACTTTTACTGACAACACCCCTACCCCTCTCTAGCAATGATCCTGCATGTATGTTAATTTTAAGGCTTCACGTAGACCACTCCTCTAGAAGATAACCTTATCTCCAGCTTTATTCATCTCATTTCATACATGTACTCAGTAGGAAAAGGGGCATTGTAAAATTGGGGTGTGACATCTACTCATTTACATTGTATGATAAATGGTCAAGAACCCTTTCATTCTGTTGTTTTTTTCTGTTTTTGCTTCTTTTCTTTCTTTTTTTTTTTTGCCTGTTAAATAATTTCTGAATTTAAAAGTTAGTCCTGTGTTAGGCATTGAAAAACTGAAGAAGCTTTTTTTGTTTTACATCATTTACAGGACTGCACGTTCCTGAATCATGGAGCATTCGGAGCTACCCTAAAGGATGCCTTGGATGTCGCCCAACACTGGCAGCGTTACATAGAAAGACAACCCCTCAGATTCTTTGACAGGGAGGTTCTCCCACATATGG
Source organism: Heliocidaris erythrogramma (assembly GCA_025617745.1). Lineage (NCBI taxonomy): Eukaryota > Metazoa > Echinodermata > Echinoidea > Camarodonta > Echinometridae > Heliocidaris > Heliocidaris erythrogramma. The sequence goes on along the minus strand of CM046858.1, from coordinate 27,692,710 downwards.
CTTATATAACTAGAAGACTGGCCAAATTTGTAGGTACATGTATGCACTATAGATGTCTTATCTATGTGAAATTTCTACAGGGAAAGGTTTGTTTGAATGGACATACAATCATATTTGGATTTAAAACCATTCCTACATTATACTGGTAATGAAAATCATAACATAAACGTAAATTGTAAGCTTTTTCTGGTAATACTTTGTGCATTTATAGCAAAAAAATATGAGATGATGACCTACTTATGCACACTTGTGTACATTTTGGAGATAAACACTTTCATTATCTATATATGTGTTCTTTCCTTATTTTGATATTTTCTGTACTCGCTATCCTTTTTATCCATTGTAATGGACATGTAAAGCATTCTGTTTGAGCAGACGGAGAAGATATTTTGTAATGTTATACTGAAAATGCATTCTAATAAATTTTAATGTACAATACATTCGCATAGACATCTTTGTGAGCTATCTGTGTACCTATACCCCTTCAACTTCTATATGAAAGTGTTTTGCAAATTAACTCTTTACCTGCATTCAACAAAGTCCAACAACATGTGGACATAGCGTGGGCTGCGCTATACTGCCCTTGATTTACACATAATTTATTTCTCCCCCCTTTTCAAAGGAAGTGAAGCAAGTGGGATAGTCCTTGTGCCCAATGTCACCACTGCAATCAATGCTGTTATCAGGAGCATTCCATTCAAGAAGGGGGAGAAAATATTCTGCCTAAACATCACATATGGTAAGTAATCAGCTGTGAAGTATGGATGCATGTGCATCCTTTGGCCCACTTATTTTTCACTAAACTTCTTCTGGTGACATATTTGTGGATAGGTTATTTTCTTGTCTATATTGATAATATAAGAAGGTAGGATAGCAGTACATGTATGTGTTATATGTAGATGACTTTATGTTGCACTTTGAAAATACATTCATTATGTAAAATAAAAGAATAAAAAATATATATATACATGTACTTTTGGGGTATCAAAATGGGATAATGTCTTTCTTGGCGATCATGAAACTTTTCAATCCTATGCCAGCTTTGGTTTAATATTAAAAAAAAAAGACAACAGTGGACTGCCACAGTTGACTATTTTCACACATACAGATTTATTGTATACTGCAAACAGTGTAGCACTCTAGGGTTTCAATCCATAGCTAATAAAGACTAAAAGGAAGTGTCTCAGATTAATAGTGGATGTAGAGATGTCTCATGCTGCCTTCATTTTTTTTCTTCTACTTCTTTCCTACTATCTCTGTGCTGTCTCCCCCCCCCCCATCATCCTGTTTCTACCACCAAATGCTAATTGCATGTAGGTGCTGTAAAGAAGCTCTTGAAGCACACAGCCGAATCTCTTCAGCTTGAATACCAAGAAGAGAACCTCAATCTACCTCTCACCTCAAACCAAGAAGTAAGAATTTACGTTTAATTTTTCTTTTTTCCCCCTCAAATGGAATCTATAGATTGGATGGAGGTTGCGCAACACATGTTCTTGTAAGGACTGTCAATTTCCTACTCTATCCAAATACTATAGCTAGCCATAACCAATCCCCTAAACCTAACCTAAATCCCATTCGCATCCCTAATCCTACATCTTTGTCAAAATAAAGCCTGGAACGCTTTTTGAGGAGCATTATCTCGGAGCACCTTTTACTAATGGAATCAATGGACCTGAGTTGAGATGAAATGTGATCAAGAACAAGCTCAAGAGCATTTTCAAAGAAAGAAAGAGATCATTTTTGAAAAACAAAATACCATTTGCAAAAGTTTAAGACCACCTTGGGATTTGTCGGTATTTCAATAATTTGGAATACTTTCTTTTGTCTCATTGAATGATTACCTAACATGTTTACTACAGTGATCAGTAGCACAAGAGTAATGGTATGAGCTAATAGTTCAAGTATGATACATAGGTTATGCCATGAAAATAATTGTATGTCTGAAAAATAAGTTGTTTTTTTTTTCTTTCTTTGACTTATTGCATTTTGGAATAGTGGTCTTAAACTTTTGCAAATGATGGTACAAGCATGAAAAGGTTTGCATTTAATCTTACAATTATAACTACATGTATGTATACATGTAATTTACGTAAGAATTTACGGGAGTTGTCACGTGGCCATTGAATCCAGGGTGCTAGTTATTATAATAAGGTGCAATTCTTTACGTAATATATTCTTTGTTGCATTCAAGGATGACAGTTTAAACATTTTAACACATTTTGAAGGAATTTGCTCTCCAGATGTGGAAAATAAGAAAGTGCTATGTAGTAAAACCTATATTCTTTGTCACTACCTTTAAAAGATTAAAACAGTCTATTACATGACGCAAAAATAGTTTAGAGATAGAGAAGAGCCAATTAATTCTTTGTTTGACTTGAACCCCTCGACTGCCAAATTGTTTGGTGTAAAATGTTCCGTAGATGCGTAACATTATTTTTCAGTCTCAAACAGTTTCATTATCATTATTCCTTATTTAGATTCTGGACTTGGTCTCCTCAAAACTTAGGTGAGTGGTAGGTCAAGAAGACCCTGTGGTAAACAAACATTGACCTGCAGGTCACGGTTCAAAGCCCAGACTGTGTTACGCATCATAAAGATAGACTGTAGCCTTTTTCTGGTTTCATCCTTATGTTCTGACCTAACTTTTCCTGACGACCCTATGTTCCCGCGCCCTTATGATCAGACATAGGATGGCTCAGTTACACTTGAAGGGTCTAGTAACTAGAAGGTCCTGGAGTCAAAACCATGTAGATTTGCTAGTGTCCTTTACTGAGGCGTTAATCACCAATACACATGTCCCTCAGATAGGACTTAAGCCACAAGTACACAGGTTGCCTATCTACATGTACAATATACTTGCTTTCTCAGCAGTGGGGTAATAAATCATAAATTGTCAGTGCACAACACAGGCTACACATGTGTGAAAATGAATGTCTTTAATGTAAATATGTTACGCATCACGCTAAATAAGACATATGTACAGTTTTGATATACAGTATGACTCAGATGAGGCAATCACCCCTTTCCCTATGCAGCTGAAACTTGCAATAGACCTGTTTACATAGTTATTCAAATGTATGGATCTTTCTTTCCTGGGGACCTAGTCGTAACGAGGTAGGCAATTAACCTGTTATTAATGAATGAACTACTATACTAGGAACCCAGTTTGCATACATTACTTGTTGCTATGTCTGACAAGCCTCTGAAAAGCTTTCAGGTTGTCAAGAACAACCTTTGTTTTAAAAGTATGCATAAAATTTTAATACATTTGTCAACAGGTTAATTTACTAAACTCATTAGTCATGTCATTTTACTCCTGGTTAGTTCCAACACGAGGCTAGCAGTATTTGATCACATACCAAGCAACGCAGCTTTCATCATGCCCGTCCAAGAAATCATCGCCATCTGTCATGATAGGTTAGTATCACAAGGCTCAACGTTTCACGTCATTTCATTACAATTCTTTATTCATATACGATTAAGCAACAATGTAGAAAAGGCAACTCTTTTAGTTCTGTCTTTAGAAATAGATGTTATACAAATGTTATACAAATGTTACACAAATGTTACATGCAAATAAGTTTGCTATAATGATCCATCAGCATGAGATGAACCGGTTTGCATCCATCATAGAAAAAAAATGCATAGGCATTTTCCTGTATGAGGTGAGACCATTGACAGATCCATGGGGGGATGAAGGGGCTACCCTCTTCCCCCTTTCCTTGAAAATTAATTAGCAACTTAGGAATCATGATTTGATTTTGCTCCTGTCAACCCCTCACCCTGCTAAGCATGTCTTTGAGGGCTGGTAGAAAAATCATTTTCAGGTGGGAAAATTTTTCAAACGTTTTGGTCCCCCTATCATGACTATTTCTTGGATCTGCCCCTGGGTTTTAAACTATCGCAGTTCTAATACACCAATATTTTCTTCTTCAATTTGACACCATTTTTTTATTAGGGGTGTTCCAGTACTGATCGATGGGGCCCATGCATTAGGAACGTTACCGCTCAGTATGAAAGACTTGAACGCTGACTACTACACGGCCAATGCCCACAAGTGGCTGTGCAACCCCAAGGGATGTGCCTTTCTGTATGTAAGGGAAGAGCTGCGATCACAGACGAGACCTCTGGTGATATCGCATGGATTCGGGAGCGGGTTCAACTCAGAGTTTATCTGGTCAGGTGAGGGTATAACTACATCGCCTACTGAGAGTCAGAAGGTTGTTAACTCACATTCTTTTATACAGAGTTAATGCCCTTGTGGCTCTCAGAAGACTGCCTTGTTCACATATAACGAGGTGAACCACCACAAAAACGGCCACAGCAAAATAAGTGGTGAAAACGTACTGCACCTCTAATACATTCCTGTATCTTATAATACACTGATATTAAGTGGTATGCTTAGGGACCTTTATTCTTTGTTTCACCCCAGGTACTGTTTTAAAATTTTGAATCTATTAATCAAAATACCAGAGTTGTAATGAATTATGCATTTCATTATCACATCGTAACCTTTTCCTTGAAATAAGCTGACAGTTTTGTTAAACATTTGTAATAATTTCTTACTATCCCAAATAGTTAAACGAAAGACTTGTTTTGATTTATACCTATTATGTCACTACTGTAGTTTATATTGATACTTACTCATTTTGATTATTATTGTATATTCACATTTACCATGTATTTATATTTAATGTAAAAGAATCTCAATTCAGCTTTTAGCTGCAACAATTTTTATATGCAATAAACCATGTCAATTCAATTCAAAACAATACTTGACATTCCTATACACTTAAAATAGTTTTATTTTGCTGCAGTGGTTTACTGTTCATGTGTTATGTGTTGTCTGCTGAGGATGATCCAACATTTGCTATGGCAAAATTTACTTCAGTTTCAGTTTCAGTTTTTATTTTTTTCATTTCCAACAAAAGAGAAATATACAATTCACATAAATATCATTAAATCAACAAAGTAGGATACACGCAATACAAAACATAAATATAACAGAATTGTAGATTAGATAAGATGTATCAAGCTATTGCAGTATGAAAAATAATTTTATCAATGTTTGGTTGGAAATGGAGAGGTCTACTGTGAAGCTGAGCTTGTAAATTGTGGACCCCTCAGATGACAGCATTCAAGAATAGTAATTTAATTAACAAAAAAAGAGGATAATGGCCAACAAAGAGGGGATAGCATAAACATATCATACAAAATGTGTGAAAGTAACAAGGGAAAAGTTAAAGGAAGGACAGAAAGAGGAAATTGACTGCATGTGGGACTGAGGAATGACGAATGAGAGATGAATAGATGTAACAAATCAAAACAAAGGTAGCGCGCAACATCGATTTGTGTGAAAAGGGAAATAGTTAAGAGGATGTGCCTGGATGACGAGTGGTGACGAGTTCTTTGCATAATAATTTTAAAAAATAATGATCATATAATAATACTTTCACTACTTTACTATTTATATTACTATTACTATAAGTGTTACTATTACTTTCGTAATAATCATCTTTATCATCATCATCACAGGGTTGAGAGACTACAGTCCATTCCTGGCCCTGCACACAGTACTGGATTTTTGGAATGCTGTAGGTGTGAACAGGATACGACAAGGCATGCATGGACTACTATCACAAGCAGGTGCGTTCACATGTCCTGTGCAATGACGTTTCACGTCAGGTATACTTTCAGTGATGATCAATAGACAATACAGTGATTGGGAGTCAATTAGTAAAGGAAAGTAAAGACAAACAGTAACTATATTTTGATTACTTCTACCAGGATAACGACTCTCTTGGAGAACTACCCCATATGAAAGTTATCATCAGGATAAATATTTCTTTCAGATATTGACACTATTCATTGGAAATCTTGTGATAGAAGGGGAACAATATGTAGTTTATATTAGCCATCACGGGTCGTTTGTTATTGCAAGTTTTATGAAACGGGGCACTGCAGTGTCTTTCTTATCATGGAGCCTGCTATCTTAAAACTTGGATTTAATTCTTGGAATAATCATTCTTTATTCTTTCAGCTGAGTTACTTATCAAATCATGGAAGACTGGGCTATTAGCTCCGATGGATATGTGCGGTGAGTTTATTGTATGCAACATCTCAGAAAGCATTCTGGCAAATAATAGAAAATATCAAGCACTTTCTCCAATACTGCAGAGTGTATAAATTCTATTTTTTAGAAAATTTAGAAAACAATGAATAATGTTGGTCAACATAATTTAGTTCAGAGCATTGACATTTGAAAAACATTATTTTTGTTATATCTGGCTTGGTACTTGTAACTTCAGATCTTCTTTTTTTTGCATGAATACAATGTAACATAATAATTACTATGGGAGGGGGAGGGAAAGAAATGTATGATTTAAAGATAAAGTTGAGTTCTGGTCATGAGATTGAATTGTGAAAGAAACTGTCTCAAAGCAATTGGGAAAGGTTGATTATATAACGCATAAGAATTGGTGTATGCTGTTAGGTCTTGGAATCACCCAAATAATAAGAAATTGACTAAATCCAGTCGAGAGTCACATTCACTACACACAGAAATGTGTATATTGGACTACACACAAATGTTCGACCCAAATATTTCAGCTGTCTCTTTGTCATATTTTGAATGTTAGGGCATTTGAAGAGGAATCCTTATCAGAGGACATTTTTACGATGATAATCTTCCAAAATAACATAAAAAGAATGAGGAAGCTCACAAATTATTTGTTACCTTTCCCAGAACTCAACCTTTCCTTTAAAACCCATAACATTTATGACTCATTTGGAATGTTGAATGTTTAATACCTTGACCCCTTTATGTATGTATGTATGTAATTAATGAAATAAACAATCTTTCCTGATGAAATGTAATTTGTTTTATTTTGGGAGTTTCCCCACCTTGGTTTTGTATTGAAACACTGCTATTGCGATAACATATTTCAATTTGTTAGAAAGCAGGCAAAATAATCATAGGAGATTTAAACTGTAAATGATATTATGGCCTAACCGATTAACAGCACCAGTGTCGTACCCACGGTATTTTAAGGGGGGGGTGTTTTAGATTTTACTCCAAAATTCTCTGACAAGCAAAAAAAAAAGGTTATCACCATTTTTTTTTTTTTCTTTCTTCATTTGTTTCATTTCTAAAGACCTAAAACAACCCCCCCCCTCCCTTTTGCCAAAGGGGAGTGTTTAACACCCAAAACACCCCCACGGTACGTCTATGAACAGCACTGGACTCTTGATTATTGTGCATTGTGTGTGTCTCTCTCTAGGTTCTATGGCTCTAGTAGAGTTGCCTCTTGAACTGAGTCGTAGCCAAACAGTGGAGTACTCTCTGGCTGAATCCATTCAGAATGAGTTATACCATCGATATGATATTGAGGTAAGGCTGGAATACTCTACGGGGAGTTTAGTCAGTTTACATTCTGGCATGTTCAAGCATTAGTATAATGTACATGCCTCAATGCAGTCATTAATTTCTATGAAGACGGAAAAGAAGACCTTCAGGTTATTATTTAATCTTTTTCTTTTCCCGGCATCCATGTGACTCTCTTCGAAATTTACCGTCGTTTTGTATTCACTGATTTTGTGATTTTGTTTTTGCCCAATAAATAATAATGATAATAATATTTCTACTGGAATATTAAAGGAAGAGAAATGCAATTTGAAAGCTAGTTTTAAAAGTATAATTAGTAAGTTCCTCTATACATGTATTGCATTACCCTTTTGTTAAGCAAAGACAAAGGGCAAAGAACATGAGAACATGCACAATGTTTCTGTCACTAGGGTCCGAATTCACAAAGGAGGTTTGTTTTAAACCTATGTTTAAACCCCCGGTTTAAACCCCTCCTGGGTTTTTTTAAGCGTACTTGCGCACGGAATCCGATCCAATCATGTATTTTCTTTGAGCGCGCGCATGGTCAATGTGCGCTTATTTACGCTTAGTTTAGTACGCTTACGGAGGTTTAAACCTTAGCCATGGTTTAAACCTCCTTTGTGATTTGGGCCCTTGAGTTTTAAATGTATTAGAGTGATTATATGTATTAGTTTGGTTCTGCAGACTTACATCAAATGTACAAGATACTTCTTTATGTTTTTTATCCAAAACTATTACTAGACACCTCTTTATAATGGAATGATTACATTGTCTCCCTCATACAGGTTCCTATCAAAGCTCTCCAGGGGAGGCTGTACGTCAGAATCTCCGCCCACATCTACAACAAGCTTCCAGAGTATGAGAGACTGGCGTCTGCTATCTTAGAGATAGCAAGGTCCAAAGGAAACGATCAAGCAAGCGATGCAAAAATGAGGAAACTTGACTCAAGATGATGATGCTTTGGGGGTGTTCAAGGCCTCTTTTCCATTCTGAGTTGGGACCAAATCACCCCTTTAGAGGTATCTACACGTTGAAGGGACTAAACCCAGTTCTATCAAAAATTATGAATCAAAATGTTTGAAGGTTAGATTTTGAGTGAGTGTGTTGTCAGAACTCTTCTAATCGTCTTTTGCATATACAAAATTTGACATTCTGTAATTGAAGGTTAGAAGAATTTTTGAATCGACTTAGGGAAGGAAATACGTTTTATTATTACCTATATGGGGCATTTTAGCGGCGCATTAAAAACGCATATTTTTGTCCGCTTGATATGCGCGTGCAATATAAGAGCATATTGCACAGAACGCTGAATTCCCCATAGGCTACAGTACTAAACTTGCTGTGCAATATTATGCCGTATTTTGTCTGGTCTGCTTGCATGCGCGCAAATAATGCAACGCATACACACATACGCACATGACATCATAAAGAGATTAAGTCAAACTTGTGTGATCACAATGAAGTATGATTAGGGGCTCTATTAACTGAATGTGGTTGGTTAAAATGATTTTTTAATTTCTAAATCATTTTCCTGTAAGGTATAGATAATAATAATTATATTGGATGGCTTTATTTCATGGAATACCAAAAATATTCCACTCGCTGGGGCCAATATTGCACTCATCTTCGATTCGTGCAATGTTGGCCCTAACTCGTGGTATATTCTCTGGTATTCCATTCAGAGCCATCCAATACAATATAATTATTATTTGTATGAAGGGTTTTCAGCGACCAGAAAATTTGGTGTATCTCATGGTTTGTGTAAAAGTACCCAGATGACTGTGCAATATATTTCCATATCTCATGGTTTGGGGTGCGTGTGACGCCTAAAAAGGTGAATACGCGTTTAAATACGCAAAGGTTATAAGGCAATGGATGTATGCGTGCACCCCTTGTAAGATGCTTGGGTAAGGACAAAATGTTTTTCTACCTGTGTTTGATATTGAATTCAATACAAAAACATTAGGACATGTAATGGTAAAAATTAATTTTTCTTTCGTGGGACAAGTGTATATTGCACTTGCTTGTATCCCACTAAAGGCCATCAATATTATATAATGATTTGGTTGATACAATTACATAGGGGCTTTCAGTTATGTCATAACTGTCAACATTTTGTCATGGTTTTATATGTAATAATGTTCAATTATTTACAGTATTTTGAAACATCATAATTTACCTTGATAACAACAATGAAATAAAATATGTATTATGAATTTCAGATCAGTAACATAAACTCGTATTCAGTGTGTAGTACTACATTAATTTCAATTTATTCTCCTTTATCAAACAAATATATTTCACGCTATTACCTTATATTTTCATTAAAACAGATTCTGTCATGCAACATAATAGAGCTAATTTACAGCATTGTAAGAGAAGGTAAAATAAAATATAGTATCAAATATAACATATCAGAAAATATAACTAAATATATTTTAGATAAAACAATTTTTTTTGGTGGTTTTTGTTGTTGTTGTTGTGTTGTGTTGGTTTTTTTAGATGTACACGTTTGCATAGAATTAAAGTATGAACTATCCCTTACTCATTCTAATAGCACTTTAAGGATACTTTACATTCCATTATTACAATACATGTACCATTTACAACAATGCAGCTTTCCTTTTTTTCTCACCGAAGTCTGTTAACGACAGGTTCGATATGTGCAGGTTTTACTTCAGATTTCCCTCTGTGTTTGCCTCTCTCCAAAGCAAAATGATAAATCAGCTTCGCTTGTTGATATTTTGTTTGTTGTATGTGTCTCTGAGTGCTTCACATTACCCGAGGCATCGGTCTAAAGGCCACCATACATTATATGATACAACTTCAGATTCCATTTTGAAATAATTTTCAATAGCATCAATAGCTATAGAAATTCAAACAAATAAACTCCGTCTCAAGGTTCTTAAAATCTAAATTTTGGTGGATTGTAAGTTTTCTAGTCAGTATAGGCCGAAATCGGCTTCACGTGGCTTACAGTTGAATGACAGGTTTGATGTCAGTATAATTCAGAGTAGTATAATACCACCTTAAGTTTGGTTTTATTATTCATGTGACTATTTAGAACCTCTATCATCACAGTTTTACATGTTTGAATGTTCATATCAAATACTATTGCAAATTCTTCCAAAATCGGAATAAAGGCATACATGTATCATATAGGACATGTCAACTTAATACATCTGAAATGCTGCACCCAGAGAAAGGAGAACAAGAAGTCCTACGATTGGTCTAAGGATGGGTCCAGAGGAAGGTCTATTTACTTCATCATAGAGTACGGTTCTTCCTTCCACTTCAGCACTGAGCGGAGAATTTGACTGGATGTAGCTTGATGTTACGCCCACATCGTTATTTCCTGGATGAAAGTAAATGTGCAGAGAGAGAGAAGTTTTCATCATCATTATCATATTATACTCTATAATATATTCTATATAATCTATATGTGATGACATTATATATGTTCCTATATATTTTGCTTAAAACCATGAGGTTTTCACCAGTTGGACTGTAAAACACTGCATTTGTACCATTTCAAGGCAGCTCCTTGGTAAAATACCCCTATTTACAGCATTTCAAGGATGATTTTGGAATGACCTTGAAAAAAATTATACCTTTTTTGTCCAGATTGCTGATTGTAGACAAAAAAAGCAAGCTTAAAATTTGTTTAGCTAATGTCTTAGCCAAGAGACCTCTCTTATATTGTCTGCAGAAAAAATGCAAGCAAAACACAGATACTTTTTTCTTTGAACACTGTTTTCTCCACAAAATCCACAAAATGGGGAGCATTTTTTCATTGTGATTGCATACTCCATGATTGTCACATGCCCCTTCTAGCACTGCTCTTTGCTTCACCCCCTTTCCACAACAACCTACCACTGACATGCTCCATCTTAGTCTCTCGTACGACATCATAACCCCCACCCCCAGCGGCCATGTAACTGTTCATGATGACCTCATACTGTGCCGCGGGGTCGACGTCCATGAGCTGGTTGGTGCCGTCATCGGTGCACGTCATACAGCGGAACTGTGCTCGGTAAACCCTGTCACCGCTCTCCCGAGTCAGGTCATACTCTATCACCATCCCTTGATGGATATAAATACAAGAAATGTTATTCTAGGCAATACAGACTGTAGTAAATTACCCCATATTTGGTCTCGTGGGCGATTCAGTGATCCAGAATTTGTCTTGACGACATTTTCTCTCGCCTTGATTTCATCAAAGAGGGACAGTCAAGGCTTGGGTTGCAATTTGGTTTGATGTTGGTTTTAGGGACAGGTATTGTGTTGGTCTAAGAATAAATTTAGGAATTGAATTAATTTTAAAAACTGACTGCAGAGCTATTGTTGCTGGATCATGTTTGGTACAATCGTCTAATAGGACTTGTGGACTTGTGAGCTTAATGAATGAATGACTCGGTCATCGCTTGATCATGATTTCCCATCAAAGCTATTGAACTACAGCTTAATTGACAAGACATTGCTCAGTCTATTTTTGCCAAATGCTACACAGGAGAGAAATGGGGAATCATGCAGAAACTTTGAGATGAGTGACATCTGCTATTGTCTTAGTTGCTATGTATGCATTCAGCGAAGTCTCCCCGTCCGAATGTTGGGCTCGGATAATTTGTTTGGAGGACAAAAGTTCCCCAACCCCCCTTCCACTGTCCGAGCTCAACATTCCAAAGCCTCTGCGTGAGAGTGAAAATGGTTCTTGTCTATAACTGTGATGAAATTTGAATTTTGAATATCAATGGCAAGTCCTGAATTATTTCCTAAGGGGCCTCAAAAAATATCTGGAAATTTCTAATTTTCTTACCCGAGACCTGGATGAAGCTGTAGATTGGTGTTGTAGGGTCAAAGGTCATCATCGGTACCTCCAGGACCTCGAGAAGGTCACTGCCAATCAGACGAACTTTGTCAATCGTGTTACCATAGGGCATTATTGTAATGAGATGTCCTGTTGTGATGTTACCTGATTCAAACCCGAAGGGGGGGGGGGGAATTTTGATATTCAAAATGAAAAGTTGAATTAAAAAATTAACACAAGTTTATTCGAGTGGACGGTGTGGACCATGTCATAAAGTTCATTACTTTATCATCAGCCTTTAGTTTAACAATTCACTTCTATAGAAAGTGAATTATATTTATTATTTTCCCATCAAAACTGACCATGAAAGAAAGTTGCAAACCCCCCCCCCCCCCCCCCAAAAAAAAAAAAAAAAAAAAAGAAAGAGAAAATAAGGGAAGGGTTTTCATATGCAGTCCGCGAGAGGAAGTGGGATGAACTATATGTGGTGGTGAAGACTTAGTATCAAATTCTTGTTGTGGGTGTCCTCACCTGGGCTCCGTATTTTAGAGAAATAACTTATAAGGGTTAATATTTTCTTTCACGTCACATATTAAGCTTAAAACATTGACTAGGGAATTCCTTGCTCTCACTATCAAACCTGATTATTCCCTCCTACCTGATTCTATGGAAGAGGAAATGCTACCAGATGTCGTCATGGCAATGTTAGCCCCAGTCCAGTCCATGCCGTGGTTAAAGAGCATGGCATCCGCCATCACGTTGCCGAGGTTACACTCTTGTGTCCCGCAGGTCGCAAGGTTACCGTCGAGTCTAGTCTCGGTGCTACCGACAACGGTGTTAGAGACTTCGTCCACTCCGACTTTCCAGGCTTCAACAGCAGCCAAAGTAGCGGGATCTAGGATGATGTAGATTTTGAAAAAAATCTTTTTCTGTTTTTATCTCTTTTAAAAACTTAGCTCAACAAAGTAAACAATAAACAAACTAAAACATGCACAACTAGAAATCAAATTAAAAAAAAAACACATTGAAGTAAGCTAAAACTTCAACATCTAGAGAGAAAGGAAGTTGTCATGTAAACGGAGAAAAAATAAAACGGGTTATCATTAGAAAAGGGCACAAACATACTGATGATAGTCGTGTGCATGGAGAGAGATATATATACAGAGTCAGAAGCGGTTAAAAAGAGAGACTTGGTTAGAGGGAGAGAGAGAAAGGGAGAGGGGGGGGGGGGGCGGGGGGCTGAGGAACTACACAAACACAGACGCCCTGATCAAGATCGAGCATCATAAGTTCACATTTAATTTGGCCAAAGAACGTCCCTCCCACCTCACTTCAAATGTTCTGGCTACAATCCTACTACCATCTTACCTTTCTCAACGTTGCTGTCTAGTAGAACGGGGTTCCCGGCATAGTCCGTCACGGTCCCGTTTTCGTCGAAAGTAACCTCCAGGTGTCCCAGGTACTTCCCATATGCATAGGCAGAGACAACGAGCACGGATACCTCACTATCATGGGCTGGATGCACTATGTAAGGATAGTCTCCAACAGGCACTTGGTTAGAGGGCGCTTCTCCTGGTCAACACGATATGCAGGGTGTATCAAGCATAAGGCACAGCATATTAAAGGTTTTGGCTAGACAGTTTCCAATAGAATAATACCGATTTGAAGAATAACTTGAAGAAACCACTAAGAAACAAGTAAAGTCTCGGGTAATGATTTATGGATTGCAGGTCTACACAGAGCTCTACACAAAATACAACATGGTAGAGTATTGAGGAGAGGGATAGCAAAAAAGAAATATAGTATATGAGAAAAAAAGATGAGAGAGAGAGAGAGGGGGGGGGGGGGGGCGGGGAGCTTCAAAGAGACGAAGATTAAAAGAGAGAGGCAGATCCGAGAGAGAGAGAGAGGGAGAACGGAATTTACAAAGCGATATTCTTCTTGGATCAAGTATGCTCTTTCATTATTTTTATGTTTACGTCGACTCGGCCAAAGCATACGTCGGTCCATAGTCGAAGGTCCACAGACCCGGCAACATGTATTGATGATTTTATTTCATTGTCTAATTTAAGCAACATAGCTGAACGAGAAATCGCGTAGCGTGTTTGATCACTTGGCACTATTACGGGCATGAAACTGACGTGAGGGTTGACTAAAATGACATTAAAGGCCACTTAATCCATGGCATCACTAGCCTTACGACCGGTTGCCGACTTCTGACAACCACTGGTCGGTAGTTCGTTGTCTGAGATCGCAAAGAGGTTATCGTCAATCTTTATTTGGTTGTCAGCGGTCGGCAGCTGGTTGTCGGAGCATTTTGGTCGGCTACTGCATCGATAACCTTTTGCAAACTGGTTGTGGGGGGATTTTCTTGGTTATCTAAAGGTGGGCGACAGGCCTCGGACTGACCGTTGACTGATCTTTAGTGCTTGTCGACCATCGCCGAGCAGATTTGGGTTGAAAGTAAGGCCGGCGAATGATCGTCGAATAATAAGCGACCAGTTGCCGATTAATATTAATTCCCAAACCATTACCGAACACCGACCACCAATAGTTAAAAAAAAAAACATCCCAAGGACTTTTCATGAAATCAACTCGAGGGTAATTTTGATGGTATTGTCAATTGAGAAATAAATTTGCTTATAAAAGAGATGATATAGTATATGGACCACACACTTTTAAACCGATGGGAGAGCCATGTTGACCTGCTTCCTCTTCATGAGCGTGTTAAATTATGAGTAATTTATCCAGACAACCTTGAATACATCCTTGCTTTGCACACACATACAATTATTTTTCAATTATTATACAATTATTCATGTTCTTCTTGTTTTGCAATAATAATGCATTTTGGTCGGCTGGAGGATTAATCTACTGCATCGATAACCTTTTGCAAACTGGTTGTGGGGAGGATTTTCTTGATTTTCTAAAGGTGGGCGACAGGTCTCGGACTGACCGTCGACTGATCTTTAGTGCTTGTCGACCATCGCCGAGCAGATTTGGGTTGAAAGTAAGGTTGGCGAATGATCGTCGAATAATAAGCGACCAGTTGCCGATTAATATTAATTCCCAAACCATTACCGAACACCGACCACCAATAGTAAAAAAACAAACTTCCCAAGGACTTTCATGAAATCAACTCGAGGGTAATTTTGATGGTATTGTCAATTGAGAAATAGATTTGCTTATAAAAGAGATGATATAGTATATGGACCACACACTTTCAAGCCGATGGGAGAGCCATGTTGACCTGCTTCCTCTTCATTAGCGTGTTAAATATGAGTAATTTATCCAGACAACCTTGAATACATCCTTGCTTTGCATACATACAATAATATTATTTATATACAGTTATTCATGTTCTTCTTGTTTTGCAATAATAAAGATCATAACTTGGCATAAATACAGTGCTAGTCAAAAGTTTCGGTACACCTATAGTTTGGATTTCCTGACGAGTTTTTACATCAGTTTTTATTTCTTGTGAAAGGACATTATCTAGGCTCTCAAAAGCAATTTTACAGGTTTCGATGCTATATATATATATGATATGTACTTATAATGATTAATACTTAAAAGTGTATTTTTCTTTCTCCGTTTTGATTTAAAAAAAAAATTAAACTGGCAAAAAACAGCCTAATGACATGTGCGGTTTAACGCACTTTTTTATCAAAAATTGATAGAAAACGGACTCATACATTAAAGTAGATATTCAAAGAAAATCACAAATATGGCAATTAATTTATCACTAGAAACTGGGAAGCTTACAGATGACAATCGTATAAGTTTTATGTCAACTGCGTATCTGATGATTATAAAAACAACACAAATAAAAGCTCTTCTCAGCATCTGGAATATCCGAGGATTCGCCAGAAATATAGCGATGTTTTGATGTCGTCACACTCGGGATCGATCCTGCTTAAGCAGACGGCGTCCTATAATGAATGAACGTAATTGCAATGCAATTATTTATCAAATTATAAAGAGTTTGGTGTATTTAAACATGACCTTATTTCACACCATTATAAAGGGAAAGTGAAACTGATTCTGATAGCTAAAACCGTTTGATTGTAAATACACAGGAGAAGGGTCAATTATCAATGAAATAAACCCCACTTCGAATTGCAAAGCCCTCCGAATAATAGCAGGATGGTATTCGTTCCCTCTTGAAACGCCGAACATGCCCCGTGCAAGCAGCTGAAAATACAATGGCGTCTTATTTTGTTTACAAGTGACTGATTCCTTTATTTTTTTAACGCTGCATTTTTCATCAAAATAATACCATACACGAAGTTAAGAGTGAGGCAACAGACTAACATTAAGACTGACGCTAGTGAAGGAAGAGAAATAAGTGAAGAGGAGATGACAAAATAGGCTCTGAAAAATGTGTAAGATGTTATGGGACATCGTCTGCTTAGACAGGACTGGTCCATGGTGTGTCGTCACATATCTCAGCAGCGTTCGAGGAGCTCTTCAGCTGCTATATCGGGCTGTATTTTACCGTTTTATAATTGATAATAATCATTACTTCAAATGTTTCCAAGCGTTGAATTTGGATAACCTTGTTTAATTTATGCCATCTATGCAATAATAAGTATTAAGCCAATATTTAAAATCATTAAAGTTCTACTTTAAAGATCCCTCAAATTTACCTCAGCTTCTTTGGGTTACAGCCTTGTAAATGAGATATATTTACTATGTTCACATAATTACTTTTATGAGTAATAAACTTTAAAGGAGAATGAAACTCAATAAAAATTAGCTGATAATCATGTGGAAAGTTGTCAGACTGTTCAAAATATCTTGAAATACTCCTACACTCTTAAAAATGCCTAGTCACTTTTGACTAAAAACTAGTCAAATTTGACTAGATTGCGGGGTGAAATAGGAGCTTACTAGAATCTAGTCATTTTCACTAGGGTAATCTAGTCAACAGGATTGACTAGGGAGACTTGTCAAAACATGACTAGAAATATCTAGTCATTTTTCACAAGAAACTGGTCAAATTTGACTAGATTGCGGGGTGAAATAGGAGCTTACTAGAATCTAGTCATTTTCACTAGGGTAATCTAGTCAACATGTTGACTAGGGAGA
This sequence comes from Heliocidaris erythrogramma, assembly GCA_025617745.1. Classification (NCBI taxonomy): domain Eukaryota; kingdom Metazoa; phylum Echinodermata; class Echinoidea; order Camarodonta; family Echinometridae; genus Heliocidaris; species Heliocidaris erythrogramma. The sequence goes on along the minus strand of CM046858.1, from coordinate 27,675,428 downwards.
CTTGTCAAAACATGACTAGAAATATCTAGTCATTTTTCACAAGAAACTTGTCAAGTTGCCAAGTAGAATGTGATCTGACAATAGCACTAGTTATTTTGACACGGTCAGTCTGGTCAAATTTAATCATTATTGATTAAACATATATTGCACATCATTTTAATTAATTTGCAAATAGAGATTCCAAAAAGGGAACTTAACATGATTTAAATCAAACTTTTAGTAAATTCTATCACAAAATAACAATATGACTGTGTTCATTCATGTCGATTGAAGTGTGTGCTCCCTTTTCCATGCAGCAAAATCAGATCACAAGCTACCTGCACGTGTCATCTTCATTATTACATCAGGAGAAACACACTGCAGACAAGGTATTCATACAAATGTATCTAACAGAAGAAATTCACTTTGAAAAGATTTATTCAATTATTGTGCAAATCAAAAATCATTACATTTACACACTTGCAAAATTATCATGAACAGTCAAAAAATTACAATTGAAAATTGAGAAATTGATAGGGAATTGTGTGACCATGTCCTGCATGGGACCTTCATATAAATCTTATTATTTTTTCTCAAATTTCTTGAAGCAGTACTGTTTCTTTCATTACCAAATAATATTTACCCCCAGAATATGATGAAAGATTAAGAAAAGTATCTTTTCTTTCTGGCTATCTTTACAACTATTACACACAAAATACCTGATTATGTAGACCAACGTCGACCCTGATTTCATAAAGTGACAGTAGTGAGGAAAAACTTGTATTTCTTTCAATTTCAATTTTTTTTTCTTCATATTTGTACTTAACATCTTGAACCTTACAAAGTGTCAGAAAATAATAATGGTTAAAATTAAATTATGAATTTATTGCAATACCGTCACCAAGAAAATGCAGCAAAAGCGGATTTTCTGTTTCCATGAAGTTACGTCTAACAATTTTCCTATACGTCTTACGTGCACTGCTGAGATCCGTCACTTCATGAAAATCCCCCAAAGAGATGGGTTTTTTCTGTTTACGCGCGATTGACATAAAAATAGCTATACCGTATACAACATGCATCATTAAGTCCCATGCATTTTGCACATGGGTTGCTGCGATCCGTCACTTCATGAAAACAGGAATGCAGTGCGACGGTTGTGTTAAAAGCCCATTATCTCCCAGTTATATTGAGAATCATGCAAATCATGCAAAATCAGGGACAATACAGTTTGTATATTTAAGTACTTTATCATCACGGCTGACAAATCTAATAACCTGAACTCATGAACCGAACTGATTTCCACATGCAAACACCAAAAAATTTTTGCTATCAGATTACGGTCTATCTGATTAACTCAAACAAGTATTGAAACAACCTTTATGGTATACTACCCAGGATTACTCTAAAGTGGGAATATTTGTGCATTCATTATTTTGCAAACTGGTATTTACTTGTAATCTTATTTCATTAGATTATACCTGCATATTGACTTGTTTCATTAAGTGATACACGCTCAGTCATTTCCTAACGCGTATGCAGCTTTGTCGCCGCAAATTAATAACGCACAAAAATATTTGCGTAAGTTTGCTTTGTGCAATTATGATGTTGCGCGAACTACCCAAATATTCCCACTCGTGCATTGAAACTTGTCCTTTTAGTTTATTCGCTGATGAGCCTTCGGGTGAAACAGTCTGTACAATAAACTAATATGAAGCTGAACTGATCTTTCTGTGAATTCATTTTCTTATGTATACATACATATAGAATAAGATTAATGAGTCAGAAAATTACTACTTACAGGTACTCGTAACAAGAAATTCAGTAATAGTTCAGTTTCATTTCTACAACTTTATGCTAAATTAAAATGAAGTCAGCCTGCAAAGGCAGACAAGTAAATTTTGTCAACATGGCTTGGAACCTTCAACTAAAGATTCCCTAACTTGAATATAAATGCATATTCACATATACAAACAATAGAATATAAGTTTCATTGGTAAAAATATAACAGCAACATGTTAACAAAATTTGCCATTAGATTTACCAGAACTAAATACCCATGAACCATAACACCATATCATGAATGCACCCCAACTGCATCTATCATTTAAGTTTGGTTGCCATTGCGGCAACATATGCCAATAAAATGAAATATTTAGTATTATCATGCTTTTTATGTATTGTGCAGTATGGTAAATCCTAACGTCATTCCGTTACCGTCATTCCCTTACCAAATGTTAATCCAATAAATGAGCTTTAAATTACTCAATCAAATTAGAAAATGCATAGTTTCATGAAATTTAGCACCTTTAAAACACAGTTGAATCGTATAATGCACAAAATTTTGGAAAAATATCTATCTTGTGAAAACACCATGTTCGTTTTAGTGTCATTCCGTTACCAAGCTTATTAATATGCAAGATTCATTAACAGAAATGGTTTTGGTGAAAAAAAATGGGAGAAACTGTGTACAACGTGTAATATGCATAGAACTGAGTAGCATATTTGACATTGTAATAAAGACATTGTTTTTCACTGGTTTAATAGAAAGTCCAAAACATGAGTCTGACTGTCATCCCGTTACCATGGAACTGCCCATACACAAAAGATTGTACTTGAATCAAATTTATTTTCTGTAATTCCTGAAAAAGAAGTTTTTCAACGACAAGACATCTGCAGCTGACCCCTCCCTCCCCTTGCCAGGAAGAAGTCCCAAGTGTTAATGCACTGCCAGGGGTAATTCATATCCATGACATAAAAGGTCTTAAAACAGACATCAACAGCTGCTAGGAGCGATGTGGCCCAAATTGCAACACGCTCGACTATCATGAACTGCTGTTCATCCTGAACAGCATCCCCCATTGTAAGAATGAACGCTTGGGTTTGTATGTCTTCGCCTTCCAGAAAGTCCGGCAGATTTGTTCCAACCTGCATTGTATTTAAAAAATAACAGCAAAAAGACAAATTAAATTGAATAAAGTTTATAAGACCCTTACAATTAAGAGTTGTCTTAATTTTGATAGACAAGGAATAAAAAGCCCCTTCATTCAAATGCATGTGGACTTGTGTTAACATCTGTACATCACCAAAATCACTCACTATTTTGTGACTATGCATCATAAGTTTTTAAACATCCTCTAAAAAATACTCCAGATCATCTGTAATTCATATTCCAGTTGGGAAATCATCAGGGTTCTGGTTCTAGTTCTGTATGTAGTTTCTAGTTTCTGTATATGTTTTTATGCAAACACTTGAGGTAAATGACAAAGTTAACTTGTTTGTTATTACTATGTATACCTGTCAACAATAGCATCGCATTTCTACACATGACCCCCTCTGAAAGCCTTTGAATAATAATAGTCATTGCTAGTACAGAAGGAAACATTGCATAAAACACACACGTTGTAATTAAGCAGGTATATGAAGAAGATATATTTCTGCACTGCAATACTCACTTCAACACGCTTGATAAATGTGCCCAAGGCTTCCTCAGTACTTGCTTGCTTCCTAGCTCTCTTCTTTCCAATCCTGGTATGGGAAGTCCCAGCTGGGAAGAGCAGTCCTAACAATTGCAATGCAATGTTCTCCTGGTCATATTTTGGCACTGTGACAGGATACACAAAGGTCATTTATCAGACAGTTCACAGAAATTATTCCAGCTTACTACAGTATACAATGTACACTCCAATACTAGGTGTCAAACAAAGATACTATTCGAAGAAACATGAATGTGTATTGCTTCAAGTTGTACTCGCATGAAAATAAAACACACTGTCATTTCAACCACTTGCTCGTTTGACTAATGTATGTTTATTTCTAGAGTTTTTAGTATTGTTTGTCACTTTTTGACACACAAAGCATGGCCAGCATTTGTCTAGATTAATCATTTTTGTCACATGTGATTTTTAAATTCACAATTTTCAAAGGAAATAAAAGAGACATTTCAAACTCATGTATATACACATTTATGTGTGCATATAACTATCTGCAGAATTGAGTTAAATTCTTATAATTTTAGTGATTCCTAAACCTTACAAATTCTACCAATTCTTACATGCTTTATAATCAACTGTTCTCAAATTACCCTGAGACCATTCCTTTCACAATTCAGTCCAACACCATAACTTGCCTTTATCTTTAATAAATGGACTTGAACACTGTAGTTAGTTCAAACTCTAAAGGCAATCTAGCTTCACAAAACTTGGCATACTTCCACAAAAAAATATTTGTGTGCCTGTCAGTGATTTGCCATGACAGTGATTCTGGTTTCATCATGCATGGGCAAGAAAGACTAATAACAGAGCTTGTTAAAATTATGATGAGATGTCACTTATTATAAAAGAACAAGTTAATTAAAAATGCAGGCAATAATTTACCTTCTTCAGGGATGTCAACAAGTAGCAGTGTTCGTCAGTTAACCTGCTTCTCAGCATATGTGATTATCTGGCTGGCAAGGTTCGCCCATTTCATGAACAAGTTGTCGCACACATCAGGGAACAATATCTGGAAATCTTGCTGTATCTGCAATAGGTTCATGTAATAAATAAATATGGATGATACATTTCGAAACACAGAATTCAATATTCCAAGATTGAGTGAGTCATATGACTAAAAATAAATTAACTTTCCCAACTGGATTGTAAAGCTAAGTTTACATCTAGTTTAAAATGGTGCCTAAATCATGAAAATGGGCCTCCTAGTGTGGTAGTGACAGACTGATTTTGTTAAAAGAAGTCAATTTCACAGGAGACCAAGTTGCATCAAATTAACTTACAATGTCACCACTTTAAACCCTTTATACATGTTGTAGATATATAGCCCAGCCCTACTGATAGAGTACTTTAATTTTTGTGCTGTTTAAATATGGTGGGTGGCATGGATGTATATTGTTTGTGTCCTCAGTGCCATGCCAAGGTCACTAATGTTACACATCCACTGTCAAACTGTCAGCAGTCATTTGCTCCAGGTTTCACAGAGATAACTTGCAACAAGGGCTGGTTATGGTTGGTTTCTTATCAACAAATGCTATGGCCGGGATAGAGCAGAAGAATAAGACAGCTGGCACAAATTATATGGTCACCATGCGTGGCATCTGCGTTTTGTCGAAGAAACAAGTTTGAGTGGGTTTCACAGATCACATATTCATGAGGTAATTCAAAATAAATAATGGTGACATCTTTTACACATGTAACACTTTAGTCTGTCATGTCTAACGCTCATGGCGCTCAAACATTATTGCCCCAAATTAATTGTAGTGGTCTAGCATATCGGTTCCCCATTTACAACTGGGTGGAGAGTGGCACATGTGGATTAACTGGTAATGTCTTGCCAAAAAAAACGTTAGTGCTGTGCTGGGATTCAAACCTCTGAGTCACGTGAATGAACCACTGCACCATAACACCTTCATGTAACCCAACTTTATACATGTATAACATGTTCCCAATTTCAGCCATTTAACCCTTGTAAAAAAAGTACCATAGTACCCATGGTAATTTGACAGTAATTTGACCAAATTACCATGATTTGATGGTAATTTTGTCCAATTACCATGGGTACTATGGTTCTTTTTTACAAGGGAAGTTTAAATATATGCAACTTACCATTCCAGTGGTGTCCAATAATCATGGATACTCATCCCAAATTGCCCTTGTTGAGTTTTCCTTCACAAGAATGGCTCGTGGCTTACAAGTGTTTGCCATGTAATCTGCCACCTGCGTTTCCGACTCTCGATGGTGTTACATCCAAGTGGTCCAACCTTCTATATCTGCTTCAGCTGAAGTACAACATTGAAATGACATTAAGGATTTATGAAGTCTCTTTTATGATGTATCAGTAGATAACTTTGATACATATGCACAAGAAAAACATGATAAATTGTGTTAACAAAAATTCAAGTTCAAATGAATGACCATTCTAAATTAGACAGTTCGTGAAATCCCTTTTCTTTCCACAATTACATGACTGTGATTTGCTGACAGATACCATCAGACACTATTCAAAACAGATGTATGAGCATGTATGAGCAAGGTTTTATGAGCAAGGCTTGAACAAGTAATGATAGTTACTAACATATACTCTGGGTTTGTATTCTGCGGTAAGTACTTATTGCTCAGAATGCAGTTATTACATACCATTTGTGATATCAAAGTTGACACTTGAGCTTATCAACGCATTCGTTGGCTTTTCTTCTGGGTTCAACTGTAGTGTCTCTTCTTCGTACGTTGCGTAGTCGCCGTTCCAGGTACCCGGCAGCATCATGTGACTTTACACCTCTTGTATACCATGCCTCCTGCAAAGTGAAATGAAGTTCTCTTTATAACTTACTATTTTCTTAAATAATTAATGAATGATCATACATGAAATAATCCAATACTAATGGTGCTCCATTTATTACTTAACCCAAATATCACTGCCGGTGTTGGGCCATGTTGGCCCCCCTCGACATTTTGTGCAATATGTCTGCACATGAGAAGCAATAAACAGTGTTTCAAGCTTTTTATTCTTTCAAGTCTCGAGCAACTTTGAGACCAAATCTGTGACATCCAGGTACTGTACCTGGTTCGGAAGTTACGCATAATTTTATACATGTCAGACCAAAGGTTGCTCAAAAACATGATTTTGTGTACAAATCCAATACAAATTGAGTTTTAAGCTAAAATCTATAAATGACTTTGTATGATTAATTTTGCATTTGTTTATTATAATCTACATGTATTAGCTTTATGCTATTTATGATCACAGAAGTGTCGCCAACAAATTTCATTTAAAAAACAATAAAAATAAAAAGGTTAAAAAAAAAAAAAGAAATACAGGCGATAGAAGTTAATATGCCCAGTAATCCTCAAAATTGGCAGCAATCCTACCTAGCATATATATCGAAAAAATATAGAGCGAGCCGAAGATACAGAAACAATAGAGAGTGGAGGTGTAAAGCCTTTAGAGCACCATGATTTGCCGTCAATTGCTTGTGGCCAGCTGAATGGTTAAGGCATTGGACTCGAGTTGAGTCTCATTCTCGTTTTAAGGCATATATAGGCACGGATTTTAATGCCGCGAGAGGGCACCGGCCGTTATCATGCTATTGCCCCCTGCATGGGGCGCGAACTTCGGACAGACAACATATGTACACGCTCCGCCTGTGCTCGAGCTCTCGTGCGAGTCCGAAATAATCCCAGTAGTCTGACGGACGCGTCCGACGCACAAACTTTGTGTACGAGTGAATGGGGCTTACGCAATCCTGACTTCCCCACGGCCACCTGGTGGCGTATCACTTTATAAAGTTCAATTTTGGTTATGAACTTGATAATAGCGTTTATTCAGTAATTAATAGCACAGACATTTTGACAAAAGAAAGCAAGAAACGTGATCAAACTTTCACTTGGTCTGGTGGATTTAATGGCTGCTGATGGGCATAAAAGCCACTTTTGAAATACGTAAGAAATTGAAAATAATAGAATACATAGGAAATTTATTTTGATACAATTTTTTCAAGTAAATATGTTGAATATTAAAATGTGCACGTAAACCCAAAATTAGCCTATTGGAACCATTATAATTATTTAATGAACTCCATGCAGATCTAGGCCTACATGTATGTAGGCCTAGGCCTACAGCAAAAAAAATAATTAAAAATAGATGAATCTTGGACCGCGTAAGGTCGAAATGTATGCCTCCGCCACTGCTAGACCTGAAATGTATGGCCTACATATAGGCTATATTAACATCATGCCATATTTGACCTTTGACCTTTGACCTCGTCCTCGGAGCACAAAATTAAGATTGTTGCCACTCTAAACTTGATCCACCTAACGGTTCATTACGTATTGCAGGAATGAGCCATTTTCAGGTATATAATGACCTGATTGACCTTTGACCCATGAACCCAAAAATGTCTTCAGATCATTCATTGTCACGAGTCTAATATCAGAATATGTACACATGAACCAAGCAATGAACCCAATGGCAATGCTGGATGTGGCTGAAATTCGGGTGATGGATTGATTAGACATTGGAGAGTAAATCTTATTGGCAAAAACCGAGCAAAAATTTGTGGCATTATCGTGGTTGAGGAAACCACCATTATTCACTCCGCACAGAAGCCTGAGAAGGGCTTCATTGACATTGCATTACATGCATTGGTTTCCTCATTCCCTGTCCATAGACTCCGCACTTTGTTTGCATAACGAACGAGTGGTTTCCTCAACCACGATATAGCCAAATTAGTTTGCTAAAATACAGAAAAAAGGAGCCTCTGTCTCCTGATCTCTAGAATTGCAGTCTGCATGTCCACCTAGCCTAGTCTATCTGATCTGATTGATAGGCTTCAGCTTTATCTCCACGCACGCACTTACCCGTCGCGTCGTCACAGGCCGCAATCCCAAAACTTAATGGCGAAACAAATGACGATCGCTCAAACCGATGTCAAAAAGTTACAGATACATCATAAACACGTCATTCAAATTCGAAATAATAATGAACATTAAGGAGATAAAATACTATTTATGTTTAAAATGTGAGAAAAGGTAAATTTGATGTTCGTAACAATTTGATCTTGATGGATTTAATAAAAGCTCATTTATAATTATTTAGTGACAGATACACAAGTTCGTTCATAACTCACTGTCTACTGTATGTGACATCGCGCACTGCACAAGTTAGATCAGTGTAATGACTTTGGAGTTTGGTAGGCAAGCAACGACCGAGCATCAAATTTTTAGGCTTATTTTCGACATATCATGAAATAACTAGACATCGATCGCATCACTAAATTATTCCATATGAAAATAATTTCTCCTTCTAACACACAAAATGAGTAAGACTTACCTTCGAACACATCAATCCACCTTTCAAATGCCAAGAACGGAGAAACTCGACCACTCGATCGTCTGCCATATTGGAAATATTTTACGTGGCGGCGCGGCGCGCGCGGCCGTGCGTGAATAGAATGCGCAGCCTCAGATGTTGACTGGGATTTTCTAGTCACGCGCATCGCGTGCTTTCAGCAAAACTAGTTGAAATGACCAGAAAGGTGTTGGCCATGACAAGTTTATCTAGTCAAACTGACCAGATTCTAGTCAAAATATTTTGACATGGGTTTCTAGTCAAAAAAACGACTAGGCATTTCTAAGAGTGTATTTGATTGCTCAGTAAGGAGAACAATCTCGATAAAGTTTGCAGATTCCTTGATAGTTATTCTTCCATAGGGCCTGCCATTTTGAAAAATTGTTATGTCATAGTCGTGCATGGCCATTTACCTGTGCACATTTGATATGGTCTTCCATGATAAATAACTATTGTAGAAGCAAATACACCAATGCAAAATGGCAGCCATCTTGGTACCCCAACTCTCGCACATGTGATGTTGTATGGAGCATGGTTTATGTAGGTCTTTGTCACTTCTTTGAATAATTGACAAAGCTTTGTCTGAACAAGCAACAACTTGTGTATGCCAAATCCTGCTTAACAAAAGAAACTTCCTTACTTTATGAAACAACTGAACCAAATATCTTGACACAATTAGGTTTTATGACAGGCTAAAAATCCCTTCATTTGAATGTACATGACTATAAAAGTGGTCTATTGATGAAATCCAGTGTCATGCATTCCACAGGTGATCATGAGTGTCATCTGTAAAGCGCTTAGAAACACAACCATGTATTAGGCGCTATATAAAAGCGGAATATTATTATTATTATTATTATCGTAGCGCGTATACAGGCAGTGGCATATCTGAGGATTATGGCGCCGGGGCAAATAAAGAAGTTGCGCCCCCCCCCCCCCCCCCCCCCCCTCAGTGCCCAAACATACTTGTACAAGCGAGGGGGCAAAGCGACCGAGGCAAACTTTTTTGCATTTGTAACCCTAAAAAGCACAATTTCTCTAGTGCAAAAAAGTGCTTCTCCTCACACAAAAAGCATGAAACCATGCATTTTCAGTCGAAAAAAGACGGCGGTTTTTTTCATTCAATTAAAAAATAACTGATATCATGAGATGTAGAATTAATCAAAGTTTTATAAAGCGTTTGCCCCCATGAAAAATCTTGCGCGGTTCCCGAGATATGATTTAAAATGTGCCGAAAAGGACGTGTTTTCGCCAAATTTCTGTCGAAAGATCGGGGATCACGACCGGTTCGCGTTAAGTGAACATGACAAATTCATATGCGTGAGAAATAGTCGAGGAATTTAGCAAATCGACTGAAAGTTGGGATTTCTTTTAAATGTTGACCTTCTGTTTTGCGTTTTTGCGCCCCTCCAAGTGCCGCCCGGGGCACGTGCCCCGAAAATAGGAGTCCATTTCTGGTGCAGTTCATGCATGTGCCGTTTATGAATGAGAACGATTGAAATGAAAATAAGCACTAGTCTCCAAATGGGCAAAGCGGATTGGGATTTATATTTTTCGGATACAAAAAGAGATGTTAGTTACATTTTCATTCACATTGGCTCATTTCATAGACATTACTCTTTGGCTGTCTTGAAGAATGTAAGAGTGAAAGATAAGAATAATTGGTGCCAGTTTGAGGAGGCAAATGTGATTCATAATGATTTAGACCTTTATACATACACCTATGGGTAACTACCTGTATACAAGAAAGTGTTGGAGTGTCCACCGACCACGATATCAACACCCTTGACATCACGAGCCACGGCTTGGTCGACGTCGAATCCGGAGTGGCCAAGCGCGATGATCTTGTTGATGCCTTCGCCTATAAGGGTGTCGACCCTCTTTTGAACGGCGGGAATCTCCTCGTTAAACACTAATGATTCTGAAATGCAGAAATATGAGGTTGTGTACATAAATTAAGGTTCGACTAATGTCAATGACTTCAAAAAAGAAATTCATTATTATTGACATGATTGACGGCCTCGTGCTAGTTTGTGGCTACCAGGGACGTCTCTAGAGGGAGTGTGGGGATATTACCACCCCCCCCCCCCCCCCTCAAAATTGATGTCGGCAAATGCGCCACCTATGTCGGCAAAAAATGAGGGGAAAGGGAAAGGGAGTAAAGAAACAAGAAGACGAAGAAAAGGAAAGGAAAGGAAAACAAAAACAGAAAGAAAAGAAGGAAAGGAAAACGAAAGGAAAGAAACAGAAAGAAAACTGGCCAAATTTTTGGAAAGTTAAGCCGTTGACTACTGAATTCTTTAACTCTCATAGGCTTAATACAGGAGCCACCCGGTTCCCGTAGACTGTGGGTTAATATTCAGGGAAAAGGCGTCCCCCTTCGGCAATAAGCGTGACCTTTGAGCCAAATTACATATTTCGGCGCTGAATATATATGCCTTATTGCGGGGGTTTACGAAAAGTAGAGATATCGCAGAAAAATGTCAAAACTTTCACGGTTAACGTATTGTTGGGAATGTTTTTCATGATTTCAAAATTCTGGATAGGATTTCTTTGCAGAGTAGCAGAAGGGGCAGCGTGGCTCATAAACAAAGGTCACACGTACCCAATTTTAAGGATGGTAGAAGTTATGCATGTTACGATTTCAACGAAAGTTTTCTGTACCCAAGATCAGATGTGCTCACTCTTAGTGTTTACTAATGCGGATTTTGTCTTGTCGACGGAGGACATACATTTTCCTCCAATAACGTCTGTCTCCTTGAATAGTTACTGAAGAATAATAATAATAATAATAATAGTGCCTACTTGTATAGCGCACTGGTCCACCTTTCGGTGCTCATGGCGCTTAGAGAAAAATACATACACAATTCTCCTAAACATAGTAAATTAAACTAAGCGATAATTACAGGGAATAGAACAAATACGTTTTCAATTGTGATTTGAATGTTTCTGTTGGCGACAGTTGACGGAATTTTAGAGGGAGTTCATTCCAGAGTTTCGGACCCATAGCTGAAATGCCCGATCGCCCCAAGTATGTTTTGTTCTATAGGTGTATGAAGCAACAGTTTGTCTGATGACGAGCGAAGACTTCGTGTGGGATTGTATTTGGAAATAGAGTTGTGCAGGTATATGTATATAGGGGAAAGAGAGTAATCTGAATGATGTGCTAATAACAGGCTTGGATAAACACTTTCTTATGAAACTAAGACTACGTAGTTGATACCTTACACTCTGTTGAACATGTGTTATATGACTGCGAAAGGACACATCCTGATCAAATATAACACCCAAATTACGAGCTGTTTTTGATGGAATGATACAGGTGCTACCAATATGGAGATGACATGATTGAAAAGTAGAGATATCGCAGAAAAATGTCGGTTAACATACTGTGGGAAATTTTTTTCACGATTTTTAAAATTCTGGATAGGATTTCTTTGCAGAGTGGCAGAAGGGGCAGCGTGGCTCATAAACAAAGGTCACACGTACCCAATTTTAAGGATGGTAGAAGTTATGCATGTTACGATTTCAACGAAAGTTTTCTATACCAAAGATCAGATTTGCTCACTCGTAGTGTTCACTAATGCGGATCTTGTCTCGTCAACGGAGAACATACATTGTCCTCCAATAACGGCTGTCTCCTTGAATAGTTATTGAATAAAAAAAAGTTCATGCAGAAACAGGGCCCAGGGCCCTATGACCATTATTACCTGTTTTTGAAAAGTCGGGACTTGATTGGAGGGTGTAACCAACCACGCCCACTCTTTCTCCTCCCATTTGGAACACGTGACTGCATACGTAGAGCCCGTGTAGGCGTGGCTCGTTGGTAGCGTCGATGTTACAGCTGAGCGCAGGGAACGTCACGTTGTTGAGGAATGGAAGAACGCCGTCGATTCCATTGTCAAACTCATGGTTACCCAGGGCCTGGGATTGAGAGAGAGAGAGAGAGAGAGAGAGAGGGGTGGGGTGGGGAGAGAGATAGAAAGGAAGTAGAAATGGGAGAGATATTGATTATGGGTCAGAAACAAAATAATACAAGACATAGAGAACCCAGGAAGATTAACACCAAAAAGGCCAGGTTATTATGATGGGACCTACAGCAGAGGGTAACAGATTCAGTTGCCCCTTCCCGCAACCCCATCTCCCCTCCCCCCCCCCCCCCCCCCTCCGCCCCAGAATCTCAGTGACGAAAAATCATGAAACTAGACATGTCTGATAAACTCGCATAACCATAAGGCCATGAAGTTTCATATCAATATCTCAAACGGTTTTTTGATTAACGCTTTTTTAATTATTACTATTTACGTATGGGAATTCTGCATTGTGTATATTGGGCTTTGCATTATCTGTTTTAAATGCATTTGGTATCAAAATTCTGATGCGTAATATCTAGCTCAGTCACAACGAAATACCAACTCCAGGCAGATTTTTAACCGACCGATTCTTGGCCATTCGGGTAATATACATGATACAATGCAATGTTTCCTTCGGTCTGTTATCGATCTGGTGTCAGTCTCCTCGATGTGACTGCATGGTTATGACTTGAACTACACAGTTGTGAAAGCTTGCGGGGGGGGGGGGGGGGGCTTACGAATATATCGCAGAGAACTTAGGGCCCGGATTCCACCCGACCTTTGTTGGGTTAAAATAATGTGGAAACTAGAAGAAGACAGAGCGGACAACAACAAATAGGCGAAGGGGGTAGGACGCAATGGGCACAGTCTAAGCCAAGATACAGAGAGTCACGAGCAGACAATGATAAGCAGAGAGGGAGTATATTGTTAACTACTACATCATTTCTTATGAGAGATTTACCAGAGTAACACTGATTACATTATTTGCATTCGAGATATGATTCCCATAACTAATGAGGTTATTTCTTTCTTTTTTTCTTGAAACAAGCATGCTTGAAAACAATCAGCAAAGTTTCGACTATAAGATCATTTTAAAGACGTGTTTCCCGTGTGACTCACTGAATAGTGCACTGGTCCTAAAATAAAGTCATATCTAATATATATATCATTTCCTGTTACCACTTTAAGTTTTAATTTTATGTATAATTAAAACTTGAAGTGGTAACAGGAAAACGGTCTTTATTTTGGAGGTATATATAAGAAACAAGAAACACGTTTTAGATCCGCTTCCAAAATAAAGACCGTTTTCCTGTTACCACTTCAAGTTTTAATTATACATAAAATTAAAACTTAAAGTGGTAACAGGAAATGATATATTATATTAGATATGACTTTATTTTAGGACCAGTGCACTATTCAATTATATACTATTAATACATGGTTGGGAGTGCGTTGGTGCGATCTGGCAACACAAAGGTTTTTATCGTGGTGTACTATACGCAAGAGGTGCAAGCCGAGTGTGTTTGACGCCACGATAAACACCTGCGTGTTGCCAGATCGCACTAATGCACGAACTCACAACCATGTATTAATAGTTTTATAAAACGGGTCGGCAATATGATTAAGAAGTCTATAAAAATGGTTACGAAGCCCATAGAAACGCCAAGAGTCGCACAGTCATGGAGGCTGCCATTTGCCTTCCTGGATGACATCACAGAAGCGCAGCCAACAAAAGTCATGCGCGTTACAGTGCGCGCATGTAATCCCTGCGCTAAAATGACAATTAAACTACGCAATTTCATTGCGTTTTAAGTTTGCACGCACCAGAGGTACGCGTACGCACAGCTCAGCCGTGCTTTAGAGCCTTTTTGCCGTTTGTTATCACTTTTTTTTGCACGGTCACATGGTGTTATGTGACCAATCAGGATGGCTACATTCTTGAACCCGTTTTATAATATATAATAATAATAAAAAATTTGTTCTAATACTATAGCATCGGCAACTCTCGAGGGTAAATTTAGGCCTAAATAATGTGATAAATCAATTGAATTGAATAAGAGAAATAATTTGCGTAGCTAAATTCATTGTTCCTCCGTACTGACTTCCTTTTTGTGCAAATAACTGTAGGGGTTGCAAAAACTGTCTCCGCCGGGAGTGGAAACCGGGTCTTTGGCACTGTACGCCAAACACCTTAACCAATAATTATTTCTCTTATTCAATTCAGTTGATTTCCAACATTATGTAAATTTACCCTCGAGAGTTGCCGATGCTATAGTATAAGAACAAATATCTCACACATTGTAAATAATTAATTAATTCTGATACACGAATCCACCATGGATCTAGCTAGGCATGTGACTTGTCATTGTTCACTACTCCCCTGTCCCTCAAAGAAAAAGGAGAAAAAAAATAACTGCCAAGGGTTTGCAAGGGCTGCTTGTCGGTGTTTGTACCTGGTGTAGCCAAATACCACTCAACCCGCCTCCGTGGTCTAGTGGTTAATGCGTTTGGCGTACAGTGCCAAAGACCCGGCTTCAACTCCCGGCGGAGTTTTTGCAACTCATGCAGTTATTTCCACAAAAAGGAAGTCAGTAAGGAGGAACAATAAATTAAGCTACGCAAATTATTTCTCCTATTCAATTCAATTGATTTATCACATTATATATATATATATATATATATATATATATATATATATATATATATATATATATATAATTATATATATATATATATATATAATTATATATAATTAAAACTGGAAGGAAAACGGTCTTTATTTCGCAGGCAGATCTAACGTGTTTCTTGATATACATGTATAATTGTTTCAAATGCAAATTCCCTTTCCAACGTTACTTGTAAATGTACAGTATGTTCCAAACCAAATTACAATCGGAATTGCAGCATCGATAGTTTTAAAGATTATGAATTATTCAGAATATGATTCGAGGTTGTGATACTACAACTAATTATCTGTATTTTAGCGAAACCCCATTCGATAGTCACGAAGAAATGGGGATTTTTGAAACGCACAAAGTACAATGAACAATTCCGCACTCTTTTCAAATGGTTTGAAAAGGAACTTACTGTGTTGTTGTTATCTGCTATAATTACTATGATAACGTTTCATTTATCATCATAATTGTCATCGTTGTTCTTGTCGTTATTTATTTTTTCTATTTAGATATTTTTCCAAAACGAAATAAATCATGAATGTAAAAACATAAGCAGTTTTCAGAGTCTTAAAGCAGGTTGCATACCTGCCAATCCTCCAAGGGCATGAAGCAGAAATTAGAAATACAGGGTATATTCAATGTATGCTTTCACACAAAAGTTTCATGAAAAGAGAGGAATCTATGCCTCTTCACATTAGTTTGAAGGTGATAGGAATCATTCCTCTAAAATAGGAATGGTTGGCATTTATAATGTTGGTCATTTGTAAATGAAAGTGAATGATTCAACAAAATTATGAACATGTTTAATAAAATAACTTTCTTGATCTTTTTAGGAAGATATTCTTTACGTTATTATTTACCTTTGTTTTTGTTTACTTAAAATGGTATGCAAAGACTTCGAATATGTAAGTAAACACGTCTATTGTGAACAAAATATTCCCATTCATGTGGATGCCAAGAACGTCCGTGTCCGAGTCCGCTACGTCACAGTCACAGTTTGAAATTCCCATAAGTATGCATAGTGATTACAACTTTTAAAAAATCATATAGCTTTCTTATTGCTTGTCCGATTTCGTTCAAACTTTCACCAATCTGCTTTTTCTGCTTTCACACAAATTAAATTATTACAAAAGTTGGATTGCCCTTTAATTATCAAATACATAGCGTTGTCGTAGTCGAATTGATTAAGCACTTGAGTGAAGATGCGTAGTGCGTGGGTTCGATCCGTGATACGGCATTATGTCCTTATCATTACTTCGCTCCATGCCGGTGTTTTAAAAGTGGTTTCATGGTTTGATCAGCATTTTGAGCGGCTGTAAAAAGACTCCGGGCTGAAATGCTCCCCAGGGAGTGGAGAAGGTGCATATAATACATTGTGTGCGGGCAAGCCATGAATCCGATGACTGGGGTAATAATATTATATCTACACTGTAAAAAAATCATGCCGTTTTTTCACGGGAAATTCCTGGCAGTCAGGATGCCGGAAATCCCCGTTTTTCCACCGTACATAGACCGCTGTTTAGATATGAGAGGAAAAAATATTTAGCAGTGTTTTATGTCGGCGATTGTAAATATATTATGCTGATTTCCGGTATACCAACAAACTTGCTGTTGTTTTACAGGAAAATGACTGTAAAATTGAAATAACGCCAATAACTTGTAATTTCAAGGGCAAAAAAACCTATAGTTTTACAGTTATTTTTCACAGCTGCACTTGCAGAAGAACAGCCATTGGCTGAAGCAAGTGTTGCCGTGTTGAAATAAAATGAAATAAAAAAATGAAATGACAGTAAAGCGCTTATGCTTAGGTCAGACGGACATGTACGGATGTCTGCGGATGCATCCGTAAAAAAAAATAATTTCACCCGCAGAAATTGTTGAAAATCTGCGCAAAAAGCCAAAAAACCACGGTAGATACGCATGAGATACGGATGCAATACGCATGAAATACGCAAATCCTGCGGATGTTCTGCGGAAGACACCCCTTTGGCGGATGTGCCACGCTAGTGTCACTTAAATTCTGCGCAAGATGCGGACTAGATACGGATGTTCTGCGGAAGATACGGAAGTCCTGCGCACGATACGCATACGCACACGGATGTCGGCTTTCTCCTCGTCCGCAACATCCGCATATATACCGCGGCTTGTGGAGCATCACTTCAGTTGCGATTCGATCTTTGGAGAGAACACTACTACTACTACTACTACAGATTTTCAAAATTCACGCTGCGGATCTGCGTATGTCTGCGGATCCTGCGGATTAGGTTACGGATGGATACGGACGTTTTACGCAAAAATACGCAAAGATACGGATCAATACGCATGATACGGAACAATACGCAAATTCTACCTAAATTCTGCGCAAAAGACCTTGCGCGGGAAATTTAAAATAATTTTGAGATTTTCAAAACTTTTTCGCGGAAGACCTCGATTCCTGCGCACTCCCACGGATTTTTACGGATGCACTTACGGATGATACGCATGATACGGATTGCTGCGGATTTCTACGGATTTTTACGGATGCACATCCGCAGACATGCGTATCGCGCGTATCTGTCCGTCTGACCTAAGCATTAGAGACATCTGAGATGCATGTATTATAGGCGCTATATAAATCCAGAATATTAATACATGACTTAGAAGTAGTAGTAGTAGTAGTAGTATCATTATTGTTATTATTATTGTTAAATTAAATTATTTCTACTCTCCTCCATAATACGCTTACACGAAATCTACGGGGTAAAGATCTCACGTCACGTGCGGCTTCAAAAACACAGCAAACATAAATATTGTCGATAGATATCATCATCATCACTTTTTTTGTGTTGTTCGATAGGACCAAATTAGTTTAAATTGTTCATGGGGAAGTCCAAAGTATTTAGTCATCTACTGTCCCATAGTATGTTACCAAGGCTAAAGAAAAAATGAACAAAAAATAACATCGCAAGTGTCACTTCCATGCATGTTACTTGGTCTGATCCAAGCAGTGGTAAGACCGTGAACTTGATTGAACCATGGGTTTACTAACAGCAGTTTAATGTCGGGACAACTTACATATACAGTGCGTTCTGGAAAAAAAGGAAACTGAGATTTATCGATGTTTAATCATATCTGAATCGCAATTATGATTAATAAATGACACATATTTGTAAAGCTTGGATCCTCTTCCTTCATTTGATGGCACTCATAATGATACATATTTCACGCATGAGTGAATAAAGACAACATGAAGCATGGCTACCAAGAAGGCGTTTGGCCAAGGATATCTGAATTTCAGAGAGATAAGATATAATCACATTTCCAAAAAGGTGATTTTCTGCCTTGACACCTCAGTCGGGAAAAATGAGCCAGGGATGGCAAAGCTCTGTGGTGTAAATTGATGCTTGCATTTCCATGATTTATTAAATGTTCCCAGATCGTCCCCATTCTAGCTGTTGCCAGAAATACTTGTTGCTCTGTTGTTAACTGCATGGTCAAGTAGGTTAATGAAACGTACCTCACTATCAATCAGAATATATTATTTTCTACTCACCACTCCATTTTGTTGACGATCAGCCACACATGAAGTCTTTTGTCTTGTTTGTTTATTGCTAGGACAGGCAGCCAGTGCAAACGGATTCGTTTAATAAATGATGGAAATGCAAGCATCAATTTACACCAGCAGAGCTTTGTCATCCCTGGCTCATTTTTCCCGATTGAGGTGTCATAAAAAAGGGCAGAAAATCAACTTTCTAGAAATGTGATTATCTCTTTGAAATTCAGATATCCTTGGCCAAACGACTTTTTGTTATCCCTGCTTCATATTGTCTTTATTCACTCATGCGTGAAGTATGTATGAGTGGCATCAAATGAAAGAAGAGGATCCATGCTTTACAAATATTTGCCATTTATTAATCATAATTGTGATTAAGATAAGATTAAACATCGATAAATCTCGGTTTTCGTTTTTTCTGGGATGCACTATATAGGACTTGCCCGCATACATTTCTTTTCATTAAAATCAAATAAGTCTGACTGAAAGGTTTTTAGATCTTCCAGAAACTGTACGCGGGCTTAATTACCTTTAATATTATCTAAAGGGAGCTTCCTATATATATATACAACTCAAAGTACAACTGTAATGTTTGCCCTTTGGATACTATAGCTCACACTCTTTTATCTTTGATATTTGAGAGGTCAACAACGTCAGGTTTCTATTTGTTAAGCCATGCGGATCTTTACGATTTAGTTCCAGCAAATGAATGGATCGATATCAATAGGGTTTTGATTCAGTTGAAAATCCATCACGCACATAAACAACCGTGAAAAAAAACCGAGTATACGTACCGTAGTAGATTCTACGACAATTTTAGCGAGGGGTTGATGCCTTTTGCCCGAATATCAACTTTCGGGTTTTTCAATATTTGCGAGAGAGCAAAAATTTGGACACTTTTTGTATTGAAAATGTACGGAAATTACATATTTGGGCACCTTCTTGTTGGAATATGAGAATATTCTGGAAAATCGCTGCCCGAATATGGGGTTTATGGTTGCCCTAATATCGCCATAAAATCCTCTGGGGGCTTCAGCCCCTGCAGCCCAGAGTAAGAAGCGACTACCCCCCCCCCCCCACCAACGTACTTGACAGTTTAAACCTTTAAAATAAGTGTGAATTGTACACCAAATCACCAATAAACTCACACGGCCACAAATAAAAGAGAATGGAATGTATTGGGAAAACAGAACTATGATATACATGTATTTCGATTAATGATGATGATGATTATAATAGTAATGATAATAATAATAATAGTTATAATAATAATAAGGAACGATTCATTCGTCTATCCCCTTCTGCTTTGGAGCTTTTCAAGAAACATCTCAAAACTCTGCTTTTCAAACAATATTTGGATCAGCAGTGATTTTGTTCTTTCACAATACCTTTTTAATCGTTATATTTTTATTTTTTGTGATTGATGTAAAGCGCTGTGAAACAACTTATAGTTTGTAAGAGCGCTATAGAATTATTGTATTGTAAGAGAAGAAGGAGAAAAAAGAAGAAGAATAAGAAGAAGAAGATGACGATGATGATGATGATATTATTATGATTTAAACCATACCGATTTGCGGTAAATTAATTTCGATAGCCAAGGAATTTACTGAATAAATTAATATATCTTCTAACCCTCCATACTCCCGGTGCACATATTATTCAGCCATTTGTTAGACTGAGTTAATCAGATCAAAACTAAATCCTGATAAAACCAGGCCTATACCAGCCAATTAAACGTAAATTATCAGTCTGCAGTGATAAGTGTTGATCTCAATAGTAAATATAACTACCCCAGGAGCTGCTCCAGGATTTTGTTAAAGAGGGGGCACAGAGCCGGAAAAGTACAATTAAGGAGGCATTTTTTTATTGTTGTATTTAAGGTATGCCAGTTGGGTTTCAAAAGGGGGCCGCGGCCGATTCGCCCCCCTCCCATCCGCCCCTGTACCCACAGAGAGTGAGAGAGAGAGAGAGAGAGAGAGAGAGAGAGAGAGAAGGAGGCCTAAACACAAGGAGAGGTTATTAACCTTATATTATTAAGTACTGTTATGCCTGGTTTTATCCTTGTCACTAAAAAAAAAAAAAAAAGTTCAGAAATATTATATTTGATGCAATGACTGACAGCAACGGTGGCTATATAGTGACGACGACACTTAATGTTTATCAAAGGCTTGCCTGATGTAGCAACAAATAATCATGCAATCTGCATTCATGATTTTGAAATGATACAGTAACCAATACAGTTCGTCAGTCTAGCGGAAGAGAAGTTCATAAATTTGAATACATTTCGTGTTCGTATAATTATACCGTCCTGGTATTATTGTCTTACGCTATACATCACACTAAGAGAAACAAAATAATAGTTATAGTTTTATGACTCCATGCAATTAGCCTTAATAGTTCCTTACTTACCCACACCTAATCTTCGTTCAATAAATGACACCATTAGACTTGTAATTCCCAGATCAAATCTTTCTACTCCTCAAAACGCTTTGTAACTTAACTGCCTCTGTAGCCTGGAACAAAGTCCCACGCTCAATTCGAGCAATAGAAAATCTACCAACATTTAAAAGACGTTCTTAATACGATGTTTATCTTTTGATGTTTACCTCGAAAGCGCTATGGTACTTCTTTATGTATAGCGCATTATAAATGACCATTATTATTCTTATTAATAATGCTTTAGGTAATTTGATAAATCATTTTTAAAAAATGACCACAACCAAAAAGTGCCTGTACGACACAGTAAATTGCTAAGCGGTCAATCTTCAACCCGAATTCCTAACTTCAATCCTGAACTAAACAGCATACATAATCCTCACCCTACCCTAAAAAACCAACCTAAAACCCAATCGCAACCCTAACTCGATTCCTTTCATGACGAATTAAAGCCCCTACCAAATATCGCCTGTGCCAAAACGTGGATGATCACCAAACACATGTATTTACTGCAATGACGACAATTAATAGGGCAGGGAAAATGAATCAGGTTCAGTCACAGTGACATATAGTACCTAGAGGTTGCGACCCCTCCCCGGGCCTATAACATATTGTCTGTAGACAAATTTGGAAGTTTGCAATCGCAACCCGTTAATTTTTTTAATATGACGACCATCATGACCATTTAATCATTCTACCCTTTACCCATCTTTATAGTTTGCTAGTTGAAACAGTTTAGGCTGATATGTCAACAAATTGTGTCCCCCTTCTCAATAGTCGATCGATTCCCCGGGCATGTTCTCACATTTTTCATGTGTCTTTTTATCACTCCAAAACTTGTGCTTGGGCATATGAACACTAGTTTTCGAAGAGTTTTTTCTTCTTCTTTGGTACACTTATGGCATGCCAGATTTCGATTTCCCGGAGTCAGTTGCCCCATGCCCGCCCCCTCCCCCAGATTGGTTTCATATAAGTTATACGGTTACCTGAAGCCCATTGCAGTCACGGATATAGGGAAGTCACAAGCGACCCGTGTCCACCCCCCCCCCCCCCACCCCGAAACAGAATTGGCATACCAATTTTTGTAATGCCCCTTAATCGTTTTTTTTTTTAATTGTGCCCCCCTCCCCTTAAAAAAAATCCTGGATCCACCCTTGCACTTACCATAGCATCATACCCCAGTAGGTTCATAAAATGAGCCGTTGCGGTCCCACGGTAGGTGTAAAACCAGTCCGTTCCTTGAAACTGATCACCGGCATCGAGAAACAGAACGCTCCCGTCCGGATCGCGGGCCCTTACTTCATTAACAACAGTAGCCCGACGTGCTACCCCGCCGAAGCAGCCGGTGGTATCGTGTGCATCTGCCGTACATGCCAGACCATTTTGGTCAGTTTCCACAAATCGGGCGTGGCAATCGTTCGTATGGAGAATCGTCAGGTTGAACACTGAAGCTCGGGTGCCATGATATATACATATTGTTATCAGAGCAAAATACTGCAGCAAACGGTTAGTATTTGGCATGTTTACGCAATGAATAATTATGTAGACCTCTACGATACAAACCCCAGTCGGTATGCACAAGGAGTTATGCCGTTCTCTGTTTTCAAATTTTCAGGTTTTGAAGGGACACTGTTTAGATACCGAGCGCGCTCTGTTAAATAGGCTTCAGCTATAAAATGTATGTTAAGGCCAAGTTACATGTATTCATATTTTCTCATCCAAATTAGACAGGAGGGAGGCGCACGAAGCACAATTAACAATTCCGCACTCCTTTTAAATGGTTTGAAAAGGAACTTGTGCGGGAACTTGTGTTGTTTTTATCTGCTATAATTACTATGGTTAATGCTTCATTTATCATCATAATTGTCATCGTTGTTCTCGTTATTTATTTATTATTTTTATATTTGGATATTTTGTCCAAAACGAAAATATCATGAAACTCAATGTAAAAAAGATAAGCAGTTTTAAGAGTCTTCAAACATGTTGCATACATACCAACCCTCCGTAATATAATCTCGCGTGGCAAATTTAGAAATATAGCGTGTTTTGTACGGAAGTTTTCATGAAAAGAGAGGAATCTAGGGCTCTTCACATTAGTTTGAAGGTCAAAGATAGGAATAATTCCTCTAAAATAAGAATGGTTAGCATTCACGATGTCGGTCATTTGTAAATGAAAGTGAATGATTCAACAAAATTATGAACCTGTTTAATAACTTCTCTTGATCTTTTTAGGAAGATATTCTTTACGTAATAATAATAATAATAATGCTAATAATAATAATAGCTGTTTCTTATTATAGCACCTTACCAGTTACAATGTAACCGACCAAAGCGCTTACAGCATTATTTACCTTTTTTATGCAGAGAAACACGCCTATTGTGAACAAAATCCTCCCATTCATGTGGATGCCAAGAACAAATGACAAGAACAAATGACAAAAGACGGAAGAAAGGGACCCATGATATGCTTTAAATAACTCCCCATTTCCTCGTAACTATGGATCAAATCGGACGGGGTCTTCACTGACTGGTAAATAATTATAGTTTCATAATCCAGTATGAGCTGTCATATTGCAAGACGATTTCTTTCGTAATCGATACCCAAATGCCGATTATAATTTTTTCTGGGACATACTGTATAGGAAATATAGAGGGGTGGGAAACTGCAATCGATATCTGATTAATTACAGATAGATTGCAACCAAGGTCCAACTGCGGATGTTTACAAGCACCGCCCGAAAGTTTTAACAACGGGTGGAAAATTTGTTCCAATATCAGTCTTTTCGCCCTTGCCGGAAATAGGCCCCGAAGAGTTCAATAGGCAACACGACACTGTTGACGTGGTTGATCGAGGCTGTGAAGTTTCACTTTTCAAAAAATTGAAAATCTTCTCACGTGGTCGCTACGCTCTCTCGCATATACTCTAAAAAGAGTTGGGTACAGTTTTACCGATCACTGCGTAAAAAGGGATCAAACTTCTTTGTTGCATAAAATTTTACCCACCCAATATTGGGTAAATTAACCTAAAATTGCCCAGTCAAAGTTTGCCCAATTTTGGGTTTTTACCAAAATAGGTTCGCTTGAAGAAAAAAAGTAGAATATATGTACCTGCAACTAATTTAAATGCCGCGTAATATATTTTGTTTTTGTTTATATGTTTGTTTTTGTTCATCAGGAAAATGCCATTTTGAAAAAAAAAGTTATTAGCAACGATGAGTGCCCCTCAAAATATGTCATATCTCATTTAATCCACCCCTCTGCAAATTCACAGGAATAATCTATGGTTGCAAGACAGGTTTCCCCTATAAAGTTACAGAAAGGAAATTAAGCTTGAAAGCCGCTACTTTTTCGAAATAAATAGTTTTACTCTTTTTTAAATGAAGTTTTCTGTTTGGTCATCATGCAGCCTCGTATACTACAAACTGATATATTCCATCTTAAAGTTAATAACTCTTCCCCTCTTGTTTCCACATTCTCTCTCTCTTTCATCATTTCTCTCCTTCCCTCTTCTTTGCCCATATCCAATGTCATTATTTTCATCTTATGTTACCTGACAATATATATTTTGAAATGTAATTATTTGCTTTAAGCAGAGGGCGTCCTTGTAAGCTGTTGCTCAAAATCACGGATATACAAACAATAGTTATACCAACTGAGCACAATGCGGTAATGTTGCTTTGTTGGGCAACAGAATTAGGAAAGGTAATATAAGGTAATAAGCGTCCCCCTTCGGCAACAGCCGCAGCCCCCCTCGCCCCGAGGATTTTCAAAGTTCCGATACTTTGGCAACCATCACTTCATAATTATTCGGGCACGAAAGTGAGGTACTAGAATATCTAAATATTTGGGCAGCGAGGTTCCAAGATAATTATGTAACTGCTGTATGTAACTTCTGTACATTTTCTCTACGAAAAGTTTAAGAAATTATGCTCGCTGGCAAAAATTTAGATATTGAAAAGTTGATATTCGGGCAAAAGGCGTCAGCCCCCTCCTTGCGAAAATGGGCCTGTATGATCAACATCTCTACATCTGCGATTTTCTTTTATTATTATTTGTGGCGGGGGGGGGGGGGGGGGCAGATTAGGTTGCATAATTACTGTCGGCAAATTTGGGTGTGACACCCTCAACATTTGTCGGCAAATTTGGGTGTCACACCCCCCCCCCCTAAATGCTTACATTTTGGATATCGAATATGATCGCAGATCTTCTCACAGTACTACACATTCTTCGGCAACAGTTGCCCCGCGGTCAATCCAGAATACTTCACTGCTTCATGCTGCTTACTTCAATCAGGGATCAAATGCTATACCTAATCCTGACCCTAAGACTAAACCTAACCCAAGGCCCACATTACACCACCCGTGATCGGTGTATGTACCGTAATTTAGTCTTGCGTACATATCTTGAACTTAAAGCAATCCGTATTCAGTAATGAATTCATGCTTATTAATTTGGGCTAGATCAAGAAAATAAAATCAATATTGCAAAAAGGAAGACAGCGCTTTGACTATCTTGACTGAGTTGTGTAATTTCAGAGACGTCACACATCCTTGGTTTCCCCATCCATAGATAAAGAGAGAGAGAGAGAGAGAGAGAGAGACGTAGGAGTGTGTGTGTGTGTGTGTGTGGGGGGGGGGGGTGCGTGGATGTGTGAGTGTGTGTGTTTGGGGAGGGGTAAGAAAGAGGAAGAGAGGAAGGGATGAGGTGGGGTATGACCTGCATTAGAACTATGAATGCACATGATAAAGTCGTATAACTGGCTATTTTATGAAGAAATTAATTGCAACGTGTTAGGGTTTGATTTTAAGAGAAAAGAAAGAAATTAATGTTTTTTAATGTGTGGAGTCCCTGAAAAAAGCAGAACTACTTTTCATGGGGTGTATACCTATCGGTGAATGTAGCTAAAAACGTCATTATTTAGCTGATGACATCGTAAACATTGGCAACTCTACCAGTATCTGTCTAATGGGATAACAGGAATAGAATAAACATTATCGTGGTTCCATGTCCATATAAAAGTACACTCTCCTCTACACAACATGAAAAATCAGATGAAAATTGACGTTAAATTATTTTTAATTGGACCTACTGTTACAGGACAGCAAGGAACAATATGCAAATGCGGGGAGGGGCAGTTTAAGAATACACTGAATTAATTGAAGAACAAAATTTGTTGGACATAAAGCATTGATAGACCATTTGCTTTCCTACTGTCCTAATGTCTTTCAGATTAATGGGGTATATTACAGTCGCTTGAATGACTGGCACTTTTAGAAAGAGGTAGGCAGAGAGAGAGAGGGAGAGAGTAGGCTTTATAAGTGAGTCATAGAACTGCATGAAATCATTTACATTAAGCATCATTTAATGTCGAGCACTGGCACGCTCCTATTGACTTATTCCTACTCAATTAGTACGGTACTAATTTAGCAGGAATAAGTCAATATGAACGTTTCAGTGCTCGACATTAAATCATAAGAAAGTAAATGCTTAATGTTAAATTTTAAAAATTATTTTATAGAGTCACCTGAATAAAGAAGAACGATTTCTCACTGGGCGTCTGAGCTATCGCTCAAGCATTGATAGACCAAAATGGCGTTCAGATAAAAAGTCAATTTAATTGCTGGGGCCCCACTAGCTTACTGGGTGGGTGGGGGGGGGGGACTTGGGGCTGCAGCCCCCCCCCCCAAAAAAAAAAAAAAAAAAAAAAAAAAAAAAGTCACACGTAAAAAAAAAAAAGAACAAGGAGAAAGTAAAAATTTCAAATTACCTACCGGATGTATAAAAAAATTACCCTTTTTTAAGTTGATTTTTTGCTCGCTCGCTTCGAGACTGACTGTGCCACTTAAACCTATCGTGCAGCCCCCTCAAAAATTTTGGATCATTATGTCACTGCTGGGCCCTGTTTCATAAAACTTGATAGCAGTAACAAGTTACAACAGTTGATATAAGCTACTGAAATCGCTGCATTTGATTGGCTGCAAGCAACTTTGTTATAGAAGTTTGGCAGTTGTTATTGGTCATGAGTTTCATGAAACAGTGCCCAGATTTTTGTCCACATTTAGAAAGAGAGAAGGAGAAAAAAAAAAGAAAGAGAGAGAGATAGAGGAGACTTTATAAATGAGTCATAAAACTGCATGAAATCATATGGTACTAATTAATAGGGACGTGTCAGTACTCATGGTGTTTGATATTAAACGATAAGAAAGTAAATGCTTCATGTTAAAATTTTCATAGATATTTTTTTGGAGTCACCTGAATAAAGAAGAACGATTTCTCACGGGGCGTTTAATATACCGCGGACTGTAGCTCAAAACGTCATTATTCTGCTGACATCCGACATACCGACATCTCTATCAGTGTCTGCCTGAAATTTTCTTGTAAGTAATTGATTCTTTTTATCAAAGTAGCCCTAAGTCTTTTGCTAACTCAATACAAAACGGGTTATGGGTTTGTGCACTCAAAAAATTGAAGTGATAAAAAAACAGGTGTATCAGCAGTGCTAAATTTAGCACCTCAAGTGAAATTTGTAACAAAAGCCATTGTGGTGCTGGAAATGGTTGCTAAAAACAAGTGATGAGTCAAGTGAACAATTAGGCCTAGGCCAATGAACCAGCACCTGAAGGCCATGGCGAGTTTGCAAATCATTTGCATAAAGTTTGAAGAAAATATAAAATTTAAAAGGTTTTTGTCTATTTCAAATAAATCATATTGTCTATTGTCTCCATCAGCGCCTCAAATATTACTCGTCTATAAACAAAAGGAAAAATAATTCAGAAATTATTCAATAAGTTTGTTGTGTATTTACTAATTCTTCTGATTTACTAACCATTCTTAATCATGATAAATAATGATTGTACATAAATATGAATCTCTTAGCCTGCATTTTTGAGCTCCTATACCAGACCAAACTAATATTTTGCGGCAATCAAGAAGAATCCCCCAAAGAAAAAGTTATTTAATGTTTAGGGAACACTGTTAGCCCCCAAAGGTTCTCTCAGTGAGGGAAGGGTGAGGGTCAAATCAATTAAGATTAACAGATAAGAATTAACAGAGTACATACAGTTGATGCCTATAGGCACTTTGATCAAATTCAAGACAGGTATTTTTGCTCAAACCAAGGTTTTAATACAATAGTAGCCAGTACTCACTCAATCATGAAATGTTGTCTATAGTCAGTGTCGTCCGATGAAACAGACTCTCACCCGTAATGGTATCAGAAGAAATCATATTAATATTGTAAAATTATGATTTTGGAGAATGTTTTCAAAGTGTGTCATTTTTTTTTTGATACGCACTGTATAGTAGGTTATGAACTAAGATGATAGTATCCATACTCCCTCTCTCAAAGTCTGTTTTTTGCTGTTTTCTATCCGTTGAAGAGCAAATAGGCTAAACCCGGCTCACATGAGGCGTTATTTCGATTGCGTCATTATACCTGCGCTAATCGAGTCCGAGGAGTAAATAAACCCATACGCCATTGTACATTTTGCAATCACTTCTCAAATGATATCATATCACTCCTTCATGATGCGCGGAAGATCGCGCAACTGCGTCGGTGACTTTTGTAGGTTCTTTTGCACGCCATGAAAGAATGACATAGTTCTGCCATTGCAAAAAAGTGCAGACAATACTTTTAATAATTGGCATACCGCATACGGGTTAATTTCCTTCTCGGGGTCGATAAGGGCAGGTAATTACGCAATAAAAATTACACCACGTGTGAGCCGGGCTTAATGCACCTTGCACACGAAACGTCTAATGCGTTATTGCATGCACCAATCAAACTTACGAAGATAATTAGTGAAGAGCCCGTATGGCAAGCCCTTTTAACATTTAATCTTATTTCATGATCGATTTCTTGATATCAAGAATTCATTTCTTGATATCAAGAAATCGAATTTTTGATATCAAGAAATCGAATTCTTGATATCAAGAAATGAATTGTTGATATCACAAATTCAATTCATGATATCAAAAAATGAATTCTTGATATCACGAATTCCATTCTTGATATCAAGAAATGAATTCTTGATATCATACATAGTTGTGCAAGAATTCACAGTTCATTTCGAGCGCAAAAGTTGTGCAAGAATTCACTGCACGTGATTAGCTCAAAAGTTGTGCAGGAATTAATCCTGATTTCGAGCGCAAAAGTTGTGCAGAAATTAATTCTTATTTCCAGCTTGAGATTCAGTTCATTTTCAGCATAAAAGTTGTGCAGGAATTCACAGTCATTTCGAACGCAAAAGTTGAGCTGAAAATGAACTGTGAATTCTTGCACAACATTCGAGCTCGATAAACATGAATTCCTGAACAGCTTTTGAGCATGAAATCAAAATGAATTTCTGCACATCTTTTGCGTTCGAAATGAAGATGAATTCCTGATATCAAGAAATTAATTCTTGATATCATAAATAGTAATTGATTTCGCGCTCGAAAGTTGTGCAAGAATTCACAGTTCATTTCGAGCGCAAAATTTGTGCAAGAATTCACTGTACGTGATTAGCTCAAAAGTTGTGCAGGAATTAATCCTGATTTCGAGCACAAAATGTGCCGAAATTCACTCTTCATTTCGAGCGCAAAAGTTGTGCAGAAATTAATTCTCATTTCGAGCTGGAAATTTGTGCAAAAATTCAGTTCATTTTCAGCATAAAAGTTGTGCAGGAATTCACAGTCGTTTTCGAACGCAAAAGTTGAGCTGAAAATGAACTGTGAATTCTTGCACAACATTCGAGCCCGATAAACTATGAATTCCTGAACAGCTTTTGAGCATGAATTCAAAAAGAATTTCTTGATATATTCATGATGATATGATTCATTTCTTGATATAAAGAATTCGATTAATTGATATCAAGAAATGAATTCTTGATATGAAGAAATCATTTTGTGTTCTTAACCAATGGCAATTCTTGATATCAAGAATTGAATTGTTGATATCAAGAAATCGAATTGTTGATATCAAGAATTGAATTGTTGATATCAAGAAATCGAATTCTTGATATCAAGAAATCAAATTGTTGATATCAAGAATTCTTGATATCATGAAATAGGATTAAATGCTAAAAGGGCTTGCCATAAGCCCGTATATCAGACCGTTTTGCATTTATTTTTGTACGATATCAATTTTATATGAAGAGTAGAAAAGCACAAAAAACTCCGTGTGCAAAGGGCTCTCTCTCTCTCTCTCTCCGCTGTGCAGTTCACAACATGGCGCTAAAGATCACCATCAGCCTGCTTCTACTAACCTCCATTGTATGGCTGTCTGAGGGATGTTGCCCTGACTACTGGATGAAAGTAGAAGACGCGTGCTACCGTTTTTTCGGTAAGCGCAAAAATTGGCACACTGCTCGTGACACATGTGCCAGTTTGGGAGGATCTCTATTGAGTATCCACAGCATAACGGAGAGTCAAGCGATCTATAGTGCCTATAAGACTCTCGTCGATCAGCCAACTATAGCTGACAATGTGAGTAGCCAATCATCAATTTCGTAGCTACATGATGGGATGGCGAAGGGAGTGGTATATCCAGAATTCGATTTTTTTTTTAAGGGAAGGGGGAGGGTGAAGTTGTTATTCGTTAGAAGGTATCCTAGCTTGACCATGCCATCAGGTTTATAAACAAGCTCAGTTTAGAAATGATATAGGCTCTATTTCTGTAGCTGCACGTACTGCTATCAAAAGTATTGCAGAAATAGTTTATATAGCTTTATGTTGTTCTGACATACTTGAGGGATGGGGGGGGGGGGGGAGGGGTTGGTGGGCGACGGCGTCGGCGTATATCGGCTAAATTGGCAACTGCGGCCCTGAGGAGGTTTTCAAAATTTGCTCCTTCTCCTTAAACCCCCTCCCAAAATTTATGATGATTTATAAATCGTTAAAACCAACGAGACAAACCCTACACCGAACAGAAAAATGTCCAGAATGGCCCCAATCAAGCAGTTTATTTGGAGTGGGTGTGGAGTGGGTTTGGCGATCTGATGGCCTTGAGGGGATGTGTGTGTGTGCGTGTGTGTGTGTGTGTGTGTAATTGGGTTTTTACAGACGTGTATCAATCCGATATGATTATTTACGTCTGGGGACAGACCATTAACGTCACCATTCGAAAGACGTGACTCAGTCTCGAACCTTGGTTCGCTGAATCAGTTTATAACTTCCAGCGATAGCTAGCCTCTTGTCGAGGCCCTGGCGCTGTTGAAATCCTTGGCGATACCGAGGCGCTTGCGCCGAGGGCCTCTTGACACCCGATCTGAATTTCTTTTGTATTTCATTGTTTTGACGAATATTCCGACCAAATTTTGGTCGGTGAAAATCATCCAATAAGCGCGAGCTACCATGACGTAATGTTAAATATTCATGACTCGACTGCACGCTATTTCTTACATATTAATTAATCGCAACCCAAAATGGCGTCCAACGTTTCTTCCACTACGAGTGATGACGATTTTTGTAAGAGCTTAGAATATGCCGCTAGAATGTTGAAGATTGACAGATTCAAAGATTTGCAAGTTGATGCAATGAAATCTGCACTTAAAGGACAAGGTGTTTTTGTGAATCTGCCTACTGGCTATGGAAAAAGTGTTATTTTTCACGCGCTACCGCTCTGTGCTGATTACCTCCGTGGGCCAGGGATGGAGAGTGAGACTGCTGCTTAGCGAGCGAGGGCTAGTGCCAGGCGGATCCCCCGGGGCCTTGCCGGGCAGTGAAGTTGCTGGTAACTCCTTGGTTACATCAGAATTGATGGAGATGCATCTATTGTTGAACGGTGACTTTTATTGCCCATTCTTCATTATTTGTAAATATATGATGATCTCTTGAGAAATATGTACATTTGTCTTATTTCAAATTACCATGGTTTGTAAGCTAGAGATCGAATTTTCATAATGTGCTTGTCTGTGAATGTATTTTGAGCAAGAGATTTACGTAATCCCCCCCCCCAAAAAAAAAAAAAAAATAAATAAATAAATAATAAAGTAGTCCAGAACTGAAGTAAGAAATCCTTGAGATTTCATTGGCCAATTTGCTGGGCGATCGCCGCGGTTATCTAACTATTCACGTTTTCATGCATAATTCAGTAGGAAATCGTGCCTCATGAATATATAATTCAGGTCGGGTGTCAAGAGGCCCTCGGCGCAAGCGCCTCGGTTTGCCTCCATATCGCCAAGGATTTCAACAGCGCCAGGGCCTCGACAAGAGGCTAAGCGATAGCTGGATTACAGGCGCACGCCACAACGCCCAGTTATGGTGGGATAGAACGGTTTATATAACGCATGTCTAGATTCTAGGCCTCTGATTGGTCAAATTTGAGGTCATGAAATTCACTACGGACTGCCGGCCGGTATGGTGAAAAATATTGACCGGGCATAGTCCTGCTCGCGCGTATATGCAATACAATGCGAGTACAATGCAATGCAACGGTACATGTACGCCGAACGAAATTTCGAAAGAATGGTCGATGAGAATTACGTTACGGTACCGTATTTCATCTGTCTTTGAAATGACTTTCTGAGCTAACGAAGGATGTGGTATATAAAACAAATGTTGACTTCTTCTTTTTCGCGTCACGGTTAAAACCATGGCCCTCGGTGATCTTGCAACTGTGCTTTGTCCCTTGACTGTCGTCTCGGGGCATAGCACAGTTGCGAGCTCACCTCGGGCCATAGTTTTCACCGTGCCCTTCAAAGCAGTCAACATTTGTATATTATCCCACGAACTGATAAGCAGACGGACAAAATATTCTTAGAGCTAGTGCGATATACCCTTCTGTGCCACGAAAGGAAAGCTTTTGAATATTATTAATTATTGTACGAAATCTGCTATCCTATTTTTCACCATTAAATCCTTATACTTGTGTATTAATCATGTGTCCGCGTAGGGATTGACCATGGATAGCTCACGTGACGTATAATGCTTCCCGCATAAACAAAAAAAAATAGATATTGCATGACGTCAATCGGGGTATATCCTAGAAATGCCCGAATTGACATCACAGTTCGAAGCTATGGATATCCCGATATCGCCTCCATATCCTGACTCAGTTACTGTTATTAGTATATTTACTGTTATTAGTAGAGCTTACTGTGAGTATGTTCAACTGTTTATTGCTTTTACCAAAGATGGTGAGTTGATTTTGAGTTGAGTTACTTCGTTATAGATTACACTTAGTTTTAATTTTTTGCTGATGGATATACATTAAATTTACAATGCACTCTTTTCGGGGCACCGGTAGAGTAGTGGATTCCTCGGTGACTAGAACAGTTACCATTTTTTTCGGCCTGTGTCCATCAGATATAGAGCTATGCCAGTCACTCAAAGAATCCATAATTTCAACCGGAGCCTCTCAGTGCTTGTTATATTTGATTACTTACTTTAACATTAAACATGGAGAGAAAAACACGTGTTGCCCCTTCCGAAACCTTTTGCAAAAGGCTCCGCGTGTCCATTCATTCTCTTAGCATTTTGAGTCTTTATATGAGTATTCACTTTTAGAATGAGTTCGCGCCCCCCAAAATATTCGCATGGTCATGTTGGTGCTTTCGAGGAAATCGTAAGATACACCAATTATTTCTGGTCGGAGCAATACCCTTCATACATTAAAAACGTAAAGAAGAAAAAAATGATACTGGATTCTTTTTACGACATACAGGCCTACTGGATCGGTCTACATGATACATACAAAGAAGGTACTTTCCAGTGGACAGACGGGTCACGGCTTAACTTCGAGCACTGGCAGCCTGGTAACCCTAACAACTATCGGGACGAAGACTGTGTCTCTCCTTGCAGCCACGGTAGCAATGACTATGAGAAGCAGCGATGGAATGACTACGATTGCGGAGAGTACAAGACTTTCTTCTGTCGCAAACCTCTATCCTAAATCAGTTACATAGGCCCTAAGAGGTCAAATATTCTAATTCTTACAATAACCATGTGAAAGCAACGTTAACAAAATAATGGGGGAATTTGGACAATGATATCCATGATAACAAAAGACACTTGATGTGGAAATAATTTTAGAAATTCTGATTTTGCAAGAACCAGATAATTGCTGTAATCCCGAATATTAAACTCTGTGTGAGGATTGTGCACCACTTTTCCGTGATATAATTTAAATATATAATTATACTGTATGTTTCATAAAATACTTTCCTAATAGCAGCGGAAATAGCGTAAGGAAAAACGAGGTGATTTTGCCCGTCTCTTTTCTTCGTATTATACCATATGTCATTCCTGATAAAAAAAGGTTCAATAACTTTGTAAAAATCTCCTGACCGTTCAGCAGAAAATTCCTCAAAAAGCAATACGAAATTTCCTCAGATAACTATATCAGATTCGAATTCTCCAATGAGGTTTTAAAAACTTCAGTTTTGTGAAAAAAGGGGGTATCCTCACTCTCCTTTTAGCGACGTCAATGGTCCCAAAGAGTTCGTTGTAATTAGATTTCTTTTTATATCAAAGCACCCTGGTATTTTAAAAATATTGCCAATAATGGCAAATTTCCTTATCAATACACTATATTCACCCCAAGAATATTCAGGGTCTGAGAGATGGTTACAGATGGCCTGCCTGAAAAATAATGAGAATACCCTTCAGTCGTGGATTTCAAAATAGCTTGTCGATATATTTCAATTTGATCATATCTACTACAGTCAGTAGTCTCAAGTGAAATCAAACCCATGAATGTAAAACACAAATACAGAATGAAATAATTGCGTTGCTAAAATGAAGACAGCAATAAAAGACAACTATGAACACAATTAAGTGTTTACAATGTTTATTTTCTTCTTATATATATAGGAAACTCCTACCTCCCATGCCTGTTTATGTTACTTGTGAGAAAATGAGGAATAGAGAGAGAGGGGGAGGGAGGGGATAAGAGGGAGAAAATGAGAGTACAGTGGGGCGGCATAGAAAGAGAGAGAGGGGGAGAGGGAAAGAAACAGAGCAGGAGAGAGAGATGCCGAAAGAGAAAGTGTTTTTTCGAGGAAATAATATTGGAGACGGAAATATTTTTTAAAAAAGAGGTATGGAGAAGGAGGGAGAGAGAGAGATGGTAGAGAAGAACTGAAGGACATGCGGGAATAAAATCTGGATATACAACATTCATAGATCATTAACTTTCTTTACAATCTAAAAAGTGAAGTGCTGAAAAACGAGTGCTAATTGGATATTTACACTTGACATGCTACGATCTCAGCAAAGATCATAATCATCTGATGCACAGGCATGGCGTGGTAAGTAAAAATTTAAGACATTAAATTTAGAACTTCTGTAATTTTATGCGAATAAAGGTATCAAATAATATGATATTTACATTAATCTTTGTTGTGGTGGATATGAAACATGATGAAAAGCAATGAAGTGGAAATGCCATGTTTCAGCATGTGTGGTGTGGCCAAACGTCTACGTTACGCGTTGTCGTTGACATGAAAATTGTTGATCATGCGGGGTCAGCCAGGCATGGGGCGCGATCGACCGCGCCAGCCGGGCCCGGGAAGTTTGGAAGGCGGTGTGTGTGCTTTTTTTCGTCACGATTGTGGCTTGCCGAAATGGAACAATTAAACATGCGAAATTGCCACTTAAATCCACATACCATGGTTTTAGTCCACATCATCATGTATACAACCAGTTCATATCAATCTAAAAATAAAATCTAGACCTTAGTGTAGGGCTTTTTAACAGACTATAGAAGGGTGAGTTTTCAGCACTACTGGTGTGATTTTGTGCATACTGTTTGTGTGTGTTCTTTATCACTATATTCGGTGAAAAAGTGTTATCACTAGTAGTGCCGTTTTGGGGGCTCTAAAATGGGTTATTTAATGCACTAGAAGTGTGGTTTTTGCGAGCTGCATGCGTCTAATAGCACCAGAAGTGTAAAAAGGCTTACACTTAAAGTGTTTAAAGTAGCACTTGGACTGGTGTTGAACTATAGCACTTGTACAAGTGCTACTTTAGCACAATTTTGCAGTCCGTATGCGTGCCCTTACAGGTGCTGCCTCAAAATCTTGAGGTGCTAAAAATAGCACTAGATTTTTTAGAGTGTATAAAACTGATAGACCGTTTGCCTTCTTTTAAAATGCCAATCAGATAAAAGGGTATAAAAATGATTGAATTAATGGTTTTCGTGCACTTTTAGAAAGAGGGAGGGATAGAGAGAGAGAGATAGAGAGAGAGAGATAAGGGGGGGGGGGATGGGGAGTGGCTGAGTCGGACATATTTGTTAAGTTTGATATTGTCATATATTGATTGGAAAGGAAAACTAATTGCAACGTGTCAAGGCTTGATTTTAAGAGATAAATATCATAGTTTGATATTAATGAATAACCTGAATGAATGACCTGAATAAAGCAGAACGATTTCTCACGGGGCGTTTAGCTATCGGCGCTGAAAACCGTTTAACCCTTTCGAGACAACTGACCACATTTTGTTATTTGGCTCAATAACTTTAGATTCAGAGCTAAAAAAAAACAACTACAGATGCATGAGTAGCAAAGGCAAAAGTTTCTGCACACACTATGTCCATTTTTGTTGCATAACCATATTGTGTTTGATACCAGGAATTTTAACACACGAATAAGCTTTAGAATCCTTAGATTGGCAACTCAGTGAGATTTTATAATAATTATTTTGTTTAACTAAAAATTGGCAATTATTTCAAATTTTGGACGAAATTTATAACCACGTATATGTAGGCCGACATGTATATTCTTTTCAAAGACATTACACCTTATTAGAGCCAGGTAGCTCTAAAAAGTTCAAGTTCAAGTTCAAGTTCAAGTTTATTATTTTGTCTTTCTTTCAACAAACATGTTACACAGTTTTACAAATTTAAAATGACATGTCATACTAAGTAAGAACAATGATTCATTATAAATATACATAAAGTAAGATAAGGAAAGACGAGGAGACCTTGGGTAAAGGTTATCTTGTAAAAAGTCAGGTCCCTCAAAGCAAACCATAAAGAAGATGAACAAACAAATGTTTAATAGAAGAAAATATACCTAACGAGCTAACATACGAAATAACAAGTGTTTGTCATATAAGTGTTTGTATATTTTATAACTAAATCACTAAAAGGATGGGGAGAAGGGCTTATGTACAGAAAGAGGGGGGGGGGGGTGAGATACATATAACGAAAAGAAGGAAGCGACACAAATAAAAGAAAAGAAAAGAAAAGAAAATCAGGCTACAGGGCGGGAGAGGAAAGGAAATAAGGAGAGTCAAGTCGACAGTTGCTCTACAGTAAAAATATTAATGTTGCCAATTTGAAGAACAAAATGTGATCAAATTAGCCCTTAGATAATTCCTGTCCTGAAAACGGTCAAAACGAAGTTCAGATACAAAGGGTATAATTATTGCACAGTCATTTGAATGACTGGTTTTCGTGCACTTTTAGAAATAGGGAGAGAGAGAGAGAGAGAGAGATGGGAAGAGAGAGAGATGGGAAAAGAGAGAAACGCATTTTTTAGAAGATAGAATATCGGAGATAGAAAGATGAAAGAAAAGGATATGGAGAATAATAAAGAGATCAAGAAAAGAGGAAAAGAGAGAGAGAGGGAGGGACTAAGAGAAAGTGAGAGAGAGAGAGAGAGAAAGAGAGAAAGAGAGAGAGGTGGGGCAGGGTCAGACCAGAGGCAGCGCTCCGGGGGGGGGGGGGCAGGGAGGCACAGTACACCCCCCCACACACACACACACACATACACACTTTTTCGAGTAGGCCTACCCCAAAAGTTCCCGTTTTCAAAGCTGATAAGTGCCCCCTTTTCTTCGTATAGTACCCCTTTTTCTTTCTAATAATTGCCCTTTTTACCTTCTGATAAGTGCCCCCTTTAACCTCAGACATTACTGCCCCCTATGAAATCTAATAATTGTCCCTCTTTTCGTCTAATTAGTGCCTATTTCCCGTTCTAACAGTGCAATTTTTCCTTCTGTAAGTGCCTTTTTTATTTCTGATAAGTGCCCCTTTTCCTCCGTATAACTGCGCCCCTTATTCTTTCTGATAAATGCTCTTTTCACCTTCTGATAAGTGCCCCCTTTAACCTCAGACATTACTGCCCCTTTTGAAATCTGTGCCTTTGTTTTTCGTCTGATTAGTGCGCATTTTCTGTTCTAATACTATAATTTTCCTTTCTTATAAGTGTCCTTTTTCACCTTTGATAAGTGACCTTTTTTCTTCGTATGACTACCCCTTCTTCTTTCTAATACGTGCCCTTTTCACCTTCTGATAAGTGCCCCTTTAAGCTCAGATAAGTGTCCCCTTTGAAATCCGACAAGTGTCCCTTTTTTCGTCTGATTGGTGCCCATATTCCGTTCTAACAGTGCATTTTTTCCTTATGATAAGTGCCCTTTTCACCTCTGATAAATGCTTCTTTTTAAGTGCCCCTTTTTCTCTCTAATAATATTATTTTCCCTCTTGATAAGTGCCCCTTTTGTCTTCTGAAAAGTGCCCTACATATATACCTATATAATTATATTTAATATATAAACTCAGATGTCGCTTACAAAATGTGCCCCAAAAGTCCACAAAAGAGCCATATACCTAGTTCCAAATAATCACAGAGGCTTCATAATAATAGATTTCCCTACTGATATCAGCGCACCGGAGCAGGGGTAGGAGGGACACAATCCCCTAAATTATACAAGAATGAGCAGTGCCCCTAAATCATAACAGGAAGGAGTAAAAAAAAAAAAAATCAATTTTTTTCCAAAGCTCGCTCGCTACGCTCGCTCGCTTTTACCATTGTCTTATCATATGAAAATCGCTGCTATACAAAATATCTTCAATATTTTACTCGATGGCTCGCTCGCAAATGAATATTCAGACCATTACACTCAACTGCAAATTATTTTCTTTAAAAAAAATCTAGAACAACATTAAGACAAACAATAATGTGTCGAAAATGATCCTCAATAGTGTATTAATCAGAATGTAGCAGTATACTAATGTCTCAAAGTGTCATTTTCCGCCTTGTTTTCACCTTTTATAGGTGCCCTTCCCCCCCCCCCCCAAAGTGCCCCTTTTTGTCCGGTGCCCCCCCCCCCCCTCTTTGAAAAACGCTCTGCCGCCCCTGGGTCAGACATAATTTTAAAACATGTTCTGCATTAGAAATATGCATGCACATAATGAAGTACGGTACTTGGATTGGAAGAAATTAATTGTAGCTTGTTGGGGCTTGATCTTTTAAAAAGATAAGAAAGTAACTTAATTTTCAAAACGATCTGATATCATAGTTAGTTATTATGTGGAGTCAGTTGAATGAAGAAGAATGATTTCTCAAGAGGCGTTTAGCTACTGCTGAATGTAGCCCCAAAATTTAGCTGACATCGTAAGCATTGACATCTCAGTATCTGTATATTTATTCATTGTAAATTCAGTAGATTTCATGTGACAAAAACCATACAATTAAACATCATCATGGTTTATATAAATACACTCTCCTCTGCACAACTTGAAAAATCAGTAGAAAATTAATGTAAAAATTATTTCTAACTAGGCCTACTTTTACATGACAACAAAGAACAATATAAAAACGGGGGGGGGGTTAAGAATGCAATTCATTCAAGAACAAAATTTCTTGGAAATGAAGCATTTCTTTTAGAGTGCCGTTCAGATAAAAAGGGTATATTACAGTCAGTTGAATTGCTGGTTTTCGTGCACTATTAAAAAGAGGGAGAAAGAGAGAGATAGACAGAGAGAGGGAGGACACGCGCGGATCCAGAGGGGGAGGGGCGCAAGGGGCGTGCGCCCCCCCCCCCCCCGTTTTGTCTGACAAAGTATGCCCACGGACCCCCTAGATGGCCGTTTGGCTTCGTCAAACGGAGGGTTCCTCAGTGTGCGCCCCCCCCCCTTTCTGAAAATCCTGTATCCGCCCCTGGGGGACTTTACAAGTGAGTCAGACATATCTTAAAACATGTCTTTCATTTGAACATAAAATCATATGGTAATTGACTAGGAATTAGTTAATAGGAACGTATCAGTGTTTGACATTAAAAGATAAGAAAGTAAATAATTAATAAAATTTAATACTTATATTTTGGAGTCACCTGAATAAAGAAGAAAGATTTCTCATAGGGCGTCTAACATGTAACGTCAATATTTCGCCGCCATCATACCATTGACATCGCTATCAGTGTCTGTCTGAATTTTTCTTGTAAGTAATTAATTCTAACTTTCAAAGTAGCCTTTAATCTTGGTTTTTGAAAGCTTGTATTTCTTGTACACATATTACCAGACCATACTGATATTTGCGCAATCCATAATATTCTGCAACTAAGAAAATTTATCGAAAATGATTTTGGAACGCTGCTGGCTGTCCAAACGGTCTCTCAGTTCTCAGTCTCTCAAGAACCCGCCGGCAATTTATCGGGAATATCATTTCAGGAATTCCGTCGGCTCGATCAAGTCCCGGAAAGGATATGGAATACAACTATAGCCCCAAAACTCCGCTGTCGAACAGCGTGCTTAAGATTCGATAAATCATTAGAGCTCTACACAATCTTCGGATAGCCGATATCTGCATTTTGGTAACCCTCTCAAAACAGGTGAACCTCGCAGAGAAGCGTTTCCATGATGACGTCCCTTGCATTGATAATATCTTGCATGATACTCCTGACCTGCGCCACCGGGCTTTCAGAAGGTCAGCTTTGCCGGAAATGCCCACAGTACTGGATGGAGGTGGGTGAGCATTGCTTCCGTTACTTCGGGCAGCGAGTGAAATGGCACGATGCAAATACCATTTGTAAGCAGCTTGGAGGACATCTACCCAGTATTCATAACAAGGAGGAGGAAAGTACCATCTACCAGCTCTGGAAGGGACTTGTCTACCATCCGACTCAAAAAGACTCTGTAAGTACAAACTATTACATTTTTTTACCTGATAAAAAGAATTCTTTTAGAATATACCGTGCGCATCGACGTTGCACACTATACACATGTAGGGCCATTAATACACAGTGCTTGACTAACTCTGAGATGGAAACAACATGTCGCAAATTCTTTTGTTACACGCTTGCTCGACAAAACAACTATTGCCATGTTTTGTCAAACTCAAAGACATAACACTCAAAACTAAATTTGGTAATTTTTAGTAGGTGTTCTAATAATTTGGTAAGTACTCTCTTTGTCTCTCTGACTCTCTCTCTCTCTCTCTCTCTCTAGACGCTCCTAGCGTCTTTTTATTTTGCTCATAAAGACGCCTAAAAGTATCGATCCGATTGGCAAAAAATGCATTAACTGTGTGTTTTGGCAACTCTCGTGGAAATAATATAATTGTGAGAAATGAAATTGAGAGAATTTGAAATTTGAATTTGAATTGAAAGTTGCGCAGCTTAAATCAAAGTTCCCCAGAGCTGTCCTCCCTTTTTGAAATTTTTCAAAAGGTTGTAAAAAATTCTATTATTTCCACGAGAGTTGCCAAAGCTGTTGTATACTGTATATTATTTCCTTACAATAATTGTTTATAATTATTCTAATGTACACATATATCTCAAGGTATCTCACGAGGTGTATTAGGGAGACACAAGAACAAATAATTAAGACAAAGAGTGTCTCCCAAATACACCGTACATATATATATATATGAATGATGGATGTCCACATATTGGCGTGGAGGAAATATGAGAATAACGATTGCATAAATATCTTTATTTAGAGTATCTCGTAGCATTGTCCTCGCAGTGAAATTCGGAAAAATTATATATATAGAGCGACCATAACTTGCCGTAGCGGTAACTCCTATTTTCCGCAACAAATCTGGTACAGCGGCAAATTTCTTATTCATAAAACTTTGCCGCTGAAAGCAACTACGGCAAGTGGTCAAATTTGTGGCGATATTTGACGCAGCTCAAGATCGAAGCCGCGGGACTGAGCACTCTTTGCATTTATACTCTTTGATGCTTAAGAGGCGACGTAGACAAATTTTCATTTTCCCATCTCTGAATAGAATGGTCTGCCGGCATCAGCTATAGTGCATGCTGACAATACACAGTGCTTCCAGGGCCTACTCCTAAAGCATCTTTCATCTCAATAAACCCGAAGAAACTACGTTATTCTTCCTCGCACTGTTTGCAATCTTTAGTTCATCTTTGTGATAGGCTGCATAGCCCTATGAAGATTAAAAGAAGAAGAAGAAGAAACTTAAAGTTGAACGATATTTCTATC
Organism: Heliocidaris erythrogramma; assembly: GCA_025617745.1. Classification (NCBI taxonomy): domain Eukaryota; kingdom Metazoa; phylum Echinodermata; class Echinoidea; order Camarodonta; family Echinometridae; genus Heliocidaris; species Heliocidaris erythrogramma. The sequence continues at coordinate 27,632,960 of CM046858.1, read as the reverse complement.
GAACCCTTTCGGAGTATTAGAAAAAAATACATAATGGTATTGTAACATATAAATAACACGATTAAATAAAATGGCAATAAAGGCACTTGTAAACAACTGTGAAATCCTAGTTTTCATAATACATGTGAATCATAACTTAAAGGAGAATGAAACCCCAAATTTGTATGCACTTTATCAGAAGGAGAAAAATCTTAGAAGAATATCACTGAAATTTTCAGGAAAAACGGATAAAGAATAAAAAAGTTATGAAGATTTTAAAAACCTAAAATCGCTAAATGAAATTGGCAACATACTGATTATGCTAATGAGATGCTATGAAGTTTTTGAGCTATCTAAATATGAAAATTATCAGATTTCAGCTTTTAAAGAAAGAACATCGAATTATCAACATTGTGCTTGAAATATATTTTGAGGAATAAATTTATGAACACCACCTATAATACAGAAATCAAATTTTCTGAGATATATTCAAAGAAAGTGAAATTTTACATTATTTGTATAAGGCAATTGGAAAGTATAGCACATTTACATCGAAGCATCTCAGTAGCATAATGAGGACATTGTTAATTTCAGATCTCAAATATTTCTAACTTTTTTTATTAGTTGTCCGTTTTCCTCAACCTTTCACTGATATGCTTCTTTGATTTTTGTGCTTCATTTAAAGGGAAGGTAAACCCTGGCGATTTAGTTAGCTGTTTAGTTGAAGGGCACATTGTTGATTATATATGTCGAATTTCAACACATTTGGGCCCCCCTAACGCCGTCAACAAGTAGTTAGAAATATCATTTTGTCGTCTGCTAGAAGGTCCTATATCGATCGTGTGCGTAGCCATTTTGAAAAGATAAGCTCCGCCCTGTGACGTTTTGTCGGACCTCTCGGGCCAGAAGTACCCGGATGCCGCCATTATTACGCGTTTCAAAATGGTGTACTGCCAGGCGTTCGGATGCTCCAATCGGTCGGGAAAAGGAGGAAATTTGAGTTTCCATTCCTTTCCTAACTTTTCCCGACCGATTGGAGCATCCGAACGCCTGGCAGTACATCATTTTGAAACCCCTAATAATGGCGGCATCCGGATACTTCTGGTCCGAGAGGTCCGACAAAACGTCACAGGGCGGGGCTTATCTGTTTAAAATGGCGACGCACACGAAAACTAGTGAAAACTGGCTGAGAACCTGTGTTGGAAGGGGATGGGTTCGTAATAACTCTGCTGTATATTTAAAATCCATGCCAGATTCCAAAATTTTTCCAGATTGGTAGAGAATTGTATACTGCAGAAGGAGAAAGGTAAAATAAGGGGGTCCATTTTTTTGTTTGTTTTGAATGATATTTTATTGCTCCCTCTCAAGATCAATATTACATTTCAAGAAACAATCATAAGTCACATGTAAAATAATTTGCATATACAAGGAAACTTAATGAAATACACTAATATCAGTAGAATTCTCTGACCTTATCCATGATTAAACAGCATTATTTTTTCGATGAAAGGAAAAAAATAAAAAACAATACATCAACCATTAGACATAGATATATAACTATTTTCTTTCATGTAATACTTTATAGTAATAATAAAAAGAACTTTTGTTCCAAATAATCGTCTTGAGAAAGATACATTAATATCACATTAAATCATTATATATAATATTCAGACAAAAGAAATGAAAGAACAAAGATTACAAATACCAATTATACATTTAAACAATATAAGGTCTTCCAAAATATATGGAATAACGGAACAAAGGCTCTTTTTAGAAAGAAAAAAAAATACTATATATCGATCATTGAACATTTAGAAAAAATATCAAATTATACATTATTTCTTGAAACGATTCTTTATAAGATAAAAAAAAAACTTAGAGGAAGATATACATGGCCCACCCGAACCCACCTTAGACACTCATCTCATCCCCATTCCCCTCACCATTCTCCTACCAATCACAACTCACTCATTCTCACTCCCACTTCTTGCCCCCCCCCCCCTCTCCCTCCCCCAACATATCAACACCCATGCATGCATCCAGTTCCGGTTTGCCTGTCCGTAATGAGAACATAAAAAAGCAAACAAAAAAAGCAAACAAAGAAAAAAAAAAAACAAAAACAAACGAAAACAAAATCAAAGAAACGCATCAATCTGTTCCCATTTCCTTAAGTGCGCCCCCAATTTCCCCTTTTTGTTGGCTATCTTATATTCTTCGTCTCTGTGATCTTTTATCAAAGTAACTGTTTTTTGTAGAGATGGCAGCTCGCCTTGTTTTCTTGAAGAAAAAATTATGTGTTTTAGAAGAAAAATTATACAATTTATTAAATATATTCGTACAGTTTTACCCGATAGTCCCATAAAAATGGATTTCCAATCATTTATATTAATTTCTCTTAGATGTAGCTTTTTACTAATGTCCTGCCATAATTGTTTAACTTTAGGACATTCTAAAAACAAATGTTGGTATGTTTCAACTTGATGTTTACAAAATGAACATAGATTGTCCAACTCGAAACCAAATTGAAAGAGTCTCTGTTTCGTATATATAGCCCCATACAATAGTTTGTATTGAAACTCTCTTCGTTTATTAATTACAAATGCATTTTTCAGTCTTGTAAATATTTCTTTTAACATCCCAGTTCCAAAATCATGTTGAACATTTCCATCCGTTATCTTTATTTATTTATTTATTTATTTATTTCTGATATTTATACAGGGTGACTCATTATCACCAATATTGGTGGTCTTCCATGAGGCCCTGATAGCAATAGTAAGTAACAATAATAGCCAACAAAATCATGAAAATAAACTCATAACCAAAAAAAAAATAAGAACAAACATAAATATATATATATATACATGTATATACAAAGAATATGGTATCCTCGTAATCAAAATTGGTTTTACGAAAATGTTGAAATTGTTGCACATTCCTATCATCTTAATTCATAATGTATAGACGGTGATATTTTCAAAAATCTGTTGAAAAATAACCATTTATATATGGGTTATTTTGAAATGGCATTGTATAATTTTGAAAGTACATACAAGAAGTATAAAGACTACTTTAGCTCAGTATAGAAACAAAATTGTTATATACATATTTACAAAACATATTATAGGGTAGTATACTTATTCAAAGATTACACAATGATTGCATGTAATATAGTATAACAATCGAATGTACAGTGTCTCTTATGAAACAATAAAATGCAAATTATTTATTGATTATAAATAATATGAAATCATTCATACATTTTGAAAAGCATTATGTCATCGTACATTTTGGGGCAAAGAAACAAACCATCAAACATATTTTCCAAATCAGGGCAACAAAAAATGACATATTACTGATGAAGACAAATATAAAATAGCATCAAGTGAAATTTTCTAGCAATAAGAATGAATATGACTCATTTACCATGCTGTTATGTAAACGAATCAAACCAATCCTTTGCGATAAGGAATGAGAGTAAAACTTCAGCTAAGAAACTGAATAAAATTTCTTATTGCGAACAGATTTTGCAAGATCTTTTGAACATATATTTAAAAGTATAATCTTTAATGTATAATCTCTTTGAAACTGTTCAATAAAGTGATTATATAACCGTATAGACTTTAAATCGCTAATTTTTTGTATATCACCAAAAATCTTCAGATCTATTTGAAAATGTTCAGTATCCACATGTATAAAATCCCTCTGTATCCATTCCAGTTCAATGACTGAAAATATTTTTTGAATCATGATCAGGCTGTCGGTGGTAAAACCTAAGTTATAAAAATAAGAGATTGGTTTAAAATTACCTCCAACGGTTATATCTGATGCTTTAAATATTCCTTTATGAAAAAGATCAGCATCAAAGATCATTTTATTTCGAAAACAAATGCTTCTATTATTAAACATTATCGGATTGACTTTGTTCTTTTCGAAGTGTCTACATTCATCTATATCTTGCCAGGCTTTTAACATATCTAAATAAAACCTGGGTATACCATCTAAATTCATTTTCTTCATGTCATAATTACAAAGAAATATACTTCGACCTCCTATCGATCTAAAAAAGTAATCAAATGTTAGTTTCCACCCTAAATATTTTCACCATACAACAGCCGTTTGATCCACATTATTCTTTGAGTCTTAATAAAAGTTTCGTAGTCAGTTACCCGAAGCCCACCTGCAGAATAATCTTGATATAATATTTTCCTTTTTATTCTATCTTTCCCACCCCAAATGAAATTAAAGGAAATCTTTTCAATTTCTTCAATGATACTATGTGGAACAGATATAAGAGAACATACGTAATTTAATTTTGAATATACATACATTTTCAATAATTTGATTTTGCCATACATCGTAAGATCTCGTTGGCTCCACCAACCTATTAATCTTTTTATTTTACTTAATATCTCTTTGTAGTTTAAATCATCTTTTATTTTAGAATTACGTGAAAAATAAACTCCTAGGATTTTTATGTCTTGTACTCTTTGTCCAAAAAAAGTACACCGCGCATATCAATCGCTTCCCCCAACCAGATAAAATTTGTCTTATCCATATTTATTTTTAATCCACTTAATATCTCAAAGTCTTCTAAGACTTTCTTCACCCTATCAATTGACTTCATATCTTTAAGGAACAATGTAATATCATCCGCGTAAAGTACCTGCTTTATTTTTCCAGTATCAAACCGAATTCCTTCAATACTAGGGTCCTTCCGGATATAATGCGCAAGCAGCTCAATAGCTATTATAAATAAATAGGGGGACAAAGGGTCCCCTTGTCTTACCCTCTTTTAACTTCAAAGTATCCAGTTGAGTGTCCCCCATTCATCACGCAGCTACTAACATCATTATAAAGAATTTTAACCCAAGTGCACAATACATTACCGAACCCAAAGGATTCCAATGCTTTGAACAGTAGTCTATGTGAAATACAGTCAAATGCTTTTTCGAAATCTACAGCGATAAGAAAACCTACAGGCTGATACAATGACTGAAAATACATCATCTATTAAAGGAGTACTCCAGCCTGAAATTAATATGAATTGAAAAAATAGAGTAAAATTAAACAAACAAATCACTGAAAATTTCATCGAAATCGGATGAAAAATAATGAAGTTATGGAATTTTTAAGTTTTGCATTATTTTGGTAAAACAGTGATATGCACGTCATCATGAATATGCAGTGAGTGAGCTGATGATGTCATATCCCCACTTTTTCTTTTGTATTTTATTATATGAAATTGCAATTATTCAAATTTTCTGCTCCAAGCTTATAACTAAAAGGACTGACTCCTTATTTAATGTGTAAGTTTATCATTGCTGTAACTTATTTTGTTACAAGGGAGATATTTTTATAGACATGTATGAAAAAATGAAATAATGAAGATTTCATGTAATATAGTTAAAAAAGGTAAGTGGGGACGTGACATCATCAGCTCACTCATTACATATTCATGATGACATGCATAGAACTGTTTCCCAAAATAATGCAAAACTTAAAAATTCAATAACTTTGTTATTTTTTATCGGATTTCGATGAAATTTTCAGTGTTTTGCTTGTTTAATTTTACTCTATTCATTCAATTAATATTATTTTGAGGCCGGAGTACCCCTTTAACCGCACTGCCTCCCCAATATTTCTCTCTTTAACATAACCCACCTGATCTCGTTTGCACTCGTTTTTGTGCTAGCAGCGCCCTCATTTGGCGGAAAAATCCAAAAACTCGCAAAACTAGTGAAAACCGTGCATGGCAGGGTAAGAACCTGTGTCGGAAGGGGATGGGTTCGTAATAACTCTACTGTGTATTTAAAATCCATGCCAGATTCCAAAATTTTTCCAGATTGGTAGAGAATTGTATACTGCAGAAGGAGAAAGTTTAAAAAAGGGGGGTCCATGCCCTCGTTTTTCAGTCCCTTATATAGAGAGAGTCTGGCCAACTCGGTTTTAGTTGGGTAGCAACATGGCGTATATTCCTTTGTTATGTAAGCTTGCAACAAAGGGATATGCGCCATGTTGTTACCCAACTGGAGCCGAGTTGTCCAGACTCTATCTATATACGGCACTGTCGTTTTTGTGCTAGCAGCGCCCTCAGTTGGCGGAAAAATTCAAAAACTCGCAAAACTAGTAAAAACTGTGCATGGCAGGCTGGGAACCTGTCTAGGAAGGGGGAGGGATCGAAATAACCCTACGGTACATTCAAAATCTATGCCAGATTCGTAAATTTTGCAATATTTTTAGAGAATTACATACCTTATTAGGAGAAAGTTTTAAAACGGGGTTCCATGCGCTCGTTTTTGTGCTAGCAGCAACTTTAGGTGGCGGAAAAAGTCAAAAACTCGCAAAACTAGCGAAAACTGTGCATGGCTGGATGGGAAACAGTGTAAGAAGAGGATGGGTTCGAAAAAACTCTACTGTACATTCAAAATTCATGTCATTTTCACCCCATAGTTTCCAGATTTGTAGAGAGAAGTATACTAACAGAAGATAGAGTCGGAGAGTCTTAAACTTTCAAATTATCGTTGCCTGTTATCAGACATGTCACCATGTAACTGATATTTTTTATATACATTCACGACCATAGGCACCGGAAGCGCGGGGGAGGGGGTGGGCAGAGGGGGCATTTTCCCCAGTAATCATTCAAAAAGGGGGACCCCCTCTCCCGGATCCCCTCGGAAGAAAAAATTACATCTTAATTGATTTAGCATTACAACTATGACAAGGGTGACTTGTATAATAAGCTGCCTTGTCAGTAATAATGCAAACCTTCAGTATTTAAAATTTTAACAAATCGCACTCTGTCACCACGGTCCCTACTATATTGATAGACGCAATGTTTCTTAACATTTAGAAACCCTGTCTATTGTATATTTTCCCCTCTACCCCCCCCCCCCCCACACACACACACACACACACACAAGACAATAAAACTTGCAATATTGCATCACCTTTCTAGTGCTCCAAAAGGCGAGGTATCACCATCACATGGTCGCTCCGCTCCATTACATGCAGATATATAGGAGCAAGTTATCTGAAGTATTAATACTGTCTACCACCAGTGGCGACAAAAGCGAAGTGGCAGATTTTTCCTACTATTAAAGGAGGAGGCGGATAGGGGTATAACGAATAATTTTCTAGTGATGCGAAATGCAAGGTTTCAACACGCAATGATCTTAATTTTCCTGTTTGCAATAATCTGTTCTGTCCCCTCAGAGGGGCCCCTCGCAAGACAAGAAATATTATTTTAAGTTAAACAATGTAAGAACAACATTTACTTTGCCAACGTTTGCTCTAATATAAAATTCCTCTACATTCTCCTTTTTCGCTCAGTCGCTATACTCCCTCTCACATTAATGGTAACATTGATTATTTGACTTTACAATATAATATCCTCTATATTACAAGGCCCCGAAGCGCACGGGTGTGGCAGGTGCTTTTCTGTGCCTAAAAAGAAGGGGAAATGTCGTTATTATTCTCCTCCTCATTATGACATCAATCATTTTGCAGTTTACTAATGGAAACATTTGTTGTGCTCTAAAATACGTAGTTTCAACATTGAATAATCCAAATCTAAATCAATACTTACGATCTCTTGCATTTCAATAAATGCAATGTTTATTAACACGTATGTGTGGGCAGGGGCTTTCCTCGTTTTGTTCCCACCCTATCGCAAGATTGTTATCTACTTTATATAGTTATATATATATATATATATATAACTATATTTGATGTTATGTAAGTCACAAGATGTGACCTGCCTGTGTGTAAAGTTTCTCTTGAATGCAAATACCAATACAAGTATGTATTATGAAAGCAACTTTTTCGCTCGGTCGCTACGCCCCCTCACCAAGTAGTCATACGAAGAAAAAATGTCATATATACTGCTGAAATTCTGTTCTATTAAAACTGTTCCGTCTTAAGAAAAGAAAAAAAAATGTTTAATGATTCTCTAATATGCTTTGAAACATTCTCTTGGTGGCTGAGTTCCAATATTCTCCTAAGGATTTTTAGCATGAATAGCCCCATAGGCGTACGAGGCGTGGCTGCAGCGCCCCCGCATTTTTATAATAAAATAATTTTGCAAGGTACCCGAATATCCTCATATTTTGGTAGCGAGTTGCCTTAATATCCTCATATTCAGGCAGCGAGGTGCCGGTATAGCAAAATGTTTTCAAAGTTTTGTACACAAAATGTAGAAACAAAATAACCCCATTTCTGGTGTAAGGAGGGATATTGAAAAACAATGGATGATTACAGTGCTTCAAATATTGTAGGGCTGTAAGCAGGTAGCAAGCGTGTGAGGTGGGGCCCCTCACAGTGTTTGCCCCCCCCCCCCCCCCCAACTAAACAAACAAACAAACAAACATAAATGTCACGGTAACGACATAGCCTGCAATTGTCTATATTCTACGTACGAAGAGTGAATTAACAGTTCATGTGACAGTCAAACGCACACTTTTGAACCAGTGTATAAAAAAGAAGGAAATTGTTAGTCGTTTAATACGTGACATTTTACTCATAATTCTATTTGCTCATGTCTTTGACTGTAGGGATAATGATCATTAGACATAATGGCATAGACCCCCTGTTCTTAATTAGTGCCGACCATGGGCCACTTGCGGCCCGCGAGACGATTTCATGCGGCCCGCCAAATTATCTAATTCGAAGAAAAAGAATCTTAAGTTTTAAGTAATATCCTAACTATCGGTATGATTACATGTGTCCAATTTTGTTTTCGTCACTCGCTCGCAATTAGCATATCATAATTATTTGTTCCCTGTCCTACCAAGGAGTTATCATAGCATGTCCTACCACGGATAATTTGAAAAATATATTAGTCAAACCAAAGAAAAATAAGGATAATAATATTATTATTTATGATACCGGGATGTGTATTATGAAATTCTTCCTCAGTCCTTAGATTCGGGTGTATGCGGAGGCGTATGAGACCTGGGATGTGGGTTGCAGCCCCCTCCCGAGAATATCAAAATTACCTGGCATTCGGGCACCCGCCTCCTCATTTACGGGCAGTGGAATGATCGTTGTACTTTTTATATCTTTTCTGAATTAGCACATTTTGATGACGAAATTACATTTCACGGTTCTAATGTGTCAATTTCTTTGGATTGCTCGCTTTGCTCGTTTTCGGGCAAGATACGTCAGTCCCATACATTTTTATGTATGTGTAATACTCAGTGGCCCGCGACGTAATTTCGAGAATATTTCTGGCCATGCACCTGACAAAATAATTAAGAACCCAGGTCATAGACAAATGATTCTTCGGCATATAATTATTTGAATTTCTTTCTCCAGCTCTCTTTTTTGTGTTAATTTAGTGTACAAAAAAATGGAGGTAGATGATCATGACTATGAATTCCAAAGGACATCTATCTTTATTATTTTTTCCCCTTTACGACTAACGTTGCCTATAGAAAATTCATAAGGGGGCATCAAATGTTATCTTTCAGCTCAAGCTAGTTAATATTTTTCGCAGGTACAGAATATTATTGATTTCATCTATATTTACCGGGTTCTTCTTACTGCGCACACTGGCATACCCATTATTAAGCATTGTGTTAAATGTGCGTATACATTGTCTTAACTGCGCGCAATACTCTTCCGGTTTTGTGATGACGTAACACAACCAGCCAGGATGCGCAGCTGAGATGCGCACAAACATAACTAGGGAACGTCCTTAATGTACATTTATTTGGGGGGTTTCATTCTCCTTTAAATTAAGATATAATGTTATAACTTATGATCTAGCAACCTTTAACATAATAATTCTAACAAACTTGGCATGTTTTGACAGTGTGCCCTCATATCGTCCTCTTACGCCGGGTAGGTGATGACTGCTAAATCTAAATTTACCCAGATTTATTAGATCCTTTTCATCAAGATGTACTGTTCTAAAACATGAACATCCTTGAAGAAAAAGAGCTATGTGACTGCGCAAGCGCCAAGCTGTTATTATCGATCCTCTAACGATCAAGTTGTTATTAGTTTTGTGAAACGGATATTCCTATCTATGATAACTACATTTGCTATAGATATGAAAGTTGTTATTGTCATTAGTCAAAAGTTTTATAATACGAACCCCACCAATGAGTCAACTTGATTAAAGCTATGCAGTCATTATTCTCCCATTTCCTTTTCCAATGTATTTACTTCCACGAGAGTTTGAATGCTGTTTCTACATGTTAATTCCTCACACACATAATTATATACACCACAAGCACACACACACACACACAGAGGTTTACATGGCTTTACTTCCGAGGACAACTATTGTTCCTCTATTGTTACTCGTCCTCGGACAGTCGACGGAATAAGGCATAAATTCATTGTTCGACGTTCGAGGACTATTGTCCGGCTTCTGAGGACCATTGTTGTCATGATTTTTTTTTTGTTCTCTGTCCGAAAATGTCCTCGGACATAATGCTAAACAAACGCACACTTACAGGCACACGGAAATACACACACACGCACCCCCCCCCCCCCCCCCCCCCCAACTCAAATGTATTTATTGTCATCATTTTCTACCAACAGGCATATTGGCTTGGTCTACGTGACACCGACACGGAAGGGGTATACATATGGACGGACAACACAGAAACAGATTACACGAACTGGTATCCAGGCCAGCCCAACAACTTAAATGGAGAGGACTGTGTTGAAGTCTGCAATTATGGACTAAATGATGACGAGCGAATGGAATGGAATGACTTGGGCTGCGAGCAGACTCGATCGTTCTTCTGTCGCAAGCTCCTTTACTAACCACCTGATCGTGAGGTCTAATATCGATGACACTGAAAGGAATTAGGATTAGTTTTACATGCATATTGGATCTTCTTTTCTTCTTCTTCTTCTTCTTTTTTTTTTTGGGGGGGGGGGGGCAGGGAACTAGTTGTAGTAATTTTCAATATGTAATTTTTAAGTCTTCGAGATATGTGAATGAATCTTTCTAAAGATTTCATGAATTTCATTGGGATTTATTATATATAACATGTGATAGACACTAGATGGTTTATTCTGCAATTTCTGGTTTAGTTTTGATGGAGCTTGTCATTCAAAATTGAGTATTTAAGCCAAATCTAATCAAGCGGAGAACAGTTCTAATTTCAGGTGCAGATTGTTAATCCGATCAAGGTTAGAGTTTTTGCAAAGAACTCACATGTCATTTCGGTCTTTTCTGCTCACGTACACTCAAAAAGATATTGTTTAAAGCCTATAGAAGTGTCATTATTGTTGGGCAAACAAATTTGTTTTACCCAGTCGCTAAACAGTAATTATTTTTTTTGATACAGTAATTACCCACTTGGGGATTGTGCAGATATTGTAGTTGTACGACACATGCTTAGGTGATAGTAGCTCTTGGGTCACTGTCCTTGACCCCTGGACCAAACGCTATATCTAGTCCTGATATAAACCTACACCTAACCTAAGACCTATAATATTATCTTAAATAGTCTTGCGTACATAATCTCGATTTTAAAGCTACATTAGGCAATAGTGATATAAGCTTATGAGTTTAGGCTAAATCAGAAAAATAAAATCAAATACTCAGTAGTAACAACGAAGACAGCACTTGGAGAACGAAGACAGCCCTTGGACAATCTTGTTTCAGTTGTGTAAGTCGAGATAGCTCACACTTCCATAGTGTCTCCATCCATACCGGTCCCAAAAGATAAAGAGAGAGAGAGAGAGAGAGAGACAGAGAGACAGAAAGAGAAAGGGAGAGAAAGGAGGGACATAATGAGAGAGGTAGAGAGTAGGGCGGGCTATATCCAGCATGACAGAAAGAAGGAGAGAGAGAGAGAGAGAGTAGAAGGGGAGGGGAAATAGAGAGAGGGAGAAACAGAGAGAAAAAAGAAGGAAATATAAAGAGAGGAAGAAAAGAGAGAGAAAGAGAGAGAGAGTGAGATATGGGGAAAAGAGAAAGATTTTTTCGAGGATAGAATATTGGAGATAGAAAGATGAAAGAAAGGGGTATGGAAAAGAAAAAGGAGGAAGAGAGAGAGAGAGAGAGAGAGAGAGAGTAAGATGGGAAAGGAGGGAGGGGGTGTGAGTCAGACATACGTTTAAAGCATGTCTTGAATGTGGTAACACTTTGCATGCACATAATAAAGTCGTATGGTAACTGGCCAAGGAGTTGAACTGGCTAGGAAGAAAATAATTGCAACATGTTAGGGCTCGATCTTAAAAGATAAGAATTAAAGTAAATAAATTGTCAAAACAATTTGATATCATTAGTTAGTTATCATGTGGACTCAGCTGGAAAAAAAGAATAATGACTTCTCACAGGGCGTCCAAGTTATTACTGATTTTAGCTCAAAACATTATTTAGCTGACATCCTGCACATTAAAATCTGTATTAGTGTTTGTCTAGATATCTATTGTAAGTTTAGTAAATTCTATGGGATTAAAGGCGTCAAATAAACAATTCGTAAGGCCCCATGTTTCTAAAAAAAAGCTTAATGAATATACCCCCCCCCCCAACACAACATAAAATATCAGCTGAAAACATGAATACATAACCAGTTCTTACTAGGCCTACATGATTACATGACGGTAAGCAAAAGTATGCACTATACCCCGGTATAGGGACGCATTTGGTTTAAAGGATTTATTATGCATTATTAAAACGGAATTTATGTGGGTGTGAGTGTGTGTGTGAAGATGTGTGTGTGTGTGTGTGGGAATGTGAGCAGGTACACCGGAATGGGGGGGGGGGGGGGGGGGAGTGATGGTGATTGTTATATATGAAACTTTCTTTTTCATTTGTATTATTGATACTATAATAGTTTCATATTGTTTTTTATTATTTGTATATAATTGTTAATTCTTTATTTTGAAAAAGAGAGAAAATAAAAGATAAAAAAAAAAAAAAAGTATCCATGTTAATGCATGTTGATACTGCATATTTTCTTTACTTATATTGAAGAAAACAATAAATATTTCAATTGTTTTCAGAAGGCATAATCCCACATTCATGCCTTTACATGTATGGCTACTATGTAATTTGTTTTTATTCTTGCATAATAATATGCCTTGAATATTACAATCCTATATTCTTGCCTTTACATGTATTGCTAAATGTACTTTGTTTATGCTATGTTTGCTTTAACACCGGCTGTGTACAATGCCACTCTTTGTCTCAGGATATAGGAGATGCACTGTTTATGTACGTACTTCTTCTTCTTCTTCTTCTTCTTCTTCTTCTTCTTCTTCTTCTTCTTCTTCCTCTTTCTTTCTTTTCTCTTCTTCTTCTTCCTCTCCTTTTCTTTTCTTCTCCTCCTCCTCCATCCTAGGCTCCTCCTTTCTTCTTTTCTCTCTCCCTGCTCTCTTAGGTACATGTAATCTCGTTCGTTATTCCGAAGGTTCATAATTCCGAAGTTTCGTAAATCCGAAAATGAAATAGGGTTCCCAATTCCGAAGGTTCATAATTCCGAGAATGTATTAGAACCCTATTTCAATTTCAGAATTACGAACCCTAGCTAATTCATTTTCGGAATTATGAACCTTCGGATAAACGAACCTTCGGAATTATGAACCTTCGGAGTAATGCAACAAAATAATTTTAGGAATTATAAACCCTTTTTCATTTTAGGAATTATGAACCCCCTGGTGTGGGAAATTTTGTGTTTCGGAATTATGAACCTTCGGAAATACGAACCTGCTGAAAAACGAACCTTCGGAAAAACGAGCACACCCCCCCCCCCCCTCTCCCTCTCTCTCTCTCTTTCCTGTCATGTTTCTCGATGGACACATCACCACTGGTATCCGTCATCTTCAAAGTTTTTTTTCCGATCACGAAGTTTGACTCCGGGTTCTTAGTCCAGTTAGTTGTCGTCAGCTGAACACTGTCGAATTGCTCGCGTTATTCGTCTGTGAAACATTTGTTGAATTCGTTTCGGTGTAACCATGGGCTGTCGGGGAGAGGGGGAAAAGACAGTTGCATTCATTTATAACGAGAATATAAAGAAAGTGTCTCAGTGAAAAATAATATAATTATATGAAGAGAGGATGGAAGGCCGACTAGCCAAGCTAGGATAGAAAAGGAGAAGCAGATGTAATTGGTAGGAAGATAAATTAGGGAGCAAGAATATTCACAAAGACAAATCCTGCCATGATTCTCTACCCATGGCCATAGAGCATGTATGGGATGATGTTATAATTTATATAAAATGAAATAGAATCTTTTTTCCCCTCTCTCTTTACTGAGTAATCAAATAGGATATAGTTTGAGGATTTTTAGAACAGGCGCACATTTTTGCATTAGATTATTTGGCTAATATTTTGACTTTGAGGTTTCCATCTCCTTTAAAGTGATTTGGTAACTTTGTAGAGGCGTGAGCTGCCTGGCCTTGCAGTGCTATCAGTGTATGTAATATGGTATAAAAATGAAGCCCAGGAAAAAAAGCACTTCAAAATCATCATGTGCTTCACAAAAGTAAACATATGCAAGTGACCGGAAATGCCAGACTCATTTTCCCCCATAGACTCAGTGTTAGACTAAAGCGTATGGTCGGCCATAAGCTTTCGTAAATGGGAGTATTCAGTCATAGATATCTTAATTAATAGCATTATATATTTGAAAACCTTTCTATGCCTGGCTATTTGTTTATCCTTCTGAACATCATTATACAAGACAGATATCAAAATTAAACAATTTATTAAATCAAGCCTCCACAAAGTTACCGAATCCCTTTAAGTGAGTGAGTGGTGGTGGAATCAGACAAGTTACCTCTGCCTAGGACCAGACCACACGTAAGCGATACTCCAAAGAGGATAGAACCAAGAAGAAGACCAAGCAGAAGGGTGTGAAGCTTCCTGCGTGCCATGTTGAAATTTGAGTCAGAGCTCGGGTCGTAACTCTAGATCAGAAAATGTAATAAGACAATACTATAGGTCGATAAAAAAAATATTGCTTTTACAAAAATCCCTGGATCCAATCTCGGATTTTGGGATAAAATAGATTAAACTACATGTATATGAAAAGCATAATGTTTTAGCAAACATTACTCATAAGAAATAAGGGAAATGGAGTATTTACATATGTTTACAATTTATTACAAAATTAATGTTGAAGTATTGGTATTCCCCTCTAAATCATTGTATCTAAATGTAATGCCCACAATATATTTTCGTCTTTAATACAATTTATCATCTCCTGAAGTAGCACATACAGGTAAATTAGGCCTACCTGGCCAACCTGATAAAGTGATAATGTCTGCTTTGGTTTCCTATATCTTAAAATTCTTATTCTCACAGAATAGGTATCTTAATTAAAGTAACTTGGTATCAAGATTCAGATCTCCCCCTCTTCACTCCCTTATATATCTGATATATTCAACCTTACCTCTGGCCTTTTCTCCGGCTCGAGTGCGTACATTGAAGACGTGTGCGATGTCGGATCATAGGGAAATACCTTCAAACAGAACAAACGGAGAGGAAATTGATGTCAATGGGTTTTGTTGTTGCTGTTGTTGAGAGGCAGCAGAGCATTATTATTATAAATGGGGGGAAGCTGAGCGTGCGAACAAGCATATTAAATGTTATTATATTTATTATGAAACGTGTCTATACGTAATAAAAGTGTGGGGCTGCAGCCCCCTCTTCCCCCCACCTCCAGTTCCGCAGCCTATGTTTTTGTTCCACCTTAAACGTTTATTATAATATGTTCAGGCGCAAGGGGCGTGCGCCCCCCCCCCCCGTTTTGTCTGACAAAGTATGCCCCCGGACCCCCTAGATGGCCGTTTGGCTTTGTCAAACGGAGGGTTCCTCAGTGTGCGCCCCCCCCCCTTTCTGAAAATCCTGTATCTGCCCCTGATGTTGGTTTACATAGATCAAGGAGTAACTCCTTGCATAAATGATCATCAAACAGGAGGCCTATATGTTCCTAACAAATAATGCCAATTTAAATTAATATTATTCAAGTTCTTCGCATATGAATAGATTAAAATAAAAGTAACTCACCCGTTTTGAATCCGGGATCTTTCCTTTGAGTGTACCAGGATCCACACCACCTCTCACCGGACTTGTCCTCTGTGCTTCGTTCGCCATCGTGACGTCACCGCAATGTCGAATGAGTTTGCAGAAATTATAACATCCCGCCTGTGAAGTCTCAATTGACACAATTCTAGGGGAAACTCTTCTAGTACCTCATGTGAGAAAGGTATATCTATTCCATCAAAAGTTTAAACGTCATGATTTAGGCTATTTTTAAATAGCTTTGTGAAAGCTATATTGTGTAACATAGCAATGATATTATTTCATTTTCGTGTTATGATAATTAAAGTCCTGACAAATTAAAGTCCTCGACAGGGAGGATTAGTTCCGTTGCTGTTTTTATATCCCACCACCTTGTAAGCTGCTAAATGTTTCCTTACTGGAAGTGACTGGATATTACACACTCATTTTGGCAGAGGGAAAAGTTATATGGTATATTTTCAATCAATCACTGCTTTGACTTGTCAATTCGTATTAATTCATTTGAAGCGATAAAGTGTCGCGAGTCTTCTGGTTTCCTGAGGAGCGATGATTTGTCTGGGGAAAAAAGGGTAATTGAAGTTTATGAAGTCATTTAAAGAAACTAGTTACTAATCAAAATTAAAGGGAAGGTAAACCCTGGCGATTTAGTTAGCTGTTTAGTTGAAGGGCACATTGTTGATTATATATGTCGAATTTCAACACATTTGGGCCCCCCTAACGCCGTCAACAAGTAGTTAGAAATATCATTTTGTCGTCTGCTAGAAGGTCCTATATCGATCGTGTGCGTCGCCATTTTGAACAGATAAGCCCCGCCCTGTGACGTTTTGTCGGACCTCTCGGACCAGAAGTACCCGGATGCCGCCATTATTACGCGTTTCTGGTCCGAGAGGTCCGACAAAACGTCACAGGGCGGGGCTTATCTGTTCAAAATGGCGACGCACACGATCGATATAGGACCTTCTAGCAGACGACAAAATGATATTTCTAACTACTTGTTGACGGCGTTAGGGGGGCCCAAATGTGTTGAAATTCGACATATATAATCAACAATGTGCCCTTCAACTAAACAGCTAACTAATCGCCAGGGTTTACCGTCCATTTAAGTGCATTGCAGTTCTTGTTTTCTCATTAATTTCTTACTTTTCATATGAGATGTAGGAGATAGCGCGAACGCAGATCTCCGCTACCATAAATTATACGCCCGAGTTCCCCACGTTTGGGGGAATCGCAGGGTTCAGCAAGCCGGAGTGCAATGGCAAGCCTCGCCCTGGGGGTGCATCCTTCTTGATCAATGCGACTCCTGCGCCAGGTAAGTATGATTGGCATTGACTTTGAACGGGACTCATTGACTCAAGGGTATTAATTTGCCATGGTGAGTAACTATTTTACACTGGACTAATTTACTGTTTACAAGATTCTTATTTGTAAATAGTAAGTTCAATAATGAAGATCTCATGCACAATCTTTGAAGGAATAGATGTTCCAATTTTTCAGTAAAATGTCTCAAGTACAAATGATAGATAAAGACATTATTGATATACTTTTGGAATTTTATCCACCCCGCTACTCAACGGTACGGCAAACAGGACATGAATATTCATGAGCTAATTCTTATGATCTTTAACATATTTAAACATCACAAAAGCGATCGATCAGAGTATAATAGATAGATATAACAATGACGGACTTAAGGAAAGTACCCGGATCTTGTGTCGCGTACAAAAATGGCCATTTTTTTAAATAAAGAAAAACAAAAGTTTCCTAACCTATTGCCTTCGGGAACCAGGTGGCCCCTGTATTACGCCTATTGGAATTATAAAATTCAGTAGTCAATAAATGGTTAACTGACAGTGTCCATCGAATGCCTAGAGATGGAACGTTTATAAATATCAACATTTTCTAATGATTTTTCATAAATCATACTGATTTAACAAAAAAAAAACCCACACATTTAGAATTGTCCCTGGCTTATATGACTTTTATAATGGTGAATAAAGCTTTAAAATGGCAATATCAGATGTAAACATGGATGATTAGGTATTTTCAAAGTACGGTTACGACAGATTCTATATTACATGCAATAATAAAACATTCAATTTTTTCTGGCCTAATATCATTTTTAGAACGCCGATTTGTAAGCAGCAGACTATTTATTCTTGATATGACAATACAGGTCGAGGTTAAACTGGTTTATAAACTTGTAGTGCATAGGTAAATAGAATCGTCGTCTAAAGTGGATAATGGAACAGCTACAAGCTACCCGCCCTTATTTCGAAAAAGAACACAGTCATAATGGGGATAATTTTTTTCATGATCAACACCCGGGACGACGGACGGGGCTTTTGGAAATCATATCCCGAAAGAATAATATGTATGTGTGTGGGTGTGTGTGTGTTTGTACATGTTTACGCATTCAAACCGATGACATCGAACAAAGAGAACAATGGGTCATCGGTAGTAATTCAATAGGTCATCGGTTGTCAACAATTGGTGAGGTTTATTCCGTCAATGAATTTTGTGACGCAATTCAATAGTGGAGTCATCGGTTGAAATTCGAACAATAGAAAACATAGATGTGTGCGTGAGGGTGTGCGTTTGTTTAGCATTATGTCCGAGGACATTTTCGGACAGAGAACAAAAAAAAAATCATGACAACAATGGTCCTCGGAAGGCGGACAATAGTCCTCGAACGTCGAACAATGAATTTATGCCTTATTCCGTCGACTGTCCGAGGACGAGTAACAATAGAGGAACAATAGTTGTCCTCGGAAGTAAAGCCATGTAAACGTGTGTGTGTGTGTTCGTGTGTGTGAGAGAGAGAGAGATGAGGGGGAAGTCGCCGCTCCTATATCCCCCCCCCCTTTCTGACAATTATCAATCTGCCCCTATTGTAATAAAATCATCGCGAAACTATCCCCAGGCCATTCCAGCCTGATGCTGTGTACATGTATATTACCTTCAGATATGCGCTTTCATTTTGCATTAAAGTGAAATTGCTTCAACGATGTGCGGGAAAATGTTATTTAATGGTACCGTACTTATATTGTCAAATATTATTGTAGTGTTCGAATAACCTTTCACGCATCATGACCCAAAACCAATACTATTATTGGATGCGCTGCAAATAACTGTAGATATAGGCCTAATGATGTTCACTCTGAAATGCCTTTCCAAAATTATATTAAGCAAACAGAAGAACATAAATGATCAAAATCATTATGATGATATAAAATTAACCAAAACACATCACACGTAAAATAAATGCCAAAATCATCATCGTGATTTAAGCAAGGAGTTATATCACAGATAACTCCTTGATTTAACACGGTATTCTATAGCCTATTGCTAACAAAACACCATGTACAGTTGATAATAATATGTCATTAGAATTTACTAACAGTGGACCATGACATATATACATATATATCAGAATGACTGGAAAGTGTACTGTTAAACACCAGTGCACAGTCATATATCGGAACATGGAGGCCTATAAGATATAGGTGGTTATAGCAAAATGTACTCACCAGATACTTCGATGCATGTCAATTATAGATATGCCTATACAAAAAGACGGATGAAACGCTGAATTATTGCCCACTATACAAAGCATATACAGCGATCGCATACAATATTCCAGTAATAATGGCATGCAGGGATATAGTTGCTACGGGCAACGACATAAACACGTTTTATTGACCACCGTGTATTGCTCGCAACGATCAAGGGCAAATGCCTCTGCTATGTCAATAATCGTTATTATGAATCCCATTTTGTCTATATATATGCATGTATATGTCTTTCTTATTGCTGAATCAAATTGAATATAAAAAAAAGTATGATGTTTATGCAACATTCAAAAACACGTAACTATGCACCATGGCTGTAATGACCGTCTTGAAATATATGGAAATTGTACTTTTCAGGCCACCCGCGTTTATTTAGCGAACATTATTTTGATTTAGGGGTAGATCTGCGATATCATCCGAATATCAGGGATGGTTCGAATAAAATCCGTGGTATTGAAAGCTGTCGGGTGCTTGCTGTAAGCAGATCCTTGAGCCTTCCATACTCCTTGTAAATGCAACAACAAAAATGATGTTTCCCAATCAGTCATCATATTTTTTTCGTATTTTCCTCCTTTTTTCTGAAATTATTTTAGGAATAATTATGCGTGATTCATTCATTCAGATCCAATCATGCGTTGTATGTCATTACATCAGCGCCATCTATGGCCATCATGTTTTTAAAGCACTTGCAAGTCTATTTCCTCTAGTATATTGCTCTAGACCAATCCAAGAACAAGACATTTTTAATTAGGGATATAATATAAGTTATGCAGGTCTTGGCTACACTTGATTTCAGTTGGAAGAAACAATTTCGCATAGTGAGTGACATTATGTACCTGTTGCAATGAATAGTCAAATTGTTATTGAAATTCTTGTTACAAAATTAATATCTGACTCCAAGCTTTCCAAACACCATCTTACTCTTCCGGTATAGATTTTTCTGAAACTTGCCCCCCAAAGACGTAATAAAAACTTAACTGTAAATGGAAATGAAAGTTAGCATGAGTATGACCTGACTTTCAGGGATTTATCTTTTCTACTTTTATCAAAGTTAAGCTTGATATCAGGGCCACCTTCCTCCTTCAGAGTCGTTCACACGTAATGCAGTAAGCCGCCTCAAAGCACACAGCGGCAAAAAAAAAAAATAATGATAAAAACATTCCAAAATTGAAAATAAAAATTACAGAAAATACACAAGCGCAGTGTGTAAGAAATAAATAAGTGAGTACTCTTTGGGGCTTACAGGGGGAATTTCTACTGTTTCTTACAAAAATAGCTATATCTAGCTTCAAAGAGTCGGTGCAGCTTTACCCAAATTACTACAACTACAATGTAAGGCAGTGGAGCTGGAGGCAAGATGGGCACAATACCCCCCCCCCCCCCCCCAGCAAAGGATTTTTCATTCAGTTCGCTTGAATGTGCCCATAATTTACACCAAGGAAGGGCAATATTTTCAGAAAATTTCTCCAAAACCCCTCGCTCTTATGATGAAATCAAGCAGATCGCATAAAGTGCTGATGTTGATGTTGATATCGATGTAATCTTAAAGGTTAATGTACGAATCATTCGACATTCCCCCAAAATTGATTTGCTGTCATTTCCATTATATCGCTGTAAATAATGCACACCCCAAGGACTTCAGCATTAGAAAAAAAAAGTCTGGACATTTTTGCTCGCTCGTTTCGCTCGCTCGCACATGAATCATTAGACCATCCTTTACACACAACTGCTAATCTGGGAGGCTCAAGCAGGCAGAACCACAATAAAAAGGAAGAAGATGATGCTTGATAATGCTAACACGTTACATGGGGGATGCCATTTTCTTGATGATATGGAGTTGTACATGAACCACTGGAAACCGTTCCGGTCAGGAAGATATTTTTAATCCTCGAGCTAAATTGCTTCTCTTCATTATAAAAAATCCCCATATATGATGGAAATTACATAACAGGTGTATACATATATTCTAAAATTTGAAATTTATAGATTTCTTTTTAAATTCTCTGGTTTTGCAAAATAGAAATCGATTTCTTGGGCTTGCCTGGCAGAGCAGAACATAATTTATACAACGCCCATTCTGACTTTTGAAGTTCATTATCTCAAAGCGGGTGAATGCATACTCTGTCACCATTGACGCTCGGGAAAGTCATCATCCATAAATTTGAATTAATTCGCTCCGTCGCGTACGTCATAGTATCAAGAAAATAGATTTATATTTAGTAAAATCCTAATTTTTCAAAGAAATATAAAACATATTTTCGTTTGTAGAATATATGTATATATCTCTTAAATATTTTAAATCTCAAATGGGATTTTGTATCAGGAAGAAAGACAATTTTGCATTAGGATTAAAAATATCTTTATGTACACATCAAGAAAATGGCAACCCCCGGGTATCGCTAGCAGACCATAAATTTTGCTGAGAAAATTTTGATTTATGCCCATCTCGTATATTTTAATGCAAAACTACGTAGGACAACAAGAAGGAATAGATAACAACTTTGAATATATTTTGAGGTTAATTCCCCTTTAAGGGTGTTAAATCAGTGGGAGCGTTTTGAATATGAAATCTTCGGTAGATGTGAGGTGCAGTGTACCGCATGCAAATACAAATTCATAACCTTCTTTGATGGCAACATAGGTTTGCTAATAGCATCGTTACCATAAATTAATGAAAAACCCCTCTTACTTATTTAAATGATCCCTTTTTTAAGTCGCGACAATCCTTTTTTATTCATGAAAATCTCATCTCGATTCAAAATGAGATGAAAGGGTATAGCTTATAAAGCATTCTCCGGAGTGCACTCCCACGCAATGTAGCATATAGAGGTGTTGTTTATTTGAGATTGCAAGAGGGGGTAAAAAAAGATGATGTTTTATCGCACTATATTACTCAAGAGTCTCCAGCGTATAAAGGGTAATCTTGTAACAAAATGAGTTACCTGAAACCAGACAAAAATGAGAGATTTCTTTTTTTTTTTTTACAAATGATGACGTATTTGAGTACAGCTTTCCCCACTTGTTTAACAAAAATTATCATGAGGTTCATTTTCTCTGCTCAGTAACTTTTCCCTTGGGGATTTATTCAAGATTAATAATACATTGTATGTTGTGAAATGCCATGAAATAGCCTGCTCAGCTATAAAATTCTGAAAAATGTAATTTTGGTCATTTTGCATGTCGGAGGAAATGAGAGTTGTCCGACAATATATCATGCTGACATTAGCACAGAGGCGGCAGAACATCGGGCTCGGACAATGGAAATGGGGGTACCTTTTGTCCGCCAAACAAAATGTGCGCCCCCCTCCCCCCACGTTCCACCGCGCCTGCATTTACCAAATCGTCTATTTGAAATTATCATAATGTAGAGTGATTTCAACTTTTAATAATTCATAAAGTTTTATTGTGTATCCGATTTCATTTAATATTCACCAATTGTATTGTGGGTTTTTTTTTCCTTTCCTTCAGAGCAACTTGCAATCAACACTGATCAAGTTGGAATTCAATTTTAAAGGCCCTTACAGATTATTTGGAATTTATCATTTAAAATCTTTACGCGATTACCTCTATTCCTATTATTATCCTTTTCATATTTTTTTTTTCTCAGCATATTTTCTCCGTATACCATTTCCTCTATTTTCCTTCTTTCATTTGTTCTACATTTCTATAATCTCATTTTCTGATTCCTCTTTTATCCCTCTTTTAAGTTTACTCTTCCTTTTTAGTTACTTTCCTCTTTTATTTCCCTTTCCTTTCATCTCTCTTTCTGTCAGCTTCACTCTTTCTTGGAATCTCTTATTATGATTCTCCTTCTCTCTCATCCTTTATTTTCAATCTCTCTCTCTCTCCCTTTCTGTGCTTTTTCTCAAATAAATACAATTCTCTACAATTGCATCTCTTTGTTATCAACATCTCGATGAATTTCCCTACATGCACAGCCATGAAAACAAAATTAACACTTCATGAAATGTATTCGTTTCAGAAATTTACTTTTCTTATTTTTCGAAAAACAAAATCCAGTAAAAATTTAAATCGTTAAAGGGGAAGTATTTGTATTAGTGATTACTACATAATTTATAAAATTCACCAATTTTATACTTCTTTGCAGTCAGATGAAGAGCAGTCTTAACTCTAAAGATGACATCATTTTGTATAGACGGTCTGTGACGAGTGAAGACGTGGTCAAGGCATACGGTGCAGCATCTGAAACCAAAGAAATCATTTTTTTTTATTCAATGATGTTAAAATAATGATTGCACACTTCTCTAAATTCTCTTGATTTCATATTTAAATCACATTACTTTCTTTTGTTTTTTTTCATCAAAGTATACATGATCATATTACAAAGGGATTGAATGGATATAAATCTGTTTCAGCGATATGATTTAGAAGGAGGCGAAATCCTGGGAAACTTGTAACCTTGGTAACGGTCGTCTGTCAAATCTTTAAAGAATGCGAAATGGTTCTGTGGTAGAGCAGTATAGTCTTGTTATCGGGAGGTCCCGAGTTCAGAAGCAACTCAATGGATAAGTGCCCTTTGCTAAGTCTTTAATTCTCATTGCCAAATCAATCTAACAGTTTCGTTCTTCGTTTGTCGATCTACTACGATATCCTGATATTAACGTTTAGAACATTTGCCAAATATAGAATAACAAACTTTAAAAAAAAATCTTGATATGCGATTCATTATGCTTACCTTCTTATGTTTCTGTGAATGGATAAGGGTTCGTTTAGACTGGTGTGCCCATGTCCTTTGGTACACAGTTAACGTAACGCCTCCTGTTATTCCGCCTGAACTTGCGGTCACAGACACAGTTGTCTCCACGCGCGTTCTTGCAGTCTGCAGAACAAAGAGTTAATTGTATAATTGTTCATTTTTAATTGCTGTAGCCTAGGTACTAAACATAAAACATTATGAAATTTCGTAAATTAGTAAGTCATTTTAAATATGTCTGATTAGACATTAATGCCAAATTTAAAACTCAAATGAAATCAGAATTTTGTAAAAATGGAAAAAAAATGTTTTCCGAAATGGGATGTCTCCTTACACTTTAATACTTTTCTTGTAGTCCTTTGTTGTTGTTTCTTTAAAGGGAAATCCAATCTTAATTGCAAGTTGCTCTGAAAGAAGGAGGAAAATCAGAGAAGCAGATTAGTGAAAGTTTGAACAAAATCGGACAAGCAAAAACGTCATCAAATTTTCCGGTGCTGATTTATTCAGAAAATCTCTGACAAGCCCAAATAGTAAAATTCTATATAGAAAAACTGTAACCTAGTACAGTTACGTAACACTTTAGACGGTGTGTAGACAGAAATGTATCATGTAGATGTACTTTAAAAATCTTGTTTTCCATATTGCTTGTGTTGGGTACGCTTTCTCTTCCTTGCTACTCACATTTGAATCGTCCCCTCTTGACCATGGGCTCACTCTCATACACCATAGCCTCCAGGAGATCGCTATCATCCGCCGCTCGTTTGTCTACGAGGTCGAATAGCTCCATGTCGTCCTCCATTGCGACTACGGAGGCGACGGCGATGGCAAGTGCAAGGCAGACGTAGAAGAACTTCATGGTTGAGTTTCTTTAGGTCTAGCAAGATACAAGTTTACAATTTTTACATTTACATTAATATCGAGAGCCATGCACTATCATTTCTATCATTTATTAATGAAATTACTTTGTCATCACGATTCATCAATTCGTTTATGACTATTTTCTAAATAATAATGAAAACACATAGCGCATAGCATAGATACATTTATAATGAGAATTCTGAGTTTGTATAATAAAATTTAAGTACACAGTAAATTTAACATGGGTAAATTCACAACACATGGTAAACAAGTTATGAACTTAGGACATGGTAAAAAGCTATGCTTGTTTTACTGCATTTTGTGATATGGTATTTCAGTGATATTGATTTTAAAAAGTAAATTAATTGAAAGCTGATTATACTTCTTTTTTTTTCGAAAGCAGCCTATTACTTAAAATATACCCTGTAAACAAAATGATAAATCAAAGACAACTGAAATCGTGGCCATGCAGATGTTATCACGAAAATAATCTTTTCTTTCGCCTTTACATTTCTGACGAAAATGGATTTGCTACCTTATAGCACTATGAGCGATGAATGAATTCCAACAAATCCGGGGGGGGGGGGGGGTGGTCACTGGACAAGGGCTTTCAGATGTAGCAATTCGTAATCAGTAGAGACCCTTGTGAATCATCAGGGGCCCGTTTCATAAAACTTGTTATCAATGACAGGTTGCAATAACTGTTATAAGCTACTGAAATCTTTGCATCTGATTGGCTGAGAGCAAATTTGTCAGTAAAAATCACCGACAAGACACTTGATGAAACACCCCTAGATGACATGCATGTACATGTAATTGGTAGAAAGGGCCATTTATATTATGTATAAAAACATCTTTCTACATTATACAGGTTAGATATAAAGGAGTAAACGATTCAAACCTTTCCAAAAGGTTCTCGATGTCGGATTATTTCTAAAAACGCCATAAATAAGTTTCATGATTTTTCTTGATATCAGCCACTGTCAAATGAAGCTCACTTGGTAGTTCCACAAAATCCTTTGCTCTTTTCTGATATCCAAAATGTGTTTGGAATATTAAACCCAACATAATAGTTCACTACACCAAGTACTCACTTCAATAAATCTATTCACAACTTGAAAAATTGAGGTTTTCAGATTGTTACAATTTTCTGTTTTCACTGGGAGGCAAACGTATATTCTTATAATCATCACAACAGTTCCTAAAACTAAATCAAAACATTTTTAGTTTCCAACGATAAGATAAAAAGTTAAGAAAGAAGATTCTTAAACATTAAGTTTTAAAAAATGAAAAAAGGTATTTTCACTTACCCTTAGCTGGTCGATGTATACAGGTGAGTTTCTGCTCCGGGTCTGATAGTTCCAAGCTAGAACTCGCCCCCTTTTTATACAATATCTATGTCTCTAATCTATAAAGAGTGACGTAAAGTCACTAATTAAAAATCGTAATCGAAACCCAAATGTCTGTCAACGTGATCGCATTAATCGCGGTCAAGACCAAGGATACACGCCCGAAAGAACATGAGAGAAAGAGAGAGATTAAAACTTCATGTCATCACGTCTTATTGTAAGATCATTAGGGATGCATTTTCGGGGAAGGCGCGGCAAAGGCGCCACAAGATGCGATGCTTTTTGAACTTTAGTGAAAAAAGTTAAAATCATTTCCGGGAGTTGCTAATTGACACGTTATACTCATTCAGTCGTTGAGTCAAGACTTTTGATATAATTTAGTTCCACGTAAGTCTTTGAGATGCGAGTTGACCTTTGAATAAACTTTATTTTAGGAGGTGAATTATAAAGGGGTAAACAAATTCGATTTAGAAAGAAATAGCACTATGAATGGGTTTTTAAGAACATAGAAGATGTCTAAAAGAGAGCAAAAGAAAAATGAAGAGAGGGAGAGAAAGAGAGTAACAGAGGGAAGATATAGAGGAGAGAAGAGGAGAGAGAAACGAGATAGAGAGAGGGGGTGGCAGAGAGAGAGAGAGGGGGGGGGGGGAGGAGAGAGAGGGGAGAGACAAAACGAGGGGAAAAGAAAGATTTTAAAAAATATCTGATTGGAAAAGGGTTTGGTAAAGATGGAAAAGCTTTCAGGAGATTGAGAGAACATTTCAATGTCCCAGTGTCATATTTAAGTTAATATCAGATACACTGTTTCATGATAACAGAAGGGAAGGATGTTAATTTTTCACTTCATGAAAATGATTTTACGCAAAAGACAAGTGAGAGGTAATGTACTTTGGTGCGGTTACTTTACACCTTAATATTCGGTGTTATGTGGTTTAGAGTACCTAGAATACAGATTGCAACATGTCATGCTTGGCTAATTACAACGGATAATATTTTCTCATTCGAAAATGGTGTCAATTTTTTTTTTAATAAGCTAGGACATCAGCGACCTCATATGCCAAGTTATAGCTTGCATCAATTAATAAGTTTCACAACATGATAAATAAGAAGGAGGGAGGGGGAAAACGAAAGAAAGTATAGACGGAGGGGTGGCTTGAATGTGGAGAGAAAGAGAGAGTGAGAGTGATAGAGAGGGGGAGGGGAGGAGGAGGAGGGAAAGGGGAACAGAGAATAAAGACCCATAGATAGAGAAACAGGTTGGTGATGATGCACAAGCTTATTAGATATTTAAAGTGGCATGTTAACGTACATGTACATAATAGCCTTACCACTTATTCCAAAGTTAGGTTCATCAGAAAGTAGGAGATGCTCATTTACATGAAAATTTATTTTTCATGGAACGTTTTTGCGTTGAAATAGTGGTAGGCCTATAGTTTCCTGCGGCCATCGGTCAATCCACACTTTCATATTTACGTTATGCGGTCTGAGTAGCTAGAATACAGATTGTAACTTGCTATGCCTGACCAATTACAATGGACAAATGCCTCAGTCCGATGACCATCGTATGCTATCACTTGATTATTAACACTAACCCGAGGGGTTTTTTAAAATTTTGTCTTTCACCCTCTCTGTCTCTGTATCTCTCTCTCTTTCTTTCCATATCTCCCTCCCTCTCTCTCTCTCTCACTCTCTCTCTCTCTTTCTTTCATAAACTTCTCTATTTTGTTTCTTTCCCCTTTCTTTGTCTCTGTGGCTCTCCTAAATGCGGAACGTCTCCATATTCCCCCAATAAAATTTGTTAAATAAGTTTTATCTTACTTGTTATGATCTTTGATCTGATTATTATGTGTCACATTATTACAACAAAAAGTTCAAATCATGTCGAACAAACTGCACAGCGTCTGATAATAATATATTTTTAAAGTGCTTTTTCATATCAGTTAAGTGTATTCTTTTTTATTCATTTTTGTATTCAATTGATTAAATAAATTAATTCAGCATTGACAAACCAACGTACAAGTATGGAGTGGTCCAGGATTTACCTTACAAACAGAAAACACTTTTTCTCTATGAATAACTATGAATCTAGTCAAAAGGTAGTCAATTGTGGGGTACCCCAAGATTCGATTCTCGGTCCCTTACTTTTTATTATATACATTAACAAATTTTATAGATCGTCTCATGTATTATCTTTTATATCATTTGCAGACGACTCAAATATTTTCTTTTCGAATCGAGATCCACATGTACAGCTAGTACAAACAGTAAACATGCACTGAGTTAAAAAGTGTAGCTAATTGGATTAGTCTAATCCAATCTAATCCAATCTAATACAATCTAAGATCAAATTGACTTTCCCTAAATCTTGACAAAACCAACTGTTTGTTTTTAAGCAATACATTTCATACATTACCGGGAACTGTTTTCATGAACAACCATTTCTGAAATCTGAATCATAAGCAAAGTTGAAATGACCAGACTTTTAGGTGTGACGATCGATGATAAACTTTCATGGAAACCACAGGTACATATAAAAGTATCCAGAAATATTGGTAGCATTAAAAAACTAAAACACATTTTCCCTTTGAAGACCCTCTAAACATTATAATGCATGCACTCTTGTTTTAAACTCTAGTATTCTTGCTTGGGGTAACTGTATTAAAAGTAACATATAAACAGACTTTATCTTTTAATGGTAATGAGAATCATTTTCAATAAGAGTTACCAGACACACACCAATTTATTATTCTTTGAATATAAGTCCCTAAAATACACTATACTCCTTACAATCTTTAATTTTTATGTATCAGCTTGAGGGAAATGAACTACCAAAAGCACTACTACATGTATTATATTTGTGGAAATCAACAAATCATATTGTGAACTCTGCTTATCTACGATAGTCATGCTTTGTCAGATCAGTTCAAATCAAGTCAAATCAAAATGTCACACCAACAAGACTGACACCAGACCGACAACAACAGACCAAACAAAAGGTTAATGACATCGAATGGCCCAAAATTGATCGGTTTTGGAATCGGTTTCACGGTGTAACTGAGGTATCATGCGTGTTCAGAGAGGGTTTTTTTAAGACATCGGCCCGCTAATGAGCGAAGGCCTTGCTAAATTGGCCGTACTTGACGGTTCATCGATTTTTAGCGCATATTGCTAATTCGGGAGATAAAATCGCAATGCAGCTGTTTTTTTTGGCATCGATGATAACTATCTAGCATTTCTTTGTCCTCGCCGGTCAGTCATTTATTTTTTACATTTTTATCATTATTATTATTTTTGTTTATTTTTATTTATTTTTTAGGGGGAGGACACCATGTCAATATTTAATAGACAACAGGTTTAATGTTTAATCTTTTTCCAGTCATCTGATAGATAATCCCTTTGTACCTCCAAGACTATCACAAATGTTGTTTTCGTGTTAAGTTCTAATAGTGGTTCATTATTTTTTTCATTGGTCATTGTGACACAAATAGGGCCTAATGTTCTGATGTTTGATTAAATTGAAATTTGCAATTCATGGGATGTGTTTTGACATTCAAAGAGATAGACAAATTCTTCCCTGTCCACCATAACGTAGGTACAATATGAAGATTTGGGCTATTTGAAATGCCCACGACCCGAGAAGGGTAAATGGTATTTTCATAATTTTCGGGAAGAATAAAATGCAATTGTTGTCCATGAATCCCTTTTGAAATTCTTTTACAAAAGAATTTTGAGCCAAATGATATAGTTACATGTCATGTAAGTCCTTTAAATGAATAATTACCTATTCATTTTTTTATATTATAGATAAAGCACGAGGGGAAAAAAATAATCCTAATCATCTGAAAATCTAATTTTCACTGAAATATTATCCTTTGTTAATTTTGCCGTTGCATCATAGCCTGAAGGAGAATGCAAGGTAGATAAAATATGCTATGGGTTAATGTTATTTCAGACATACCAGTTTTTATTATGTTTTGAGTAATACTTGTCCCATTCATATTCACACGTACATAATTAAGAGACAAATATTTCAGTTGAGATTTTAAAACAGCTTTTCGATTTTCTATTAATCTCCTAATGTTGTTTTTTTTCAACAAAAGAAAAAGTGCTGCAGGCAAAATCACAAATGACATCCGAATCTGCCAACCCAGAAACCTTTTTGAGGCAATAATTATTTATGTTACAATGATACAATCCATTGGTTTTTATTTTCAATTAATTTTATTTGACGATCATCCATTTCATAACGCCATTAAATGGTATTGCAGCCAGTAACAAATAGCTAGCAATGGATTATTTTACAGTACCTCCGTTGTCAAAGTGTCTACTTTTATTGGTCTTAGTAGTCTTACAAATTAAATATTCATAAGAGTGTATTGTGTTTTGTATTCCTCTCTCTTCTCGTTCTCTCTCTCTCTCTCTCTCTCTCTCTCGCTCCCTTCAATATTTACGTCATATAGTTCCTTTCATTAAGCGTTTACCCGGGTACCAATATTGATTTCTGTATCCATTCACAGTGCTCCTTACTCAAACCCTTTTTTTATGTTTCTCCGCTCTCGTTATTACATCCCATCTCTCGATGGGGATGGACTATACAGAAGGAAACCATCTACATTTTGTGTTGCGAACGTAAACAGTGGTCATATAAGCTGAAATGGCGAAAATACTTATTTGTTGATGCTATCTTCTTCATCTCCTACCCTTGTGGAGCATGAAATTCTATTTGGAGCAGCTGGAAAATGCGTACGAACGCCACAATCGTTGAATGGTTTCTTCTCGGGCGCCACTGAATTTGCATCCGCCAGTGTTCTCTCCCCTGTATCTCGCACACGCACCCTCACACACACACAACACACACTCGCTCTTTTCCATTGATACCTACACACTTACACACACTCGCATGGGCGCTCTCCCATTAAAACGCACACACCAGTTCACTCCACATGGAGCATGGGCATTCTTATGCATACACTGTGAGCGTGCACGTTGAGTGTGCTGAGCCGTGTCCAAGAAAACACGGAAAACATCATTTGGACAAATTATTCGGAATATATTCATGAACATCTCAAGTCCGTTATAGTTATTTGGTTTACTGGAGGAATACATATATACTGGGAAGTGCATCGTTTTCGTGATGGATGCTTACGGATTCTCCTATAAGGCGCCGCAATGGAAGGCAAAATTAAAATCATCGTGTCAAGGTCTTTTTGATATATACTCCGCCGTGCAGGATTTTATCGTCCCGAAGTATTACTACGACCGATCGAATCGGTAAGTACTCAGAGATGCTCATACTATGTACTCATACCCCCTAACACCCCTACTATAGGAAACCTAAATGGATATATATATATAACGGTAAAACTATCTTAAAATTTCATTTTATCTGAAAATGTGTTGTCAAATTTGATGATAACGTTTGTCGATCATAAAATGCAGAGATGAAAAGATAATAATAATAATAATATTGGGTATTTATATAGCGCTCGTATCCACCAATGGTGCTCAATGCGCTCCAATATTACCCTGGCTTTAGCCGAGCTGCCCTATAAGGCGCTCAAAGCATTTCAAGGAATAAATTCCTACCAGGTACCCATTTACTACACCTGGGTGGAGAGTGGCAAATGTAGATTAATGTCTAATGATATAAAACTTGAGATGGATGTCTTGATTATGGTATGTCTTTTTAATGGTAGAGAAATGTCGGATGAATGACAATGCTCACTGAATGTCAATGAATGCTCTAAGCCGGTCTTTTGCATTCTCCGGGACAACATAATCTCTCTCACTGCAGGTGGTTGGTAGTGATGGTATGGCGGTAATCATGATAATGGCGGTGTAGAAGTTGGGATGGTGATGGTGATGATGGTGATGGCGATGGTGGTGGTGATGATGGAGATAATGGAGATGATTGTGATGGTGATGATGGTGATGGTGATGGTGATGCAGAGTTGCCAACTGTTCCGGAATATGTATGAGGTGGATTTCAAGGCTTTCATGACAAGTGAATAGCGGAGAGCATGGTTATTGTTGTCATGTTTTCTCTCACAAGCATTCAACCGTTGCGTAATTCACATTTTAATTTTGACCTCATGCATATTCCGGAACGGTTGGCATCTCTGGTGATGGTGGTGGTAGTGATGATGCTGATGGTGGTGGTTATGGTAATGGTGGTGATGATGGTGATGGTGATGGTGATTGTGTTGTTGATGGTGATGATGGTGATTGTGATGGTGATAGTGGTGATGATGTTGATGGCGATGGTGGTTGAGATGGTGGTGATGGTGATGGTGATGGTGATGGTGATGGTGATGGTAATGGTGATGATGATGATGGTGGTGGTGATGGTGTTGATGATGCTGATGATGCTGATAATGGTGATGGTTATGGTCATGGTCATGATGGTGATGATGGTGATGGTGATGGTGATAGTAGTGATGATGGTGATGGTGGTGATGATGATGGTAATGGTGGTGATGGTGATGCTGGTGATGGTGGTGATGATGGCGATAGTGATGGTGATGATGGTGATGATGGTGATAGTGATGATGGTGGTGATGGTGGTGCTGATGGGGATAGTGGTGATGGTGATGGTGGTGATGATGGTGGTGATGGTCACGGTGGTGGTGGTCACGGTGGTGATGGTCATGGCAATGGTGATGGGGATGCATGGTAATGATGATGGTGGTGATGGTCATGGTGAGAATCCTCGTGATTGTGATGATGATATTGGTGATGATGGTGTAAGCACGTGTTAACGTGATGGGAAATATAAGCTCGTGATAATTGTCATTGTGATGTGAACAACCATATTAATAGTACTACAAATTATGAGTAGAGCTGTTGGAAATTATACAAAAATGATGATGATGATGATAATGATGATAAATCATTGCATCATTTCGCACGAGATTGTGATATAAATGTACAACATCTATACAAATGACACCTAAAACCAATTCATTCATTTAGATTTGAGTTTAATGAAGTTTACACGTCCCTGATCCATATTCATATTCTACTTGATCTTGCTACACAGTTTACATTACAATGTGAGTGTATAATAATTCTTTCTACCAAACAGACTCAATTTGAAACTTGCAAAAGTATATCCCTTGTGTTTTTACTTTAAGATTTAAAGCTGTGACCACGAAATTAGATTTCGCTTTGTATAGACCTCCTTTTTGTAGCGATAAGACATTTATCACTATTATTCAAAGAACAGATCTCCACTACACGACACATAAAATATTAAGTAAGACAAAAATAGAATATCCCGTAAAATTGAGTAAGGTGTGCTTGAAAGGGTAAAGAAAAAAATCAACGTGCTATTCACGATTTTAAATAAAGTGAATGCATTGCATCGACCTATGATAAGCTTTATATCCATGTGCATTTTCCTTTTACGAGGCAGCCAATGACTAAACTATAAGATGATATCTATTCCGACATTTCAACGTCTTCCCCCGAATTGAAAACACGAAAAATGTAATTTCTACGCAAGTGCAGGAGCGTAACTATTCAACATTTCAAACGGCAATTTGCCATTTCGGCAAATAGTGCTTTCCAAATCAAAAGCAATTATAAACTAGATTTTAATTCGTCATGAGGACGAATTAGGTGGTCTGTCTTTCAATTTGTACGATCATGATTGTAATCAGGATGATCATAATAATGGGGAAATGCTAAACTGAAGATAGGATGTCAAGAAATGCCATGAATGGAGATGCTTCTTGAGGACAGCAATGTAGCAAAATGTGTAACGGTCATTGTAAAACGATTATGGTGAAGATGATAATGGTGATTATGATGATTATAATGATATAATGATGATGGCGATGGATATAATAATAGCGATGATGATCATGACGGTGATGATGATACAGGATACTTGGGAGATTAACCCCATAGCTCTAATACAGGACAGGAAATCATAATTTCCATAGGGTTGTACACAAACTACTGCACATTACTTTCTAATAGACATAACATTGAAAATAAGGCAGTTTATTACATGATTTGTGATTGTTTATGTTATA
Organism: Heliocidaris erythrogramma; assembly: GCA_025617745.1. Classification (NCBI taxonomy): domain Eukaryota; kingdom Metazoa; phylum Echinodermata; class Echinoidea; order Camarodonta; family Echinometridae; genus Heliocidaris; species Heliocidaris erythrogramma. The sequence goes on along the minus strand of CM046858.1, from coordinate 27,598,459 downwards.
ATAGTCGAAGAGGATACTAAAATGACAGGCAAAAAGAAGCAAAAAAAAAAAAACAAAAAAAAAATCGGCCCCGGGGATCGAACCAGGTACCTTGACCATGGTAGTCATGTGCTTTACCGATAGACTAAAATATTTCCCATAGAGATAACACGTAAACGAAAAACAGGATTCTCGAATCCCATTTGGTAGTTCAAAATAGGGCATGATCCCGACATCTGATCAAAATTTGGAGACCACCTTTATGAAAGCTTATAGTCTCAGCTACAACATATTAAAATCTGGAAGGAAATAGACCAAAAATAACTGAGATACAGCTCGGAGAACGATGTCATGTAGATTCATGATTCGAAAAAAAATCATCTTCCATAGACATAACACGCAAATAGGGACAATTCTGACATGTCGTCTTTAATTGAAAATTTCAGTGTGATGACGTCATCCAAATGAATAATAATGAGCACTCATGTTGTAGAGAATTGTCTCAGCTATAACATATCGAAATCTGGGCGAAAAACTACCAATAATTAAGAATCTAGAGCCAAATTTGCATGAATGTGATGACGTCAAAACATGAAAAATGGAAATTTTGAATTCTGGCGCCATTTTGATGACGTCATAATGTATATATGGGTCAAATGATACATGAAATCATATCTATGATTTATACCCTACCTGATGATGAAAACAAAATTGGGAGGTTTCTGGACTATTTAAAGAGCTAGAGTTAATTTTGTAGAGGCATGTTTTTTCACGTTTTACGTTATTTTTGCCATAGACGCGCGCACGGATTTTGAAATTTGACGCGCGCGTGTGGCATTATGGAAGGTCGATACTGACTGTAAATAGTTGGAAATTGTCAAGAATAGTGTCAGGAAGACGTAACATGCGAAAAAACAGCACTTTTACGTTCTCTACGCGCTGCGTGCGCGCATAACGCGCGCACGGACGCGCACGGACGGAAAATTTTAAAATGCTTAAAATGTCCTGAACAATACTCTAATTTGATTAAAAAGTGATTTTGACCATTTTTAAATTTTGACGCGCGCGTACGTGCGCGTCATGATGTGCGCGCGGATTTTGATGACATTTTATGTCGACCCTTGACCTGAATTTAATGTATGTCAAATATGGTTCATTTTTGATGACTCGTTATGAAGATATGATTGATAATGTGATTTCACAAAATGGCGCCTGGATGACGTCACGATGACCTGATGACCTTGAAATAGATACCCGACCTTGATCTGATATGTCCTCATGACTGTAGAGATTTTGATAAAAATTGACTCAGCCGATATTGAGGACTCATGGTAACAAGAAAGTGGTGGAAAAATAAAAATAAATAATAAATAAATAAAGAAAATTCTGACGAAATTAAGAGGTGGTCTGTCGACTACGACAGACCACCTAATTAATGGAGCGAGACCCAATATGCTTTCATAAATCACATTGATCAGTAGGAGCAATTAATGTGGTGTTCTATTTACGGTCATTTGCAGCCACAAAACACGTTAGTAGAAGACAAACATACATGTAATATCTAGTGGCGTAGCGTGGATGCAAAATGAATGGAATGGTTTGGGCGGCACCGGTAAATCGGTGAATGAGGGAGGTGTCGTATCGCCTCCCTTCCCCGCTGCCTTCACCCTTTGCCTTCCTTTCTCAATCTCTGTCTCTCCCCCTCTGTCTCTGTCTCTGTCTCTCTCTCTTCTTCTTCTTCTTTTTGTTCTTTAAACAAAAAAAAATATTTCCACATTCGATTTGGAGCACGTGCCCCCTTCCCGAGCCGCCCCCTATATACTACACCAATAATCTGACATCGAGTCGAAGTAAACAAGGATCTGTATATACCGCTCAAATTCAATATAAATTATTCATGCTTTTGCGAATTGCACCAAGGCGTTTCGCTAATCACTATATTGTCACACATGTTGAAAACCTATACCAAATTCATCTCACCAATCTTGGAAGCATGGAAGGTGAACTTTCACATTTTGCTCGGCAATGTTTTACGCATGCATCCTATATCGTTGCCGGTTAATTGGAATCCATTAACGGGTAGATTTTACGTCAGATATAAAAGTCTTTCAGAGAGTGAGCGTATAGGTTTAATTGTTCTGCATTTTGAATGAGGACTTACTATCAGACCATTTTGAATTTGGGGAAAGTAAGAAACAAATTTGCGCCAACCAGTTTAGAAAAAATGTATAAATACAATGATGATGATGATGATGATGATGATGATGATGATGATGATGATGATGATTGGAACATAGTAGGGGCGATTTCATTTGGTATGTTTTAGAGACAACTTGGACTTTCTTAGAAATCGAGAAAATAACAAAAATGCTTTTTGGAAATAATAAATGTATATCGCCATGAAAATCGTCAACGAATGAGATGTTGGTTACCTCGAGTGTGGATCAGTAACTATGGGTTACGCTTACGTATTCTTTAAATTCCAATAACTCCCATTTCACGAAATAATGCATAATCACGATAATACATCATTCTGGAGACTTTGATCTATTTATAGGTATTATGAACACATTTTCATCACTTTCTCTTTCATTTCATGCATTTCGCACGGTTGTCTATAAAAACATCCAAACAAAAACATGCAGAAATGGATCATAAAATTGATCAGTGCACCTGCATGCCTGTATAGAGCGTCACTCTTTATTTCGACTCTATACCTGATATCAGGATTTTGTAAAAGGGGGCACCATTCCGAAAAATAACACAATTGATGTAAGGCGGCAATTTTATGTTTATTTGGGGGTATATAAAATATGCGTAATTGTTCCAAAAGAGGGCACGGGCTGGATGTACCCCCTCCCAATCCGCTATTGTATGTTGTGTAGGATTATCCATTCAAAATTTTCTTCAGGATGGGGAAGGCTAAGTTCTGGGAAAGATAAACAAAAATTCGTGAGCTTTCTCATTCTTATTGTGTTAGTTTGGAAGATTATCATAAAAGAAATGTCCTCTGAAAAGGATTGCTATTCAAATGCCCTCACATTCAAAATAAGGCAAGAACCAGATGAAATGTTCGGGTCGAACATTTGTGTGTAGTCCCATATACACATGTATGTGTGCAGTGCATGTAACTCTCAGCAGGACTGAGTAAATTTTTTTATCATTTTGCTGATTCCAAAACCTTACAGCATACATCAATTCTTATGTGCTATCAACCTTTTCAAATTGCTTTGATACAGTTTCTTTTACAATTCAAGATCATGACCAAAACTCAACTTTATCTACCAATAAAGTTTCTGCCATGGTTTTTACTGAGTCATGGTCTGATGAACGTTTAACGCATGTGCGTAATTCAGCAATATTTCATTAATATTATTTTAATGAAAGAGCTGGATGCATGCAGTGAGAACTGTAGCTTACATTGTTTTTGCTTTATTGCTTTTGTCACCAACATATTCGATTTTGCTTTGTGTATACGGAAAGAATGTTATACATTCTCATTCAGAATTATTTGACATGATTATATATGCGAGCACAATTACAAAAGGGGGGAGTTGACCAAATATCAACATTGTTCTTTTTATTCATGCGAGTTATCGATGTGAGCTAGCAAAAATCTGACATTAGACATAGTTTGACATAGTTTTAACATAATCTGACATAGTTTTATAATGATGAAACTATAATTTCGTCATCAAAATATACATAAGATATAAAGATTCCAAAAAGACCATTCCACTGCCTGCAATTTGAAAAGATGGCACCCAGATTATTCAAATTTCTAGGGAGGCTGCAGCAGGGGGGGGGGGGGGGGGGGTTATGTCTCACTCTTCCCCGAATATCACATTTTCTATTATTTTACTGGCATCCACCAGCGTGCATTGCGTATCCATATAATGTATTTCAATGCAATTTCGTCGTTAAGCTGTAGATCAAAGAATTACAACAAGACGACCGACCCGATGATGAGATGACGGTTGCCCGATCGAATATTGATCGTTTCGAAAATCCAGAGGGCTGCAAGGCTGAAGCCCCCTCCCCACCGCCCCCGGCCGGATGGTGCCTTGCATGCATGTCTATGCCTATTATATAGGCTGTTAAATGGTGTTTCATCGGTGTTGCTAATTAACCATGTCACTCTATAGCGATTTTATCGCCTAATTGTCCATATACATCAAAGGTGAAATTTATCAGTGTATACACCATTCGATGTATACATACATCAATGTACGTACTTCCATGTTCATACAGACATCGATGTATACATTCACGGATGACGTAATAAAGGGCAAACATTTTGATGAGGTGCAGATCAAAATACAATAGGCCTACAATTAAGTGACGGATCTAGAAGTCTTGTGCGGGGGGAGGGGGCACAAGTCCGAAATATTAGACAAACAACCAAAAAAAAAAATAATAATCTCCATTTACCCGACTGTACTTTCAGTCCTATAGATTTTGTGAGAATTGCATGGGGAGGACCGACCTTACAAGTGTTTTAGTTACCTTCATTGGGGTCTGAGAGAGTAGTCAAGATCGCAAGCCGACTGTCCACATAAAACTTGGACATTGACCACACCGTAAAATCTGTTTGCATTGAAGAAGTACAAAAATAGCATTGATCATTGATGTAGCTATGCCCCCCCCCCCCCCCAAAAAAAAAAAAAAAAAAAAAAAAAAAGTGGAAGGTATGTGCCACTGGCAAGACAAAAAAAAGGGGGCTTCGGAACTAGCGTATCATGAAAAGGATGGTCTTCGGAACTACGAACATTTTGGAGAAAGGGGGTCTTTGGAACTGGATTACAATATAAATATGATGCTACGGAACTTTGGTTCCCACAAGCTCCCATTAGCTACATACGCTGTGTGTCATTGCAAGTCTATGGTGTGTGTATTCATAAGGTGGGTTAATTCGCATGCATGCGCTCAGCATCAATGAAAACTGAATTCCCTGGGGTGGATTGGAACCGGATTGGAAGCAATGGGGAAAGCCCGGAGGAATTAAGCACCTGGAATGAAACTCGTTTTCTACTTTTCACCAAAAATGATATTCTTCGAAACGGGTCGGGCGGGCCATGACGGCTGGAACGACGGAATGCAAAAAGGCGGTGCTTTGGAACGGAAATTTGAGTGTAAAAATGGGCGTCTTCTCCGCGGCACATACCCACCGCACACTATATACCCCCCCCCCCCCCCACCCCAGGGGGCTATGTCACAGGCCTAAAATCCCGATTACCTCTGAAAAGACTGAAATATACTTCTTCATAATGTATACAAGACTTTAAGAAATAATCACCATTAGATGGAACTCACAGTGAGCGAGAGAGAGAGAGAGAGAGAGAGAGAGAGAGAGAGAGATTTAGAAACTGCAATAATTCTTATCGAGAGGGATCCTCGGGGTCCAAGAGGCATCGCTAGATTATAAAAGGGGTGTTAAGATTTGCTAACAATTTTGCGATTAATTTGGTATACGATTTGACATCTTATTGCATATAACCCAGTTTCTTGTGCTACTTCTGATGCACCGTGTAGCGCTTCCTCCACGTAACCTTGAAGAATTTAGAAAAAACACAAATCTGATGTAGAACGCAAGAATTTCTTGTTGACTGTCTTGAGATATGACTGATCATTATCCGTATAACAGTGGCATATCCAGAATCGATTGGGCGGGGTGGCGAAATGAAATGTAACTGGGTAGAGACCCCCCCCCCCCCCCCCCCTCCCCCCGTGTCCTAGACTCTAGTTGGGTGACATTTTTCTAGGCGTTGGGTCGTATATGCCTGCTCCCCCTTTCCTGGATATGCCAGTTGTTGACTTGAGATCTGGCATATACGGTATTAATATGTAAAAAAGGGAATTCGGACAAGACGAAGCGTGTCTTTTTCTTGCAAATCTACTGAATCTCAAAATAGTTTATCAATAGATTTAGTCCCAATATTTGCTTTCCTTCTATACCGAAGTAACCATAGTGATTATCAACTTCGTCGGTTGGCGTGATTCAATGTAGACATTTGATTTCACGAACACATTCGCCAGGGCAACTGCACTGTAAAAAATAACTGTAAAACTACACGTTTCCTGGCCCTTGAAATTACAAGTTATTGCCGTCATTTCAATTTTACAGGCTTTTTCCTGTAAAACAACAGCAAGTTTGTTGGTTTACCGGAAATCAGCATTTATTTTCAATCGCCCGATAAAAAACACCGTTAAAAAAACATTTACTCATATTTTAACAAGTTACCTTGTTAAATTACCAAATATGTGGGAAAACACTTATATGAATCTTCATGAATTTTTAGTAAGCGTATAGTTTGGGGTTGCCCGATTTAGTAACTGTCACAAAAGGAATAAAAAAACTATAAGGTGCATATAAAAGATTGCATTAAATTGAATTTAATGGGGGTTGTGGCGTGCGCCTGTAATCGGATGGTGACGTTAAAGGTCGGTCCCAGACGTAAATAATCATATCTGATTGATATGATATTTACACGTCTGTAAAAACCCAATTACACACACACACACACAATTAACTAGATAGGATATTTTCATTACAGATCGAGCATACGATCTTTAACATCTTTAACACTGGGAGTAATATGCCGATAGATTTGTTTACAAATTAAAAATTCCTCCCCAGTCAAGCTTCTTTGTTTACTAACCATTGTTCCACGTTTGAATATTAATGAGTCAGAAAGAAGAGGATCTTGGGTATTTGATTCGTCGTGACTTGGCCGTGAACCAGAATAGCCTGGTGGTTAAGTCGCTGCCCGGCAAGCAGTAGATGACAGGTTCGAATCCCGCTGGTTCCAATTTTTTTCTGACTTGTGTTTTTCATTACAGATCGAGCATACGATCTTTAACACTGGGAGTAATATGCCGAAAGATTTGTTTACAAATTAAAATTCCTCCCCAGTCAAGCTTCTTTGTTTACTAGATAGGATATGTTTAGGATAGGATAGATTAAGGTAGAGAATAGGATAACATAAAGCATGGCTATACACTAATAACTGTAAAACTACAGACTTTCTGGCTTTCCTTGAGACTGACTACAAATTATTTTAAATTTACAGTCTCTTTCCTGTTAAAAAACGGAAATATTTTTTACAGACTGTAGTTTTACATGAGGCTGTAAAATAACGTGCACTCCTGGCGTTTCGACTGCCAGGAAATTTCCTGTAAAAATACCCACATATTTTTTAACAGTGTGGATATGTGAAACTTCTCCGTTTATTTTTTTCTTTTCTTTCATTTTTTTTCTTAGTGTGGGGAAGTAAAATTACTTGTTACTTTCAACAACCACTCTATATGACCATGTTGCCAAGTCAGGCAAGTGTAACACAGTGTTTATGATTATTACCTTGTCCTCAAATAAAAGTTTGTATATGACGTGATTTCATGACTTCTCTTAAATTACTTAATAAACTTTGAGTTGAATTCACCACATTGGTTTGATGGTTTATTTTACCTGACTGCTAAGAAAGCACTTGTATACTTGTAAGTAAGCAATCAGGGGACCAACGGCCTTCAGTCCTCTCCGATGGACTTGGTAATGAAGATTAATGCCTTACCAAAGGACACTAGGACACTTGGTTTCGAACCCGGGTCCTCCCAGCTACGAGACCTCCGCTCTACCGCTGAGCAAAAGCGCCTCCTCCTGACCAACATTAACCCAAATAATAATGAAAGAACAATGTTTTCAAAAAAACATGCATCTTTCCAGCATCTTCGTCATGAAAAATACTATTAATATTTTGTGTCAGGACTAGTGTCCATTTAAGGGAATTTTTTTAAATCTTTTAATTAAAGATAAAGAATTTATTTTAGACCGGGGAGGTATTGTGTTTTCATACTTTTTTTACTAGAATACCAGTAACTCTAAAAATGTGGGGTTTTCCGGTTAAGTTCATGATAATATTTATTTAATCTGTGTAATCTAAACAAAATTATTGGAGAAAATCAGCGTAAAAGAAGATACAAGGCCAGTACCCAAGGTAACTTACACCTTTAATATAAATACCCTAATTACCTCAAGAATTTAAGGTAGCTTATCCTAGAAATTTTTTGAGGAAAGTTGTCTGGGGTTATCGGAGATAGTTGTCCCAGGGAAATATAACTAAGATTTCCCCGGTTTTCCTAAAATCGGCGATAACACCAATCGAGAAACGAAGATCATATATCGCTGTAAGAAATGTCGCTTTCAGCAGCATCGCTCTCAACTTGTCTTTTACGATTATGCGATGTGGAAATATACGAGCATGGCATTTGTGGCCGTTAATGTATAACCTTTACACGGTCCAAATATAGTCTGGATTAAATTAAAAGCTATCAATAACCAGCAATTTTGATCCCCCACCCTTCTTTCTTTCTCTCTCTCTCTCTCGCTCTCTATCATCATCTCTCTCTGTCTCGATCTGTCTGTCTGTCTTGATCTGTCTCTCTGTCTGGCTCTCTCACTCTCTCTCTCCCCCCCCCCCCCTCTATCTCCCCCTCTCTCTCTCTCTCTTCATCTTTGTTTTTATACTTCCCTTTTCCTTTTCTACTTCTTTTTAATATTTCTTTCATCGATTGCTATATTTTCCATAAGATAAACATGATTTTAAAAAAACCCTGTAAATATGGACATTCGTAGTCTATTAATAATGATATGAATACAAAAAATACCAATTTCACATACATTAATTTGTTCAAACTTGTTATATTGTAATCATGACTTTGAGTGCAGTCCCGTTGCGCGGCTTTTCATCTGCAGTGACTGTTACATTCATTTGAATAAAATCGAAAATGATCAAGGTTTCATTTTAAAACATTGTCTCTTTTTATCTTTTCCTTATGTATTTCTTTGTTTTTGACATTTTTTGTTCTTCGATCTTGCTATCCTCTTTTCTTTGTTTCTTTATGTATTTCTTTGTTATTTCTGTCCTCTTCTCTTTATATTTCCTTATGTATTTCTTTGTTTTTTCTTTCTATTTCAGCTTCTTTTCCTATGTATGTTTGCTTTTTATGTATTACTTTGCTTTCCTTCTCTCTTTTTTCTCCTTATTCAATTCAATTCAATTAAATCACCAAACTGTCATTTATGTTATGGATACCCCTACAACCTCAAGCCTCTGGCTTTTCTAAGGTATTAGATCCTCACACTTTTCGAATTTATATTAACTCGTGTGATTTTTATGAAATAAATAAATTGAATTGAATTGAATCGAATTGAACTGTTCTAAGCTACTGAAATCGATTGAGAGCACATAATGTCATATATCTGTTGCTATTGGTTTATTGATAACAAGATTTATGAAGCGCGGCTCAGGGCCCCGTTGCATAAAACTTACCATTAATGGTAACTTTGCTATTAATGGTAACTACCATGGTAACACCACTCAACAGCCAATCAAAATCAAGGTTTCCATGGGAGTTACCATTGACAGTAAGTTTTATGCAACTGGGCCCGATTAGGCTTCCAGATATTGTTCATTTGATGATGACGATCATGGGAGAACTGGGGAGGGTAAAATCAAATAAAAGTTAAAAAAAAAACGAAGACAAAAAGATAAACGACATGAATACAATCATGAGATGAAGGAAACTTTATCTTTTATTAACGATTCAAAGAAATAAAAGACAAAAAATATCCTCTTTTCAATTTCTAAAAAAAAAGGTGAACACTAGCCTTCGAAGAATTATTCGATAAGACTACTGCACTTTGGAGAATTGTCTGGTGAGAGGACACTATCAAATATTCATTTTCAATTAGGTTCTGGATGAAATCTGGTCGTTACCGTAATGGTCCAATATACCCCTTTCAAATTACACTCGTAGACTTAATGTCAGCACGAGTGTCGGAATTGGGGAATAAAGCTAGGCCCTAAACAGGGGCGGATCCAGGATTTGTAAAAAAAAAGGGGGAGAAAATCAGGTTTTTACAATTTTTTGTTCAAATTAAGTGTATGCAATAGTGCCCCCCCCCCCCCGGACATGTCACTTGACTGTTTGTAACCCTGCATGCCCCTTTCCCAATGTACGCGTAAAATAATTCGGGCCCGGTTGTATAGAGCGCTTTGTATTGAATGAAAGGGGCACGGCTTATTAGTACGGTATAGTGTTTCACGTCCAACATCAGTAATTACTTTACTTCATCCTATCACTTTCCTTCCTTTTTTTAATGCAGTTAATTGATAAAATAAATGAAAGATTCTGCATGGCCGACGATCGATCCACAGTGCAGCGTCTAATTCCAATCATAACGTTACCATAATGAATATCAAACGCCTAATGACCTTCATGCAGACATCTTCGTGTAGTTGGGTAAAGCGGGGGTAAAGCATGGTTTACCGAATTATCTTATTGTAATTGAAAAACATAATTATCTCTACAGTGAGTCCCAGAAAAAACGAAACCCTAAAACAAAGGGTTATAGTGACCACACTATGTGCTCTTTGACAATAATTATTTATTTTCCATAAACTAATAGGATTATGCTTTTAAATGATACCTTGATGGCATCCATCCGTTCATGCTTTACCGAGCAGCAGCATTTTGAAAATGACATGTAAAAACTCAATTGTGCCGGATTTGGGTAAAATCGTAAAAAAGTGGGATCACATGCAAACATGACTCAAATGTAATAGGACTTTTAAAACCCTACGCGAAGACTGTTTCACATGTTTCTTTCAATATATAGTGAGGGCAGGGATAATGCCCTCATCATACATGTATATAAAAGATGGTCAATGTAATTATTGTTATTTGGGGTAAAGAAAGGGCATGTTTTGTATTGAAATGGTACCTAGATGCAATCGAAATGAAAAAAAAAAGTAGGCCTATTGTGCATTTTTTTAAAACTGTTTTAAGAACAAAGCGGACAGAAAGGCGATAGATTTTATAAAAGTAAAATACGGTAAGTGACCCTTTCCATTGTCATCAAATGGAAATACAAGGTAGAAAGGGTACATAAGGCCGAAAAATATCGAGATTATGGCAATTTTCCACCTCATGAGGAGCACCTTTTCCATCACACGAAGGGCACTTGTTCATCTTTTGAGTGATATCTATTGATTTTGGAAATTTTATGGGCGTATACACCTCCCACCACTGAAAATTGGCATTAACCCGTGTTTTGAGAATTTCTGATTGAATGCACGCCATCACGCAACTGAATTTCACGTACCATATCTCTTAAAGCTGGTATATCCTTACGTCATTTTCGCATGTGATACTAACGTTTTATCCAAATCCGGCACAACTGAGTTTTTACATGTCATTTTCAAAATGCTGCTGTTCGGTAAAGCATGTACGGATGGATGCCATCAAGGTAACATTTAAAAACATAATACTTCTAGTTTATAGAAAATAGATAATTATTGTCATAGAACACATGGTGTGGTCACAATAACCCTTTTTTTTAGGGGTTCGTTTTTTCTGGGACGCATTGTATAACGGCATAAAATGTCGTAGGTAGTATACTTAGCACAGCATAGTATAACAGGATTAAAAAAGTGACATTTCAAAGCAATGTTTAACTTATTGTTGCATTTGAAAAAAAAAAACATCTCAGTAACTCTCTGCAGCTGCATTTTTGACGATAAAAAATACAACTGAAAGATTCCATGTTATCATTGTTATTTTTCTCTGACGTCATCACCTCAGTTTACCAGTCATGCGTACCTCTGTATCCATGCCTAGATTGCATCCAAACCGTCATCCTCCGACACGATAGATACCTGCACACCGGCCGGCATCTCATTGCCCACTTCGTTTAGAACTGGGTCAATAGAGGATGCGTCAACGCCCACCTTCTCCGCCATATCGACCTTCCTCGTGTGACCATATGTTTAGAATTCCATGAGGGAAGGGGCGCTTTGTGAAGGGAAGCAGCCTTGCATTTTTTACATTTACATGGTCATGATCATGATGATGATGGTGGTGGTGGTAGTGGTGGTGGTGGTGGTGGTGGTGGTGGTTATGGTGGTGGTATGGTGATGATGATGATGATTATGAGGAGGAGGAGAAGGAGGAGGAGGAGGAGGATCGGATTGTGGTGGTGGTGGTGGTGGGTTGTAGTGGTGTTGGTGATGGTGGTGATAATGATGACGATGATATTGATAATGTTCGTGGTGGTCGTGGTGATGATGATGATGGAGATGAAGACGACTCTGATGATGATGATAATGATAATTATTACGATAATGACGACGGTAATGATGATAATGATGAAGATGATAATTAAAGTGGTGGTGGTGATCGTGGTATAGTGGTGGTGTTGGTGGTAGTAGTGATGGTGGTGGTGATGTTGGTGGTATGATGGGGATGACGTTGCTGCTGATAATGATAATAATAATAATAATATGTCTTGTTTACCCAGTGTAGCCTCATCAGTACTAAATACTGTTCTCCCTGAGGGTCCTGCATATTATTACCCCGGCTTTAGCATGGCAACCGTAGCGTTCAGTGCATTCAAGGAATAAATCCTACCAGGTACCCACTTACTACACCTGGGTCGAGTGTTTTATGATAATGATGGTGATGATGATGGTGATGATGATGATGAATTGATGATGATGATGATGATAATTATTTACTTTGACCTGGCTCCTATGGAAGAAATGCTTGTAGATAAACCTACCAGATGATCCACGGCTTTATTAGTTCCATATTAATGAATGCTATATAAATGCAATATAAATTGAATGCCCGACATTCAAAGAGGCACTATGGCGCATTCACTTCCTTGGTTGCAAGACCACTGCTCTGTACGTATACCACTGAACCATCACGCCTCCTCTATATGCTGTTTAGTCGTAGCCTGTTTTCCAATTGGCTCATTGCCTGTAAACATTGGTTGTCAAAAATCTCAGTATAGTGCCAGAGCATCATTAACATTTAAATATATTTAAATATACACAATGCTCGTACTAAATAGAGAAAACATTTTGCTAATTCGATCTGTTTTTTACTGTTTGACTGTATACCTACAGATCAGTGATTTATTTTCCTTTTCTTTGATAGTCAAATTGATGTAGAGCAGACAGCACTTTCGATGGAAAACATTTTTCACAATTGATAACTGCCTGCTTTTACCATATTATGTTTGGAAACTAAATATGAAATAATGTTTGCAGTCATTTGCCTCAATTTTTTTAAAGAAATAAAATATTTTAAAGAAGAATCTATGATAATAAACTGAAAAGTATTTCTGCACTGATATACCGGTATTAGGAACAGTATCAGCGAGAATTCTTCTTCAGTTGCAGTACAGTCCACCGTCAGGCGTATTGTCGTACTGTATTGTCGTATTGTCGTATTGTATATGAATTCAATATCCTTCTGCCATATGGTCTCTTTAAATCACCTTAACATGGCCTACAGATGAGATTTTCTTATAGCACACATGCGCAGCCCTAAGGCTCAGCCACCGAGAAATAGAGAAATAATAAGGTCCCTAGATACGTGCTTTCTCCTCTCTCTCTCTCTCTCTCTGTCTCTCCATCCGTCATATTAATATTCTCTCTTTCCTTCCATCTCTCTCCCATTTCCATTCTTCTTCTATCTCTACCTCCCTCTTGTATAACTCCCTCCCAATCTCTCTCTCTCTATCTCTCTCTCTACGTATATTTTCCATTTATCTCTCTTTTTAATATCCCTCTGTCTTTCTCTCAACCACTCTCTCCCCATCTCTCTCTCTCTCTCTCTCTGTTTCTGTCTTTCCCCATTCAACATCAGTGTTTCAGCTTTTCTCCCATCACATTTTTGTATTACTCCCCATGCATCCAAGCTGCTATAGGCACAAAAATCAGTTTGACGTCATCACCTTCTGGAAGTTCTGGTTGCCATGCCAGCGGTCCGAGATACCGTCATCTGGGCTTCCCTCATCACCATGGAGAAGAAGACAGTCGTTAATGGATCAAAATGAATATTTAACGTGAAAGAGCATGCGCGGAGAATTTGCTCGCAATTACTTTGATCAAGTAGCTCAACAGATAAACATTATTTTCCCTTAATTGTATATACTTTCTTGAATACTTGTATACGTTTGAAGATCATTTTATTCGATTTTTACATAAAAAAACAATTCAGATTTACCAGCATAAGAGTCGTTTAAAAAACATATACGGGTAAAGAACGCAAATCATGTATAACGTACAGTAAATACCCTTTTTCAGGTAGAAAATTTCGACAGACTGGCAACAAAAAAAAAGAAGAACATTTTTAATGTGGGGAGCCTGAATAAATATCAAAGCTTGTAAATGACTTTTCAGGCTCCCTTTACATGCCTTTTTTAATCACTTTTCTTTTACGTTCTCCAATCTCCATTTTCTTTCTTCTCCTAATTTCCTCTTTACATTATTAAGATGTGATGGCTCAGTGGCTGAGAGCAGAACTCTTAAATCCAAAAGTGGGGGTCGCGGGTTCATTGGCGTAAATCTGTGCATTCCTTCTTTTCATCGGTGGGGGGGGGGGGGGGGGGCTTTGTTCTCCAAGAATGGTCATCCCCCTCCCCAGTCGAAAAGAAATTTTTGCATATTACGCCCGTGCGCGGGTTCGAAACCAAGTATGAGCATGTGCCCTTTAATTCAATAAGGCCGTAGGTAGGCCTACACTTTTACATCATCAAATAATCAGGCAATCCAACCTTGGTAATAAGATGATTTTGTGTGAAAGTAGAAAAATTAAGAAAAAACAGGATGGTGAAAGTTGAAAGAAATCGGGGAAGGACTAAGAAAGTTATGGATGTTTGAAAAATGAGATCACTACATCTATGCGAATCTCAAACTGGCAATTTGGTGAGTCGATGTGACATACTGGCGGACAACTCTCCCGTTTGTCGTCACAAAAATATTATGCGTGTTGAAACCTTGCATTTCGCATCACTAGAAAATTATTCGTTATACCCCTATCCGCCCCCTCCTTTAATAGTAGGAAAAATCTGCCACTTTGCTTTTGTCGCCACTGGTGGTAATACTTGAGATACCTTGCTCCTATATAAATTATCTGCATGTAACGGAGCGGAGCGACCATGTAATGGTGATACCTCCCCTTTTGGAGCACTATATAGAAAGGTGATCGCAATACTGCAAATTTTGTGGGGGGGGGGGGCGGTGGGTAGAGGGGAAAATATACAATAGACAGTGTTTCTAAATATTAAGAAACATGATTGCGTCTAATATCATTATAGTAGGGACCGTGGTGACAGAGTGCAATTTGTTAAAATTTTAAATACTGAAGGTTTGCATTATAATTATATCATTGACAAGGCAGCTTATTATACAAGTGCATCCTTGTCATAATGCGAAATCAATTAAGATGTAATTTTTTCTTCCGAGGGGATCCGGGAGATGGGGGTCCCCCTTTTTTGAATGATTGGTGGGGAAAATGCCCCCTCTGCCCACCCCCTCCCCCGCGCTTCCGGTGCCTATGGTCGTGAATGTATATTTAAAAAAATATCAGTTAATACATGGTGACATGTCTGATAACAGGCAACGAGAATTTGTAAGTTTAAGACTCTCCGACAAACGGGGGCGCTGCTAGCACAAAAACCACTACATTGGGTGAAAACTATCTCTTCGTTTAGTATACTTCTCTCTACAAATCTGGAAACTTGGGTGAAAATGACATGGATTTTGAATGTACAGTAGACTTTTTTCGAACCCATCCCCTTCCTACACTGTTTCCCATCCAGCCATGCACAGTTTTCGCTAGTTTTGTGTGTTTTTGCCTTTTTCCGCCACCTAAGGGTGCTGCTAGCACAAAAACGAGTGCATGGACCCTCCCCCCTTTTTAAAAAACTTTCTCCTTCTGGAGTATGTAATTCTTTACTACTAGTAATCTGGAAAAAATTACGAATCTGACATGGACTTTAAATGTACAGTAGAGTTATTTCGATCCCATCCCCTTCCTAGACAGGTTCCCACCCTGCCATGCACAGTTTTCACAGTAAGTCAGCACTCATGGCCATTAGAAAGATCAGTAAAATTCGTCGTTATCTTGATGATGACACTGTATCTCGATTAGTTCATGCCCTTGTCACCTCCAGACTTGATTTTTGCAACTCTCTTCTTTTTGGTCTCCCTGGTAAAGATCTTACTAAACTCCAACGTATCCTAAACATAGCTGCCCGCCTCATCTCACGCGTCCCTCCATCTTACCACATTACACCTATTCTTCAAAATCTACACTGGTTACCTATTAACATGCGCATCACCTACAAGATTAACCTCCTCACCTTTAAGTCAATGGCTGGACTCTCTCCTACATATCTATCTGATCTCCTACAACGCTATATCCCATCACGGACTCTACGCTCTTCATCTCAATCCCTCCTTCAACTTCCACGCCGCATTTCATCTACATCCTATGGACGAAGATCACTTTTACATGCCCCCCCCCCCCCCCTTGCATTATGGAACGACTTACCACTTTATATTCGTACAACAAACAACGTGAACACTTTCAAATCCTTGTTAAAAACCTACTTGTTTAATGTTGCCTACGCTTGAATGTACTGTTTTATAAATGTATCACTTAAATGTTTATGTTGTGTATTAATTATTCAATATAATACATGTATTTTCTCTTCACTTCTAAAAAGCGCTTAGAGGCTTTAGCATTTTGCGCTATATAAGTATCTATTATTATTATTTTCGCTAGTTTCGTGTGTTTTTTACTTTTTCCGCCACATTTAAGGGTGCTGCTATCACAAAAACGAGTGCATGGACCCCCTCCCTTTAAACTTTCTCCTTCTGCAGTTTACAATTCTCTACAAATCTGGAAAAATTTACGAATCTGGCATGGATTTTAAATGTACAGTAGAGTTATTACGAACCCATCCCCTTCCTGCACAGGTTCCCAACCAGCCATGCACAGTTTTGTTTTGCGAGTTTTTGACTTTTTCCGCCACCTAAGGTTGCTGCTAGCACAAAAACGAGTGCATGGACCCCCCCCCCTTTTTTTTTTAAACTTTCTCCTAATATAGTATGTAATTCTCTACAAAATTACGAATCTGACATTGATTTTGACAGAATAATGGGGATATATTTGTATGACATTGCCAATTCTGAGGCCTATCAATGGCCAAAAACCTGCGTTGACGTCATTCTCCCCGACACCCAATCATGGCACACTTCAGTGTCCCATAGAAAAAAGTAAGCACATGGACTTATACTTTTCTATGCGTATTTAATATCTGGGCTTCTCATGGACGACAAAGAAAGTAACTGTGTGCAAAATTTGGTGAAACTGACATGGATTTGACTTTACCTGTGGAACGTCCTTAATAAAGCATTAAAAGTGGCGTTGTGAATTTTGCAAGCAGCCTAATTTCGTTGTTGGACATCATTCACCCAATATCTTGTTATCACTGGAAGTTATTTATTCTGTTTAATTAACTGCTGGTCTATACGAATACGAATAATACAATCAGGAAATTTGCACTTTTCTACATAGACGTACGTACGTTTACGTGGTGGTAGAAAATTATCGGATTTGCGGGATCTGTCTCTGAAATTGTTAATGTTGGATTATTCCTCTTACCATCATGAAAATTCCGGCGGTTTTAGAGTCGTAAGTTGTAGAATGATATCATTGTACTGTAAATATTAACGATAATTAAATGACTTTTAACTACTCGACCTTTTGACGCATTTGAATTTCGTCTTCGGTCTACGCGATGATTCGAATGCACAGGCACAGGCACAGCTAGCCACTGGCGCTGGCCCAGCGGCTAGGCTGGGCTTGTGACCTTTGTACACGCCCGCGTCCTCCCACAATTTAGTGTAGGCGAGCCGCGGACCACCGGTGGAGGAATTGATGGAAGTCGACCCCAGATCTAGCATTCTAGACAGAAATAACCGTCTGTTATGGGGAAATCTTTGGCAATTCTGGGTTTTAGCGGTCTAAACTTATTTTAGGTTGCTAACTTCAGCTCATCTATGCCCTAACCCTAACCCTAACCCTAACCCTAGTTAGCAACCTAAAATAATTTAGACCGCTAAAACCTAGGATTGCCAAATCTTTAATATTTCTGACATTTCTCAGCCTTCCCCATATTAGTGCCCATGTCTGATCATGTCTGCCATGTCTACCTACCACTAGGGATACCTAGGGAAGATACTGAACGCAGGCACTACGCCTCTATTTACTGCGCTTCGCAGTCCTTTGATCGCATGGATGTCACATAATTACAAGGTCGTTTGTCAAAATGATAGCCATGAAACATGAAATCAGTTGATTTTAGGCTATTTTAGGTACTTACAATACTTTACGATTGACTGTCGTCTTTCTTTTCAATGAGGATGATACAAAAAAGGCATATTTATCTACAAGAGCCTGTAGTAAAAACTTCCGAAGGTCGGTGTTTTGCTTGCAATGCGCATGCGTCAGCAGCTCCAATTATAATACAGACAAGAAGGGAGGATTATGAATATTCATTAAGACAAGCTTGAGCGAGAGCGCTAGATCTATACGCTAGCGATCGGCGGATTACAGAGGGTATATGAATATTCATTATTCCATTGACGAAAACTATGCCGTCATTGTAATAAACATTCATAGGCGCATGCGCAAGTGCCTATTTTCAATTTGGCTTTAACAACATGGCGAATGGGACTGGTTTCGAAAATTGAAAGTAAAAAGTGACATTCATCGATTCTACACATTTTTTAGGAAAAGATGATTTGCGTAAAGTCTGTTTAGGTAAGTGACATCGTATATATGATACTTTAATTAAAAAATAATAATTACATGGCCATTTTTTAAATGGTCATTTGAACATTGGTAGATTGTGAGACCCACCGAATCGTACTGGTTTCACTCAGGGGCTACGCCTCTATATTCAGTTCCAAGTTCTTTTTCCTCTTCAAGATGGCTGGATCATTTCCTGGTGCAGGCGATTCGTAATCGTACTTAATGGGCTCATTTTTCCAGCAACTATCCAAAGCTGCTTCAAAACTGCAAAACTGCCACATGTCTGCGCACATAGCCAGGATTAGCTTCGTGAATGTAGAAAAAAAAAAATGGCTATACCGTATACGCCTTCTACACACGAAGCTAGGCGTTATTACCCAGCAATCAGATTCCGCACGGGGTAGTACGACATGAAAAATGCCCTGAAATCACACTTTTCTGATAGTTTCCGCGACCCACAGACCCTTCCCCACAGCGTTTCCTCCTAGGGAAACGTTTGTAATGACAATTTTTTTTTGATTGACTCTAATTTTGGAAATATATCCATAAAAAGATGATAAAAATTACAGAAAACTCACCAGCATTTGCGTATCCATGCCTCCGAGGTCATGCAGATCAAAATGGCGGCACGATCACCGTAATCGAAATCATGAAAACTATTAGGCGCCGTTTGTAAATTTATTATTTAGCTCAATTATTTACATATAATTCACTATTTAGCTCTTTTCTACGATTATTATACGATAAAATGACATAAAGGATACAATGTTTTATAAATAATGAATTTTGCAATTTCCATAATATTTGATATATAATGAATTTGTGAAATCATTATTTATAAATAATGGAAACTTCAAAATTCATTATTTATATATGATGAATATTGTAAAATCATTATTTAAAAAAAATGGAAATTGCAAAATTCATTATTTATAAAACATTGTATCCTTTATGTCATTTTATCGATTATAGCTAATCCTGGCTATGCGCACACGCGTAACTGGGCGGTTCTAATATTTAATATTAATATAAAACAAAACACGCAACGAACATACTAGCGATAGGTATTCTAGACCAAAAGCTTCAGTCTCTCTGTATCGTCGGTTGTTCCGCTGAGACTTCGTCTGGCTCCACTAGACCTCCGGACATAGAGACTGAATGATCACATACATATCCATGATATCGCGTAGTGAGTGGACGGTCATATCCGGAACCGGAAGTGTATTATTTGTCTGTGTGTTTGTGTGTGTACATGTAGCATGTATTCAGTGGCGTATCCGTGCAGTATAGTACGTAACGGCAACGCGACCTAAGGCTCAGGTCGGCTGATCGTACACCTTGTTGGTGATACACGGTCGTACCGTCTGTCTATGGGGAAGGTTGAGAAATGTCAGAAATATTAAAGATTTCCCCATAACAGACGGTTATTTCTGTCTATAGGTATTCATGCAGAAAAACGAGTCAAAATATTTTTAAAAGGGTCTTATTTCATGCATTTTATTCACAAGCCTCAAAATGTTGTTCACGTCAAAACTCCCGTTCGAACTGCATGTATGATGGGGAGCCCCATGTCTGCGCATAAGGTTTTGATCTGAAAATGAACAAGAATTTCTTTAATATTCCTCTAAAGCTTAATTTTATATTATTCCTGATATTCGAAAGAGTAAGTCTGCAAAAAATCTCATCAAATTTAGAGCAAGAACAATGCCATTTTCACAAACGGTGGTCGTGTCATTTCAACATTGAAAAAAACAATGGTGCCCATGTCTGCGCACTCGTTCATTTTACACGCAGTTCGGGAGTTTTGACGTGAAAGACAACATTTTAACTAAGGCTTGTGAATAAAATGTCTGAAATAGGACCCTTTTTCATTATTTTGACTCGTTTTTTGCATGAATACCTATCGCTATGATAAAGATGAAAAGTTTGTGTTCGTTGCGTGTTTTGTTTTATCAGAATCGCGCAGTTACGCGTGCGTGTGCGCAGACATGGGCACTCTAGCCATAAAATGAATGAGTGCGCAGACATGGGCACCATCTGACCATTGTTTTTTCAATGTTGAAATGACACGGCCTTATTTCTTGCCGTAAATAGCATTGTTCTTGCTCTAATTTTAATGAGAATTTTTGCAAACTTACTCTTTACAATATCAGGAATGATATAAAATTAAGCTTTAGAATTAGAGGAATATTAAAGAAATTTGTGTGAATTTCAGGTCAAAACCTTAGGTGCGCAGACATAGGCCTCCCCATCATACACCCATATATCACGAACAAGGTGTCTGAACTACATGTAGCCAGGATTAGCTTCGTGAGTGAAAAAAAAAAAAAAAAATTGGCTATACGCCTTTTACATCACGAAGCCAGGCGTTTTTCCCCAGCAATCTAAATGCGCACGGGTTAGCAGGACATGAAAATGCCCTGAAATAACACTTTTCTGATAAGTCCCGCGACCGACAGGCCATTCCCCACAGCGTTTCCTCCTAGGGAAACTTTTTGAATTAGTATGTGTTTTTGATCGTACGTATTTTTACAAAAAAATCCAAAAAAAGAGCATAAGAAATTTCCGAGAACTCACCAGTGTTTGTGTATCCATGCCTCCTCTTGTCATGCAGATATAAAATGGCGGCTGCGTGCGACAACGCGCGATACAACCATAATTGAAACTATACATGTACGTCGCCGACAGCGCGCGCCGTCTTTTTTTTACAACATAAATTTTTCGGACATTCAGCGTTTCGCGGCAACCAAGAAATGTACACAATGACTCTGATACACCGCTTCGCCAGAATGGACAGTACGGTAAATTACAGATTTTGTTATTGGTGTCAGTATTTGTAAATCAAATCAAATGCCGATTTTGAATGAATATCGGTGACTTTTGTCATTTGTACAGTCCTATGTCTGTGCACCTAAAATTTGACTTGGAAATGAACAAGAATTCCTTTACTATTCCTCTAATGCTTTAAAGTTGATTGTACTGTATTCCTAATATATTATTCTAAAGAGTAAGTTTGCAAATGATCTTATCAAAGCAAGAACAATGTCATTTTCATAGGAAATGGCAACCATGTCATTTCAACATTGCCAAGGCAATGGTGCCTATGTCTGTGCACTCATTCGTTTTACACGCAGTTTGGGAGTTTTGACGTGAAAGACATCATTTTGAGGCTGAGAATAAAATGTCCGAAATTATTATAAGACCGTTTTTCAATATTTTGACTCACTTTTTGCATGAATATTTATCGCTATGATAAAGATGAAAACTTAATTGAAAAGTTTGTGTTTGTTGCGTGTTTTGTTTTAATATTAGAATCGCACAGTTACGGGTATGCACAGACATGGCCAAGGGCACTGCGCAGACTTGGGCACTCTAGCCATGCTATGTTCCACCTCCATATTTTAGTTCTTAGACATAACACACAGGTGTCTATGAAAATCAGTGGTGGACTCTTTCACAAGATGGCCACTTTATGATTAATGTTTAACTGTTAAATCCTAAAACTGTCAGATT
This sequence comes from Heliocidaris erythrogramma, assembly GCA_025617745.1. NCBI lineage: Eukaryota > Metazoa > Echinodermata > Echinoidea > Camarodonta > Echinometridae > Heliocidaris > Heliocidaris erythrogramma. The sequence goes on along the minus strand of CM046858.1, from coordinate 27,576,295 downwards.
GTTCAAGTCAAAAAAACATTATTTTGGGTCTGAGCTCACCTCAAAATCAGCACAATTGGAACCAATTTTAAATCTGCATGAGTGACTAATAGTAGCCTTTAAAAGAACTATCACAAATGTGTAAAGTGGGAGAGAAAAAAATAGTGGCGAGCTGAAGTTGGGGCACTCAATAACGAAAGAGTAATGTGAAACCAATTTCTGTCTAATGGCGCTTTATCATAAGAACACTCAAAATGCAGTACAAGTTTGGCTTAAATTTGTCACAAGCGAATTTTATTTAATACTGTGATCGCGAGCATAATGTCAAAGTTCTGGTTAAATCCTTTTGGTCTGAAGAAACATTCAAAGAATGGTGAGAACAGAATATTTTCCAAAATTGAATCAGAGACCTTGTGTGATAAATAGCACTCTCACAGGCCTCAGCAGATATATAGCATTATTGGCTGCAGCACTGTTGTTAACATTTTTTATAACAGCAGACCTCCATTGCTGAGTTTTAGTAGAGTAACAATGTTGACATCAGTACTATTGAACAGTCGAAGTATTGTTGAGGAAGAAATCATTGATGAATGATAGCACAAGATTGTGACGTCACATTGTGTGTAAGTGCCCTAGTGGTTGATAATGTCACAGTGAGTGTTGGATGTAACATGTAATTGAGTGTTTTGATGATGAATAATGAAATTGATGGAAAGATGAAATCTTTTGGGTGGCTGACTCAGCGCCTATCCAAGGAGCGTGCTGGTCACATATGTACATTTAGGGACTGCATTGTGGTGATATGCGCTATGAAAGTTATGGAACAAGCTACGTGTACATGTACCCTCCACCCTACGTGGGTGAACCAGTTTAAGGAATATTTCAAGGCCTACTTATTATGTTAGAGAAACATGATCGTAAAAAAAAAAAAAACAGGAGGCCCCATAAACAGCGAGGTACATGTAACCCCCAAAATAAAACATATACTAGCGCAACATTTCTTGTAAAATGACATTTGTATTAAAGTAGAAATGTACCTCAAAATGTTTTTAGGTTATTAATCTAAAAGTACTGTATATTTGCTGAATGGTTAAATGTATTAAACATGTACAAGGGGAATAATAATGAAAAAGAGGCAAACTTCCCTTCAAAACTGAAACAATATTTAGCATTTTGTCTGCAATTTTTTAATGTATGTTTTCAATTAGAATCCACAATTCACAAAGGTCTTATAAAGGGGACCACGTTTCTCCAACTAATGCTTTATTTCTATATATTGTACATGTTTTGTACATCATATTTTTTTCAGATAAATATACCATATGCACAATTTAATCACAAGGTTCCTATGGGGGGACCAGATTTCTCGAATTGATGCATTAACATTCTTACAGAGTTTTATTCATATTTTTTTTCATGCAGGTCGGTACAGATGCGCCTTTATACGTTGAGCAAGAGGCAGTTTGTTTTAGTCTTCATCTGTTTTTTCATGGCTTTCGGCATCTCATTACTAATTGGTATAGCAGGTAAGAAAGAATCATTGTACATGTATTGTAGTTGTTCGTTTTATTTCCCATTAAATATTAATTGTTGGGTTTGAAATTACATTCATACAAGTATAAGATAAGATTTATACTAAATGAAATTTTTACCATTGTTTTAAGCCAGAAAAAGGTTAATTGGGAACAATATTCCCAAACCATAGTATCCCCCTTTTATAAACATGGCCCTTTAAAATTTTGTGTTATGGGTTTCAATGTACAACTGTTGATGAAACTATGAAGCCAAGTCCTAAAATTTGTATCTTCTTCCCCCCCCCCCCCCCCAATGTCTTCTGGGGCGGTATTCTGAAAACTGTTATCTTTTGTGTTAAGGAAAACTGTGTTAATTGTATCCCCCGGCAGTATGCCGGAGGATACTTTGGATTCAGCAGCGTTTCGCCGCCGCCGCCGCCGCCGCCGCCGCCGCCGCCGCCGCGTCACATTCTTGTGTGCGCTCTAGCGGTCACATTTCTCGACGAATTTTTTTCAAACTTCCTGTGGACGTGTATCTTGGTAAAATCTGGACCCCTATAGTTTCTGGTGATGCTGCCCCCAGTGTTCCGTCTTTTATAGGGTAAAAGGCCATATTTTTTGGGATAGTTTGTGTGCGCTCTAGTGGTCACATTTCTCAACGGATTTTGTTCAAATTTTGTATGGAGGTGTCTCTTGGTAAAATCTGGAACCCTATATATTTTGGTGATGCTGCCCCCAGTGTTCCGTCTTTTATAGGGTCAAAGGTCATATTTTGATAGATGTCTTGTGTGTACTCTTGTGTGCGCTCTGGCGGTCACATTTCTCAACGGATTTCGTTCAAATTTTGCATGAAGGTGTCTCTTGGTGTAATCTAAAAACCTATAGTTTTTGGTGATGCTGCCACCAGTGTTCCGTCTTTTATAGGGTCAAAGGTCATACTTCAGGGCATGGCGTGAGTGCACTCTGCAGGCCACATTTCTTGATGGATTTCTTTCAAATTTTGTATGGAGATGTATCTTGGTATATCTCTCAACACATTTCTTTCAAATTTTATATGAAGATGTGTCTTAGTGAAACCTACACATCTAATTTCTACACCATCCTTTTGTTTGAGGGAGGGGATGGGGGAGGGTCTTTGTCCCTCCTTCAAATCGCTGCCAGTGCCGGGGGATACATTTAGCATTGCGTGGCCCCAGCAATGCACATTTCTAGTTGTCATTACTGTTGAAATTGCGCGCAATAAACACTAATCATTGGTGCTTGCGCAGATGTCTCTGTTAACTTTATGCGGGCACAGCCATCTTTGCGCAATCATTAACCAATGACTTGTCCTGATTTTGATTTGTTATGACAATTAACATCGTTTTACTAACATAAAAGATAACACCGTTTTCAGAATACGGCCCCTGGAGTGATACATTTTCTCTGTCAGTATTATTTTACAGATATACAGTTTGTGGCTTTAAAGGGCAATCCAACCTTGGTAATAAGTTGATTTGTGTGAAAGCAGAAAAATAAGAAAAGCAGGATGGTGAAATTTTGAAAGACATCGGACAAGGAATAAGAAAGTTATGGATGTTTGAAAAATGAGATCACTACATCTATGCGAATCTCAAATTGGCAATTTGGTGAGTCGATTGTGACATACTTTTCTCCGAAGCACCTTTACCCTCGGGGCAGTACTCAAAATATATTGGAGATAGAATATTGTTATAGGTCCTCATGAAAGAAAAAGATCCTACTAATTAAAACATTTTGAAAAAAGTGCCATTTTAGTCATTTTATGTGTTGGAGCGAATGGAGGAGTTGTCCACAGCTATATCACAGTGACATTACCTATTCGGCCAATTTGAAATTCCCATATGTATAGTGATTACAACTTTCAAAAATTCATAACTTTCTTATTGCTTGTCTGATTTCGTTTAAACTTTCACCAAACTGCTTCTCTGATTTTTCCTCTTTCTTTCAAAGCAACTTGCTATTAAGGTTGGATTTCCCTTTAATTGTTTCATGTAAGAAATTGCAAATCACCTTTGAATTACATGGAGGAAACTCTCAGAAATTATGCCAGATATACATTGCATTTAAATGTATGTTAGCTTACTGATGGTACAATATGAAACATAAATTTACAGTTTCTCTTAAAAACATGCATTTCAGAAAGTGTTAACCTTAGATGTCCCTCTCTCTTTCTCTCTCTCGCTCTCAAAAAAAGGAAAAATTAAGATATCAGATTTCGACCCATATGTCCCTTACCATATTTTTTATTTGGTTAGCACCTCGAGTAAATACGCAATGGAGACACAAAATTGTGTTTTCAAAAGCTTCCAAACATCCGCAGGATTCATTGAATGCCATATGTGTATTTGCTGAAAGCGATCAGAAGATGAAGGAGTAAACGCTCTGTTTACTTTGAAAGATGAACTCATTTCATTTTCTAAGTTGCCAAAGGCAAAATTGAATGTTTTGGAAATCTTTTTCATTTTACTGAAATAACAAGTACATGTATATGTTTGACTGTTGAGTATTTTCAGACTTCTCATGTTTGTTCAGATAAATTGGTAGATTCACAAGATCTCAAATGACATATTTTATTGAAAATCTGACATTTTAGAAATGTTCACTTATTGTTTCTTTTAATCATTGTTGTTGGTTTGTTTTGATCCCTTTGCTCTTTACATACAATGTATGTACATGTAGGTCCTAATATCCAAGCTTATGAACTGCAGAAGATGGGTGAACATTTACCGGTAAGTTTGATTAATTTCATTTTGCAGTTGCCCTTATTACAAAAGAAGGTTCCTCATTCCACAGGTTTGAGCATCCATAGGTACATTAATCCAAAGATTATTACCCTCTTGGTATGTAATTCAGAAAATGGAAAAGGGTTCATAATTTTGAAAGTGAAGTAGGGTTCATGATTTTGAGAATGAAACAGGGTTCATGAATCAAGAAATAGAACAAGGTTCGTAAAATCAAAAGTCAAAATATGGTTTGTAATTCCAAATATGAAAAAGGAATCTTTGGTGTAACAACATGTAGATTAACATGCAAACTGCTGGGTAAAACAAACCTTATTTCGTTTTCTGAACCCCTCGGTATAGGAAATTGGTGTGGTCAAAATTTTGACATTATGAAATGGCAACCTTCTGAATTGCGAACATGTCCCAAACCTTGTGCCCCTTTGTAGAGGGCCTATCCAAGTGTCTTGACATTTTCAAGTAGCAGGACAGAAGAGATGCCTGAGAACTAAGTACTGTGCTGCATACATACTTTGGTGTGAAGATGGAGGATGAAGCGATTCCATTACCCACTTTAACTCACTTTCCATAAAATCACAACGTAATCTAAATATGCAGTGTACAACATAGATGGTAATGAGAGGGATAATGGGTTTATTTTACAACGTACATGTACATGTATTTTCGAAATTTGTATAAAACATGCATGCAGTACGTATACAGTGTATATGATGTGCATTACACATCAAGTACAGTGATGAATTGTGTGTACACTCTATGTAGGGCATACATGTAATTTATATATTTTTCTATCATTTTCTATCATATCGTCTGTTTGGAGTAAGAAGGGTGTTCACTTGCATCTTTCATACAGAGTTAACGACCTTCTGCCTCCAAACAGACAATATACTATAATCTTGTATGGCGTACTTTTCTTTTTTTTTTGGGGGGGGAGAGGGAGGGTGGGGGGTTGTCACCTAAATTATGAAGTTATATTTAGGAATATTTTGGGCAAGAATAAACTTTTTTATTTTCTGTATTAAGGCTGTCTACACACCTGTGTGAAACCCAGATGAATTATTTCTAAAAATATATATCTTTTTTGGAATTCATCATATTTTTCTTTGTCCTGTTCATTGAAGTATTTACATGTACAGCTTATACTGTTTTATTTCCTGTATGATACGCCTTAGTACTCTTTTGCAAACAAACTCAGTTAATTTTCTGACTGGTATATGTATACTTGTAACAGCCAGGATGATATGGAAGCCTCAAAGTTAGATTTACACAGGGAATGCAAATACACATTGCATGCTGACATTTACATTTTGAAGAGCCTCGAGGGAGCTCATCTGTTTTCAGGGGGTTGGTGATGCATTTACAGTAGGTCAGGGAAGATTGTTACTGTATATGCAATATGAATGAGGTGTTTAATTCCAATTAAGGAAGGGCCTGATAAATAATTACACTTCCAAAAATTGAATATATTCAAATATTATTATTACTAATAACCGGCAAGTTTTGTATCGATGGCGTGATATTAATAATTTTGCTTAAAAAATGTCTGATGGTACATTGTACATGCAGATTATGTTTATTATTTTGCAATGAATGATCAGATTGTGTAACATTTCTGAAGAAAAAAAATAAATTTACATATACTTTAATGGTATACGAAAAGGTGTCGTAACTAATGTACATGTAAAGTTGTATGAATCACTTCTTAATATGCTGACATTTAGAAGTTGAAGTGCCTCCAGGGAGCTCATAGCTGTTTTCAGGGAGATGCTAATGGTCAGGGAGGAATATGCGATATGAATGAGCTGTTTTAGCTCCAGTTAGGGCAGGGCCTGTGGGAAACATTTCACTAAACGGAAATAAGATGTTTTTTATTATTATTATTATTGTTGTTGTTGTTACTACTACTGACTAATTCAAATAGAAATATTTACATATGGGGTGTTGTAATTAATTCTATTTCTCAAATGCTATGATAAACTACATATACATGGTGTATGTTTATGATTTTGAAAAGATTGTGTAACTTATCATGAGAGTGTTCATACAGTAGTATCATACTAACTGTGGACAAATCTACATGTATGAGTCTGTTCTTGAAATATTTATGATATGAAGTGTCTTTCGGGAGCTCAATAATTTTCGGGGAGGGGGGGGGGGGGCTACAAGCCTAAAGGGCTATTTCAATATTCAAAAGGCACAATCACTCTGCAAATTACGTACATGTAGGCTTCATGTGTAAAGTTTCAATCCAGGCTACAAATGTACGTCTCATTAGCCTGAAATTTCAAAATGCCCCACTAATTCTGATCCAGGGAAATTTGGCCTAATCACAGCTACGTTATAAACTGTAGCTCATGTTAACTTGTAGTGAAAGAGCAAATAGTAGGCTATTACGCTGAGCACTGTGCTTCATAGGATTTTATCTCAAGCTAGATACATGTACATGTCCATGTATTATCCCAAGCAAACTGCATTGTTATTGGGCTTGTTCGTGAAATAGTGTGCTATTTGGCTATCAAATAGCAGGCTAATAGACCGCTTCTGTAATGTAGACAAATTTATGCACACAAATTGATGCACATATATTCGCTGAGCACCTAGTGACAAGCTATTCCATTATTGCTTTTTACAAATGAGCCCCAATGCTTGGAATCCAGTTTCCATACATTATTTGTTGCTATCTCCGGCAAGCTTTCGGGTTGTCAAGAACAACCTTTGTTTGAAAGGTATGTATAAAATTTGCATACATTACCGAAGCGGTCTATTTGCCATTGGTGACGCTTTTGGAATACATGTACATGTACATGTATGCTCATTATTCTTCAAGCGAATGTGGATTGCTCAACTCGGGCTAATTGACACAGGCAACTTCAAACTCTGAGTTTTTTTCTCTAGAAGCGTGATCAGTCTAATGTTTCTCAAGCTTGTTTGGGTTAAACGGTAAGTCCACCCTTATACATGTATGAAGTTGATTTTGATAAAAGTAGGAAAATGAGAGAAACCGATTAAAGAAAGCTTGAACAAAATCCAATAAGAAATGTTTTTAAGTTTTGAATGTTCGACATCAATCAATCAAACACAAATTAGCTACTCTTTAACATATTTGCGAGGTTCTCTCCCATTTGCTCTTTACAGAAAATGTCATAAAGTTTTTTTTTTTCTTAGTTGTTGATGAAGAAACAGATTTGTTTCATACAGGGGTTGTGTAAAAACAAGCATGCAATAGATATTATACATGTGTACCTACATTGTATGTATCTAGGACAAATGTATGATTAAATATTTACTGTAAAGAAAAGATAAATTCATGATTTTTGCAGGCAGTATAGGGCAGAGTTGCCAGTCTATGCTTGATCAGTCACAACTTCCAAAATTTTTAACTTTCCTTTTTCTTATAGGATTTTGCTCAAACTTTCATGAATCTGTTTCTTTAATTTTTATGCTTCCATTAGAAACAACTTAAACAGTCATGGTGGACTTCCCTTTAAATGGAGATTCACCTCATGGCTGGGGTCTGACTCTGAAGTGACAATTTTAATAAGCACACCTGCTAATCAGTGTATTGGATCCCTTCCAGGATGTTTGGAATGTAATTCTATGATGTCAATCTCAGTGTGTCACTGTCAAAGCTCTATTTGGATGGAGATCAATATTAGCCAAGTTCTCGTTCAGTGATGCAGATTATGCAGTATTGGCTAACCTTTGAATTGCGCGGACTGTAGGATAAGTAAATATCTAATAATTATAAGGAAAGGAAGGTTAGTTTTGAGTCAAATTATCATGTACTGAGATTGAAAGAATATCCCATTGACAAAAAGGTGTTATTTAGTGGCTCTTTTTGTCTTTTCATTTTCAGAGGCTTTTTCAAGATTTAATCTACATGTATCTTAGGGCAAATAGCCAGCCCCCCGTTTCATCTGTTTTTGTCACTGGCAATGTACATGCATGTACATTCATACAATTCCAATATGGAAGATTTAAAAGGGCATTCCTTTTAAGAGAAAAATCTGAAAGCTTTTATGGCCTTGGTTATGAGGGAAATGCAGTTTTATTGTCTGACATGCACAGATTATTGTAGGAAACAATAGCCGTGCTGCTGCAATGGAACAAATGTGCATGTAGGTGGTAGTGTGAAGTACTGGTATTCATGTACCATGAAGCTACAATGGGTATACACAGCCATTGAGTAGTCTGCATGCACAGACACTTAAAAACACAAATTCCATAATAATAATAATAATAGGTTTGATTTATATAGCGCCTTATATGGTATCATCTCAAGGCGCTAAAAGGCGCTAAAAGGTGGAGCCGACCCATATTTGTCACTTTTGTCAGTCCAAGGTGTTATCACAATACTCCTTGGTCAGTCTGTGGATGTGTCATATCAAGGAGTTATCTGTGATAACTCCTTGGTCATATACAAAGAGCATACAGGGCCTATGGAGTGCAGTCCACAGTAGACCTACATAGTCTTTACCGTTCAGACACTCTATTAAGTCCTTACGAGGGTTTTTGCCTACACATATACAAAACTACCGGTAGTCATTTAGAGCCCTCAGTCATGCATCTACATGTACACATACATGTACATATACCGAATGTCATGTAGTAGTCAAGTTCTTGCAGTAATGCACTGCAATGGAACTCGAGTATCATATTTCTACTTTTTTCCCCATGTCATTGGAAACAGCGATGTGCAAAAATGAGCCTTACATGATGTTAAGAGTTTGTTTGGATTCAGAAAAAATAAATAACATTTTCAATCTTGCGGAAGATGTTGATCATCGTGGTAGTACTTGTCTGAAATTATCAATGAGCTAACATACCAGAATCATGAACCAGTTATTCACGATTCTGGGTTAAATTTTTTTTAAAGGAGGTGCTCCAAAATTTCACCCAGGATAAACATTGGAATTGTTGTGTTCTAAATTAACTTTTAATGTTTTACAGACACAATTTAAGAAATGTCATCAAACCTACTCCAAAAAGAAGATGCCATCCTTCAACTTTACATAATACATGTACTATATGCGATCTTCAGGGTAATACAAATTTATAACTTTTGAGACATTAAGAGTTGAAAGCTTCACTGTACATGTATATGTTTACAACATAAATCATGATAATGAATTATCATTTGCTTTGTCTTCACAGAATGGTCCTTTTGAGTTGACGTCACCTATCCTGAACAAGTTCAATAAATCATTATGGCTTACAACAGTAATACAAGTGGATGATGCATCAGGTAAGGGATCTTCTGTCAGTTGATGAAATATCCTGATTCAATGTTAGCCTTTTCCTTGCTATCAAAATCTCATGCGTTTACAGTCAGACCTGTCTACAAAGGCCTCCCAAAGGAAATGAATGATTGGTCGCTGTAAACAGGTGGACTTTCTAGACAGGTTCTGCAATAAATCTTTCTTTCGAAAGGCAGAATAAGCGACCACTATAAACGGGGTGTGAGGGTTCTTGTTTAATAGCCGGTAACCGGTTATTTTTTCCGGCTGTAACGCCGATCTTAATTTGGCTGTGGCCTCACAAAAAAAAAATGAAATAAAAAATTTAAATAAATAAATCAAAAATCAGTCTTGATTCCGGTCAACAAGTCGCTATCTCAAATTACAGGTTTCACAAGCTTCACAGAGACCCATTTTCACAGCGGTGTTGTGAAAGCGGTCGTAAAGAAACGGGAAGAAACGGCTCTAAACACAGCCAACAAGCGAGAGATTGAGAAGGAAGAAGAAACAAAAATATACTGACTCGACGGGGGCTAGCTTCCGCTAGTGCGCGCTGAATAAGCAAAAGTCGGGGCGAGTAATACACGATGCTAGGCTCCAACAAAAGATATGAAGAGTCATATGTCGCCAAAATTGACACCGTTCTAAATCGTTTCTTGATGCTTTTGCCTCTAGATTTAGCCGTTTTGATAAGAAATGATTTGAATTTATCATGTTTTTTTTTTTTTTTGCTCAGGGGGTCGAAAGTTGGGGGTGCGGTTAATAAACGACAGCGATTTATACGGTAATCCTCCTAGCCTTTTTGTAACTCTGCAGTGTGGTAAATTTGATCATAATCATGAGAGTTCATTGTGTTCAATTCACTTGTGCAAATCATACATGTATGACTGCAGGATATCAAAAATAGCTGCAGATATAAGAATTTTAAGAAAATCATGCGTTCACTTTCTGAACAACATGGATGTTAAATAAAATGACACCAATGTCATCTGAGCTGGAATTTTTAACCGGTTTGTTGCCTTGTTCTTTTAAAAGAAAATTGCCTTGTACATGTAGGGTCTCTAGAATGGGAGATTTTACCTTGTCAATTCTTGCAAAAGCTAGGGGCTTCAGGGGGCCATACCCCCTTGACCCCCTTCCAGGGACCCTGGACCCCACTGGGGGGTTTCACAGCCCCCAGACCCCTGCTGCCTTTTTGGAGTTACTGCCTGTGAATGATAAATTTCCTGCTATCAGAATAATTTGCAAGAACCCTGCTGATACAGCGTTGGTCTTTCACTTGCAGTCAAAATATCATAAATGTACCGTAGAGTAAAGTCTCTGTACAAAGGCCAAAGGTCACAGGTTCTGTGACACATATTTATTTCTCAAAAGACAATGTGAGCACCCACTTAATAGACAGGTGCGCTGTATAGAGCGGTGGCCATTACAACAGGTATGACTGGGCTTGTACAGTAAGTTATTATGAACTACTGTGACTGTTAAGGACCTTTTTGGAAGCAGGAGAGGAAAATTTCATCAAAACACACGTATGTTAATGGTACAGTGAAAGGGGTGTATGTACATTTTTTGACGCTTGCATAAATGATGGCTTTAAAAATACCAACATGTTGTTGTACATGTATGTATATATCCATCGAAAGTTTTTTTTTTGTTTTTTTTGAATCGTTTAAAATTAAACATTACATTGTTTTACTTTCTTTTTTTGTCATTATTTATCAGAATTGATAGATCTACTTTTTTAAATTAAAAAAAAAAAATCGCCAACCATGCCTTCAGAACAACACACACGCAAATACGTGCATTAATATAAAGTTAACCAACTATTCATACCGTAACCAAGATTCAAATTTTTTCAATTTTGTTTTTCATCAAAAGTTGGTTTGTCTTGGTTTATGTACATGTACTGGATCATGTAATAAAGTATTTTACGAATAATATACAATAATCCACAAAATTCCACTAGTCAACCTTTCATTTTTAAGACAAACACATCAGACTTCATATTACAAGGCTATGAATAATTATGCGGTTAACTGTAAATTATGTTCATTGTAGACCTTTTTTTTTTACTCATATACATGTACATGTATATATATCCAACATCAAACTCTCTTATGCATTTATTTGTGTATTATGTTTATGATCACCTCTGTCACCTTTTTTTTCAATCCATGATTGTCTCACGTATGTCCTTTCAATGCCCCCACCACTTTCAGAATGGTTAGTATCATCTTTTCATCAAAGTCACAAAAGGCTGCCATAGGTGGCTTTTCGCGAGTACCGGTATAAATAAACATAACTTGGTTAAGAGGAATATGCAGGGTCAATTACAATTCTCCGATGATACATGTATGGTATTCAGAAGGCAAGTTGACGCTGATTCTTGTCAAGTGAACGAATCGAGGCCAAAACTTTTGCTATATTTATAATATTGTTTTGCTACGTGATGTATCGATGTACGACGTTTACAAAACCCCACAATGCTCCTGATTGCTAATCGATTAAACTAAATTTGTCATTCATCTTATTGCAGCTGAAACGTTTCAGAGGCCATTCAACGTGAGCGTCATGCTGAGGGGGGTGGCCCAAGATAGCAGTCAAGAAAAACTCAATGTCATCCCATACAACAGGACCAGGAAACTCAGCTGTGAAAAGGTACACTGTAGGATCCGACATTTGCTATGTCAGCATTTGCTCCCGGCTTTGTTTTGGCAACAATATTGGGTTGAATCTGTTGATAGTAATTATCTTTTACACCACATTTCAAATTATTTTGGTGAAGTGTCAGGGATACACTGACACTACCCGACCTCGGATTGTCCGATTTCATACATGTTATTATTATGATATCATGCTGGTCCATGCCAAATTTCATGTCTCAAAACATTTTGCAAATGAAAAAAGAACCAAAACAGGATGTCCTTTAATTCTCAATGAGTTTGTCAATTACATGTTAGGAATCTGCTTCCATATATCAATCTTCTACATTTTATATTTTTTTCTGCACAGGGCCATTGCACTGAGCTGCTTCTACTTCACCTGACGACCTTAAAGTATTCCACATACATCGTCACAGTAACCTTCCAAGGACTAGAAAAACTTCATGTTTCTGCAATTAATTTTTATGTAAGTAACTTTATGGTCGATCAATCAGTTTTAGTATTTTGATAGTTTATAGTAGAAACACTTTTATCTGCATGCATAAGCATTTTCTTTTTCCTTTTTGTTTAAGCATTGTCTCGTTTCTTTTCGTTAAGGCATTGTCATAAACATGAAGAAATATTATGATGTTTGCATTAAAATGCAGTAGATTCTATTAAGAAATGATATAGAAATAATAATCTTTTAAAATTGAGTGTATCAGGTTTTCATCTTTGAATTAGCATTTAGCTTTAAAGATAACATTGTGTTCTGGTCATGGGATTACATTGGGATAGAAACTGTCTCAAAGCAATGGGGAAAGGTTGATCATATAGGTGTTTACTGTGAGGTTTTGGAATCATCAAAATGATAAGAAATTGACCCAGTCTCACTGTAAAGCACATGAACTGCACACAGAAATGGCTATATGGGATTGCATGCGCATGTGGCATAGATGTTTGGCTCATACATTTCAGCTATTGCTTGTCATATTTTGAATATGAGGGTATTTGAGGAGCAATATCTTTTCAGGGGACATTTCTTCTATGATGTTCTTAGAAATGAGAAAGCTCACAAATTATTTTTTACCTTTCCCAGAACCCAACCTTCCCGTTAAATGGAATCTTTGCCTTACTCAAAATTACTTTGAAAAGGGAAGCCTGGCTCATAGAGCAATGTATACTTACAACAGTTAATATTGTATCTATGAAAGTTGAGAGTGGGATAATAGTGTGTATTTTTGTTTTTCATTTCACAGTTTCGAACCTATAATCCGGCCTTTTCCAATATGGTGATCTGGTTTAGATTTGTATTCCTGGTCATCACATTCATCATCACAGTAAGTGGACTATTAATTAGTATACAAATAACATCCCTCAGTGAGGGAGTTAGTATGCGAATATTCAATGTTTATGAGTGAGATAGTAAAACTATTTAATGAGGTGAAAGATGCAGCCTTTCTATTCAACGAGGTCTGGCCGAGTTGAAAGGAACTCGGTATCTTTTGATCTTACTGCTCAGTAAACCATCTTCTGGTATCAACTCTGTGTTGTACACAAAACAAAAAATCCTCATGGACATATTGTTTTCAATACTGATTCTAGATAGGGAATACCCAAAGATAACGCCCCCAACATTTCATTACAAAAGATTCCCTACTTTTGCTCTTATAGCATATCAAAGTTTACAGGCTGTCCTAGGGGGTTCATGGAGTACTGTAAATGCAGAAATATTCGCGGTACATTAATTTTCGCGGATTTCGCGCTATTTTCGGCGGGCGCGAATTCTAGAGCACGCGAAAATATTAGCACGATTTCTTATGCTTGTTTTCAATGGACACTGCATTGCGCGCTTCATAGAGTGCGAGTATCAGGAAGGGGTGGTCTGGGCGGTTCAGTGATTATAGGGTTAATCGAATTTGAAACTGTGTGGAGCCTGGTAGATGTTGCAGTGTACTTTCCAAACTAGATCAATTTGATCCTGTGTAAGTATGAAGCAACACCATCTTGCAAGGAGGAACCAATGGCAGATGAAAGAGGGCCAGACCGTCTAAGACCTGGATTGATAACATCAAGAAGTGGATAGGGATGTCTTTTGAGCAGCTACTTAGACCAGCTGAAGACGGAAAGTCAAGAAGGACCTGTGTCGAAAGATCCATCACATTGTCACCCCAACAACCCTAAGCTATGGGACGCAGATAGATAGAGAAACAGATGGATGGATGGATGGTAATCAGTATATTTCCTATTTCTTCTTTTTTTCCAGTGTTTGTTTGCTCACTCACTGAGGAAGTTTTCCATGAGAGACTGGTCGATAGAACAGAAGTGGCTCTCGGTATTATTACCCCTCCTGCTTCTCTATAATGGTAAGTTTCTAAAATTCTTTAAAACATAATCAAACACCGGTAACAACCACATATGTAAGAAATCAAATTATTAAAAGTATCATTTAACTTTTGCTAGTGAACTTTATTCACCCTAATGTTTTGTTCTTTTGTTCAACACAAAATTCAGGCTTCATTTTGAAGCGGTTGAGCACTTCAAAGTTAACTTACATGTACTGTAAGAGCCAATATTTATGTGTACAGACAGGGGCTCATAAATTTTCACAAGCTGTTGTTTTCCCTATACTTAATACAGGCCACTTGCAATACGGCAGCTCATTTTAGCATGTTATCTTTACAACCCTTAACAATTGTAGCAAAATTTGCAAAGATAAAACCCTCGTTAAAATACAGATGCTATTGTTAATTTTGGTTTTCTTCTGATATATTACAGTTTTGAATTTGATTCTCATAACCTGGAATTTGTTTCAGTCATTCACATACCTGTTGATAAAAAGAAATAATATCATTATCAAAAGCCGTCATGAGAATGTATTACACATTGGAATGGAAAACCCAATAAGTTTTGAATTACAAAACTGGAGCAATTTCTCTCGCATCAGAAATACATGCATCAAGCTCTTCCCCTCACATTCACATGTGTAGTTCATATAGATAACTCACTTGTGTATACATGTATGTATGATCACTTCACCTAATACCGACCACTCATAATACCGACTATTAAGCGTATCATGGCATCTAGCGCGCGTCTTGCAAATCAACGCATGGGACTACACGTAGAATGCCTAGCAACGTTGAGAACAGCCAAAATAGAGCAAGATGAGGAATAAAAATGTTTGTTAATTTTTCATATTTTCATTAAAATAATCTCTTTACATAAATTGCTATTGACTTATGTGCAGGGGTCGGTAATAAGACGCACTTCTCCCTCTATGCGTAAAATGAGATGACTCTATTGTGAGGTCATTTCTACAAGAACGCGCAAGTATTATCGCTCGTCAGTACCTGAATCTTGTTCACCAGTATTTGGGTAGTAGTCTGATGAATTTTCATTACGTTTCATGAAGAATCTTTCCCGTAGTCGTTGGAAACATCGTTAAGAGGTCGGTATTAGGTAAAGGCATCATACCTTTAGATTTTATATGATTTCTTTCTTAATTTGTAGATCCGATCTATCCTCTCACATTGCTGGTGAACAGTTGGATTCCTATTCTACTGGATAACATATTCCAAGCAACTTTCCTCTGTGCATTACTCTTATTCTGGCTTTGTGCATACCATGGAATCAGACAGGTAACCTACCCCATCTTCCCCATCTTCCCCCATAGCCATACTAGTCTACAGCTGACTTCTTATTCTAAATATTGATACCATTCTAGGTTACTTTCCTCTGTGCATTACTCTTATTCTGGCTCTGTGCATACCATGGAATCAGACAGGTAACCTACCCCATCTTCCCCATAGTTATACTAGTCTACAGCTGAATTCTTATTGTAAACAGTGATAACATTCTAGGTTACTTTCCTCTGTGCATTACTCTTATTCTGGCTCTGTGCATACCATGGAATCAGACAGGTAACCTACCCCATCTTCCCCCATAGTTATACTAGTCTATAGCTGAATTCTTATTCTAAACATTGATAATATTCTGTGTTAGTTTCTGTGTGTGCATTACTCTTATTCTGGCTCTGTGCATACCATGAAATCAGACAGGTAACATATCCCATCTTCCCCATAGCTGTTCCTGTCAAAAGCTGAATAATGTAAACATTATTGATAACATTCTATATTACTCTTATTCTGGCTCTGTGCATACCATGGAATCAGACAGGTAACCTACCCCATCTTCGCCCATAGTCATACTAGTCTATAGCTGAATTCTCATTGTAAACATTGATAACATTCTATGTTGCTTCTGTGTGCTCCTCTTATCCTGGCTGTGGTTATACCATGAAATCAGACAGGTAACATACCCCATCTTTCCTATTAACCTGCAAGTCAGTGGATAGATTTCTATATGAAAACTGATAACATTTTCCAGACAAATACCCCCAGAATTGCACAATGAACATACCCAGCATGGAACAATTTCAAAATATATAGTCTAGGAAAGGCAACAAAAATCTTAGGGTAGATACTCGAAGTCCAGTTTGTGATACAGGTTTGTAAATAAAATATCCTAATAAATCATTTTTATGTTTTTTCCCTGCAGAGTGATAGAAAGTGGGTCAAGTTTTACTTGATCAAGCTGTTAATAGTTGGTGTGCTATGGGTCTCAACACTGGTACTAACATCATGGCAGCTGTATTGCAGTCTCTATGACCCAACCTTTAACTACAAGGTTGATTCAGGGGACTTTATTGTAAGTTTTATTTGCTTTATGTTGTATTTTTTTTTTACATTAAGAGTAACTTTGAGTTAAATTTAATTGAATTTGATAAGTCCACATTCATTGTACACAATCATGATTTTTTTGTCTATAATGCCAAAAAACAGTTTCGCACATACATTAGCATTAAAGAGAAGGTTGAGTTCTGGGAAAGGTTAAAAATAATTTGTGAGCTTTCATATCCTTTTAAGTCAGTTTGGAAGAACATAGTAGCCATGTCCCCTGAAAAGGATTACTCTTCAAATGCCTTCATCTTCGAAACGTGACCTGAAATATCTGAGGTGTTCGGGCCGAACATCCATGCCACATGTGTGTGCAGTGCATGTGCTTTTCAGCGAGATTGGGTCAATTTCTTATCATTTTGATGATTCCAAAACCTCACAGCATACACCAATTCTTATGTAGACATGATCAACCTTTGCCAATTGCTTTGAGACAGTTTCTTGCACAATGTAATCATATGACCAGAACTCAACGTTATCTTTAAAACGTAAAAGAGTTGTAGTTGTTGTTAGATCTAATTAGAATATACCGAGGTAGATGATCCACTTGTCATTGTATATGATTATTTTTTTTTACTGTCCACCAGTCGATACAAATGAACGGTCTAATGCCAATCCTAATTGCTCTTTGTTTAAATATTTGTGAATTTATTCCCAGTTTCAATTTAAAGATACATAGATATAATAATTACCATAATACAAAGTGTTGAAATTTCAATGTCAAGCATGAAGAAATTGAGCAAAATTGACCTGAACCTACACTATATATTGAGAATAGAGGGGCATGTTAAAACAGTAGAACATGTATGCTGCCTTTATAAGTCTATTTTAATTATTTTCCTCCCTCCTTTGATACAAGTTTTCACATATAATAATAATAATAATGATAATAATAATAAATCATTTATAGAGCACAGAAACTATATTTATATACATGTAATCTACTGCGCTGCAAGAGCTCCTACATGTAGATGCTATTCTAATGGACAGTGGCATCCCGCCCACTAAATGTTTTGTTTTGTCTTGACAGGGCATGGTGATATTCTTCCTAGTTGTTGGAGGGTTTTATGTGCTCTATCTGCTCTTCCTGGTAATAAGAGCCTTCACTGAACTAAGATCGCTTCCATACATGAGTAAGTTTTTCAGGGGGTGTCACAGTAAAGTAATTTTATTAAAAGCTTTTTATCTAGGACATTCTGTTCGGTTTGTTCCTACATGTGCATGCATGATATACTGCCTGAAAAATTCTCCCACTGCGAAATGAAAACCATCTCACTGATACATGAATTGCAATATTCCCATGGTGGGAGCTAGTATTTTTTGGATGAAATATTATTTATGTGATCAAGTTTCAAATTTTAACATGCTTTGGGTTCGAAATGATCTAATTTAATGGCATTATTTCTCTAAATGAAGTATAACAGCACTGTTGGCTTCCTGGTGTGATTCATGTTGTAATAAATAAGTATATAGCTAACATTGAAAAAGAGCTGAACAAGATTTACACAAGGTACTAATATTGTGATACCCCACATTTGATCCATAGTGATATCTTTATGAAAACATTGAATTGTTCGCAAATGTGTGTTGTTGTTTTTTGTTGTTTGTCTTCATATAAATGTTTATTCCTTCCATCCTTTTTTTTTCAATCCAGATCTGAGGCTGAAAGTCATGACGATGCTAATGCTGGTGGTGGTTGTATCGACGTAAGTAGCTAACTTATTATATTCAGAGCACCATATGTATCATCAAACCTGCTTATAAAATTTTACCAAATATAATACAGGTTTCCGCATCAGTTTTGGTAACTCAAATTCGTTTTTTTGTTCATTCAAATTAACGCAAATGTTGCTCTCGGACGAATTCTGTAATTCAAATTAAAAATCCAAGCATTCAAATTCAACAACTAGTCAACAAATTCACAAACATGCATTCAGTTGGCTAATTAGTGCATTCAAGCTAACTCGGTCGGCTTACAGTGTTAACTTGAATGCACGGATCTAAAAAAATGTGGCTGCCTTTGCAAGTTGAAGGAGCGTTTTTTAATTGTATCCCCCGGCAGTATGCCGGAGGATACTTTGGATTCAGCAGCGTTTCGCCGCCGCCGCCGCCGCCGCCGCGTCACATTCTTGTGTGCGCTCTAGCGGTCACATTTCTCGACGAATTTCTTTCAGACTTCCTATGGACGTGTATCTTGGTAAAATCTGGACCCCTATAGTTTCTGGTGATGCTGCCCCAGTGTTCCGTCTTTTATAGGGTAAAAGGCCATATTTTTGGGGAAAGTTTGTGTGCGCTCTAGCGGTCACATTTCTCAACGGATTTTGTTCAAATTTTGTATGAAGGTGTCTCTTGGTAAAATCTGGAACCCTATAGATTTTGGTGATGCTGCCCCCAGTGTTCCGTCTTTTATAGGGTCAAAGGTCATATTTTGATAGATGTCTTGTGTGTACTCTTGTGTGCGCTCTGGCGGTCACATTTCTCAACAGATTTTGTTCAAATTTTACATGAAGGTGTCTCTTGGTGTAATTTAAAAACCTATAGTGTTTGGTGATGCTGCCACCAGTGTCCCGTCTTTTATAGGGTCAAAGGTCATACTTCAGGACATGTCGTGAGTGCACTCTGCAGGCCACATTTCTCAATGGATTTTGTTCAAATTTTGTATGGAGATGTATCTTGGTATAATCTACACATGTTTAATTTTTCGTGATGCTGCCCTCATTGTTCCGTCCTTTATAGGGTCAAAGGTCATTTTTCCATTTCTTGCACTCTTACTTCTGCATTTCTTGACGGATTTCGTTCAAATTTTGCATGAAGGTGTCCCTTGGTGTAATCTAAAAACCTGTAGTTTTTGGTGATGCTGCCACCAGTGTCCCGTCTTTTATAGGGTCAAAGGTCATACTTCAAGGGATGGCGTGAGTTCAGTCTGCAGGCCACATTTCTCAATGGATTTTGTTCAAATTTTGTATGGAGATGTATCTTGGTATAATCTACACATGTTTAATTTTTCGTGATGCTGCCCTCATTGTTCCGTCCTTTATAGGGTCAAAGGTCATTTTTCCATTTCTTGCACTCTTCTGCATTTCTTGACGGATTTCGTTCAAATTTTGCATGAAGGTGTCCCTTGGTGTAATCTAAAAACCTGTAGTTTTTGGTGATGCTGCCACCAGTGTCCCGTCTTTTATAGGGTCAAAGGTCATACTTCAAGGGATGGCGTGAGTTCAGTCTGCAGGCCACATTTCTTGATGGATTTCTTTCAAATTTTGTATGGAGATGTATCTTGGTATAATCTACACATCTTTACTGTTTGGTGATGCTGCCCTCATTGTTCCGTCCTTTATAGGGTCAAAGCTCATTTGTCCCTTTTGTGCACTCTTACTTCTGCATTTCTTGACGGATTTCATTCAAATTTTGTATGGAGATGTATCTTGGTATAATCTACACATATTTAATTTTTGGTGATGCTGCCCTCATTGTTCCGTCCTTTATAGGGTCAAAGGTCATTTTTCCATTTCTTGCACTCTTACTTCTGCATTTCTTGACGGATTTCGTTCAAATTTTGCATGAAGGTGTCCCTTGGTGTAATCTAAAAACCTGTAGTTTTTGGTGATGCTGCCACCAGTGTCCCGTCTTTTATAGGGTCAAAGGTCATACTTCAAGGGATGGCGTGAGTTCACTCTGCAGGCCACATTTCTTGATGGATTTCTTTCAAATTTTGTATGGAGATGTATCTTGGTATAATCTACACATCTTTACTGTTTGGTGATGCTGCCCTCATTGTTCCGTCCTTTATAGGGTCAAAGCTCATTTGTCCCTTTTGTGCACTCTTACTTCTGCATTTCTTGACGGATTTCATTCAAATTTTGTATGTAGGTCCATTATAGATTACACCTCTACAGTTTTTGGTGATGCTGCCTCTAGTGTTCCGTCTTTCATAGGATCAAAGGTCATATTTTAGTGGATGTCTTATGTGCGCTCTGAGGTCATATTTCTTCCGAATTTTCTATAAAAATGCATTATACTCTAATCTACACAAATCGTTTTGGTAATGCTGCTCCTGGTGTTGACAATATTCCGGGCCACTGGCGGCAATTTCTACACCATCCTTTTGTTTGAGGGAGGGGATGGGGGAGGGTCTTTGTCCCTCCTTCAAATCGCTGCCAGCGCCGGGGGATACATTTCGCATTGCGCGGCACGAGGAATGCACATTTCTAGTTTCTTTTCCTGATGTTTAATGTGAATGCTCAGATTCTTAATTTGAATTACGGAATTTGTCCGAGAGCGATATTTTCATTTATTTGAATGCACAAACTATGAATTTGAGTGTCCAAATGATTAAGTTGACCTGGAAAAAGCTATAAACATGTATTCTTAGCATATAAATTTTATCTTCAATATTTGGAGAAACATATATGTGAGATTATATTTGAAATGAACTTCTTTATATTGAACAGAAATTCTGAAATTTATGTATGGTTCTATTTTCCCTGCAGAATAACAATCACCATCATGCGATATGGAGTCAACATTCTGAACGAAAACTTTGTTACAGAGCTCTCCACGTACTACAAAAACTATATCCTTTTTTATCTCAAATGCCAGCAAAGTGCTTGCTTGAAGTATAGTATTATAATATTATTATAGTTCAGGATAAACTAGGAAAGTATTGTAGATTTTTACATATATATATATATATATAAGTGAATCCATCATTGTGAAAGTGTTGAGGATGAGCAATTAGCACCCCTATAATTTTATTGTTATTGTACTTGCAAATTTTTTTTTAAAAATCAAGTGTGATATTGTTTTGTGTCACACAGGAAGGAAATTTATTCTGTATTTTCTTTCATCCTATGAAGATGGTGATCAATTTCTCATTGATTGATTCTGATTGATAATCACGTTCTGGTGCAGTTCCACAAGATATGCTTTTGTTATCTGGATGATATTGACATGCATGCATACAACAGAAGTAAAAGTGATTTATTTCCTAGGTAATCTTTGCTCAATACATCAGATGTACAATAGTACTTTTCTCGTTGTTCTAGTAAAATGATGTGTATCTTTGACTTTTCCTTGACTATATCTCTCTTCACGTGCTGAGTTCTTGGCCTTCTATAGCCTTCTCAACTGCTATCTCTACACCATGGCATTCGTTTATTCTCCCTCCAAGAACGCACATAAAGGTAGGATGATAGTCTGAGTATCCTAGAGAGTAAGGTCTGTGGTTGGGTGGGTCTGTGGATGTTACGTTTTGGTAATATGGCAAAGACACAGTTAGATTTATAGACAAAATGATGGCACACACAGATTAATTGGACAAATGGGATTAGGCCTTTCCTTTTACTTTTTTACTTTTCATCTTTTTTTCAAAACACTTGTTGTCGCAGCTATGTTTATTTATTCATTCTTTTATTAGATCCATGGATTGGATTTTGATTAATGTTACTAGCAGTCATTATATTTCTCTTGTTTCACAGCATATAAACATGTTTACATGGAAGGTGTCATGGTATAGTGGTTCATTCACTTAACTCTCAATGCAACGGTTGAGGGTTCAAATCGCAGCCCGGCTCTAGCGTCTTTTGGCAAGACATTAATCCACATCTGCCTCTCTCCACCCAGGTGTTAAATGGGTACCTGGCAGGATTTATTCTTTGAAATGCACTATGCGGTGATTACGGCTGCCGGAGATAAAGCCAGGGTAATGATATCCAAACCTATGGATGCACATAGGGACGTTATGTCATGACGTGATATGAGCTATACAAGAACGGTTTATCATTATTAATTTACAGCTATATTGATTGTTATTGACTGCTACCTCATTTAAACACATCAACTCTAATTTATATATTTATTTATGTATTTATTTATTTATATACTGATTTTTTTGGTTTCTTCTTTCTGTTCTAGATACCTATTTCAAGGATAATCCAACATTCTCCATGCTGAATGAATCAGAAGATGAACTCATCTATGGGTAAGTCTTAACTAATTTCCCCGCTTATCAATACCGTTTGATGTTGAAGAAGATCGAGGTAAAAAAAAATTATATCACAGGCCAGAATGTAAATACCAGTGTCACCAGATTTATTGAAAGTCATGTTCAGCTCTGTTTGCAAGCTTTGTATGAATTTCTGTGAGATCGCTATGTGAGGGACTTCTTTGGAGGATGGATTGTAGAGATTGAGCCATGTTTTGGCTTTCCTTTCCAGTGTTTAAAGTAAAATACATTATCTTTGGAAATCATAGACCAATCGTCAGAAAATCTAGCCCATGTATCTTTTGGTTCAAGTTAAACAAAATGACACCATATTCAGTTTATTCATTTCAATTTCGATTTTTGCTTCTCTTACTTAATATTCTCTTTCAATTCTTGATAGGAGTGACAGTGAAGACGGCGTCCATACGTCGCTGACAGGCAACAACAGACATTTGGCCAACGAGGAGGAGTGATAGAAGTTCTTCCGGTCCTGAAAAGATGCCATCCAAAGTTTTGATACGTCCCTTTTAACAAGTAAAGCTGATAGCAAGCACAAGGCATTGTTAGTGTTCACACACACACTCTTGCTTAGAATTCAGCATTTCAAGAATTTTCACCTCATGATTGTAAGAGAAAGTTGAATTCTGATAAAATGAAAAATTTGATGAAAGAAGAATTTATGCACTTTCTTCATATTTTTATTCCTTTGTAAGAAAATTATCGTAGTGGCAGTGTCATATGAAAAGGATTGTCCTTGATTTGCCGTCTTATTCCAAAAATAACGAATGATACCTGTAGTATACAACTTTGGACCAAATTTTGATGCTACTTGATGTGTAGTCCCATATACCCATATTGGTGTGCAGTGCTTCTCATTTTAAGTAACTTTCAGCAAGATTGAGTCAATTTGTTATCATTTTGATGGTTCCAAAACCTTTCATACTCAATCATCCTTATGTACTTTATAAGCAACCTACATGTTCATTTACCTAAAAACTTTTAGAAGGTTTCTTTATCAATACAGTCACATGACCAGTACTAGACTTCAGCTTTAATCACTCCCAATGGGATGGCCCTTTGAATATTCAGTCACCATGGAAACTATCGGACAAAGCCAGTTTCACTGCAGTCCTGAAAGTCACATTTCTCCAAGTCAAGCATTAATTTATTCTCATTAAAATAGTGAGGGATTTGCCCCCTACTACCTCGGAGATGATGTAAAGTTACAGGTTCTTTGGTTGCTAATTGAGAAGCATGTACTTGCTGTTTTACTATCCTTTAAGATAAGGAATAATTGATGAGTAGAATATCAGATAGAATAAGAAACACCTTGGAAAGGCTTTAATATTGCTGAAATTGTGTACTTACTTTTGGGATTTACTCTATTTGTTGTATTTATATTGGGGAGATGTTCTTTGATTGATATAATTTGTTATTGTCATGCATCCATGTCCTTGGCCTGGAGTATTTGAAATTCACTTGCTATTCACTGAACATTTTGTTCTACATTTGTAGCAGAGGTAATCCTCTAGGGACTGTTTGCAATGAGCCATTTTCCATAGTTCAATTCTAAGAAGTTAAAGAGCACTTTTAATGCATAGCAAGAGGAATAATCAAATTAAGATATAATTTGGGGTAAAATAACTTTTCCTTTTCTGTTGCTTATTAGATCGCTTTATTAAAGTCCATGCAACATGTATGGCTTAGGTATTTGTCTTTCTAGGGTTGGTTGGTTGTTTTTTTCTAATTGTGGTTTCCAATTTGAAAATATTTTGTGCATGTTGTTGTGGAAGAACAGCAAACATTATAACATGAAGAAATATGTTTCTTTAAGATTTATAGGAGTTGTCTGCCTGACGACTTTAAGGAATTCCTTCTGAGATCGAAAAGTGTGTTAAATATATCCTTAAACACATATACTTAACATCCATCTTGTTCTCGAGAGACAAAATAATATGTTGGCACTTCATAATGAACAAAGGGTATCTGAGTTGACATGCTAAGCCATAGCATAACCCTCTCACTTTTTTTTGTTGTTGTTAACTACCCTCTTCTTCGATGACTATAAACTGCCAATTTGTACAATGCATCTCATTGTACTCCAGTTTGGAAGTATTATGCTTCATATATACATAGAGAAAATTTGAGTGATAGTACTGTAGTTAAATAGTCTTCCACTTGTAATTATACTTAGGGAAGAGTGTGAATATTCAAAAACTTTACTGAGACCAATAGCTTGTTGGTTTGATACCTGCATTGCATCGGGGGGGGGGGGGGGGGGGCTGGGGGCTGGGAAGGGGCTGGGAAGGAAGGACTGGGAAGAAGGTTCGTCTTCATTCTTATCAATTTATGTTAAGATTGTTGAGGGCTATATCTCACTTTGTGAAGCATTGAAGAATAATTTGGTCAAAGTAGAAAGCTTGTTTTCAAGTTCATCATATTACTGTCAGTAGTTTTGCGTATGATATGAGTTGAGATGTAATGAGTTGAGATGGGTCCATGTTGCCTGACATAGAGTCTCACTCACAGTGAAACGAGTTCAGCTTGCAGAGTCTCATTCACTCACAGTGAAACGAGTTCAGCTTGCAGAGTCTCATTCACTCACAGTGAAACGAGTTCAGCTTGCAGAGTCTCATTCACTCACAGTGAAACGAGTTCAGCTTGCAGAGTCTCATTCACTCACAGTGAAACGAGTTCAGCTTGCAGAGTCTCATTCACTCACAGTGAAACGAGTTCAGCTTGCAGAGTCTCATTCACTCACAGTGAAACGAGTTCAGCTTGCAGAGTCTCATTCACTCACAGTGAAACGAGTTCAGCTTGCAGAGTCTCATTCACTCACAGTGAAACGAGTTCAGCTTGCAGAGTCTCATTCACTCACAGTGAAACGAGTTCAGCTTGCAGAGTCTCATTCACTCACAGTGAAACGAGTTCAGCTTGCAGAGTCTCATTCACTCACAGTGAAACGAGTTCAGCTTGCAGAGTCTCATTCACTCAAAGTGAAACAAATTCATCTTGCCTTTAGTTATGACAATGACCTGTCTGTCGATACTCTGCTCAAGTGTAGCTTTACTCCTGCGAGTTATTCTTTAAACAAAATTGTTTCTGCTCACAGACTGTAGTCTTTCTTTACTTCCTGGATTTACAAGATATTATCTTGTTACCTTGGCAACCAAATTCCAATGAAGACATATTGGATTATATTTAGGATTAGGCCCAAGTACTGGCATGTAATTTCAGAGTGAATTGTACATGTATGCAGCTATTAGGTATCAAAATACTTCTCATATCTGTACAATTTTTAATATTTAATTTCATCTCTCATTCTGTAGACCTGTGCAGAGTAAATTGCTGATAATAATAATAATAATGATTCATATGATGTATAATAAAAGTGAGTGTAGGAGGTCTGATTTTCTGCATGTAGTCCATTGTTAACATTGATGTTGCCCCTTTCTTACCCCTCTCCCCCTCAAGTCATTCTACGAGTTATGGCTAATTTGCCTAACTATGTCAAGCCAAAGATGAGGACATCAAAGGATGGTTCCTATTCATAATGTTGAATGTTTTAATTAACGTGCAAATATGATTACTGAACTGAGAGGTAAAACATACTTGCAAGGCCAAACTATTGTATGTTATTTATTTTGTTACCATCTACTTTGTAGGTGCACAAGGGAAATTTTGTTTTATCTATTCCTGACCTTCTTAAACCTTTATTTGATACAATACATTGGCAAAAATTTGGATGGTGATCCATGTGAAAGTCATTTCTTTTGTTCATTCCTACTTTTAAGCAAGAACAACCGAGAAATGCTATAAATTGGTTCATTGTACATGTATTTATTATGATTATTGCTCTTTTAATAGAAAGAAAATGAAAAGTACTTTTAAAACAGATTCATGCTAAAGTTGGTATTCCTTCTGCTCTTGTACTAGTAGTAATGATGAACAGTGTTGTAACATTAAGTTCCTTTGGACCAAAAAGGGTTTATTTATATGGTTTGTGTGTTTTTGTTGTTTCATCAAGGTAAAAACAACAATCCGATGTAGATGATTTTGTGTTCAGCCTTTGCAGCATGTAAGTGTGTAAGCTTGTAGAATCTTTGTGTATATATTTGCTTAATTGTCATGCAGGCTACCCTTTTTTTGGTTAAGCACAAGATCTGTGTGTGTGTTTTGATTGAGGAGATGATTTTGTTTCATGTTGCACCAAAGTTTTTCTTTCTTTTACTCTCTTATTGTGATAAGGAATATGAAAATGAAAATTGTTTTGCTTCTTGATCTTTCCAAAATGGCTCAATTTTTTTACTATCAATTTTCCAAGATAATGATGCATAAAATTGAAAATGTTTTAATTTGTAATCCCAAGACAAGTGTAAAACAAGAAAGTATGTAGAAATTGTGCGAAGTTTGAGTAAAAAAGGGCTCATAAAATTGGTTTGAAAGATGACATGTCCTTTAATAAGAGTATTATTTTTTAAATTAAGTACATGTACATGTATTTTACTTGATCAAACGCACAATATTTGTAATCTTGAAAGGTGATAACATTTGTAGGGGTTAATTTCTTTCATCTTCAGTTGATGGACAGTATTCTATCAAATTTCCCTGTCTGTCTGTTTCTCTGTCTCAGTCTGTATGTCTCTCTCTCTCTCATAAAAAGAAGTATTCAGTTGACAAGTGCAATATATCTGTTATATAAAAAGGGAATGCCTTTTCTTTCACATATTGTCAATGATAAAATACAAAGGTACTAGCTTTATGCTATAGATTTTAAGATTGATTTATGATAATTATTAGTAAACGAGGGGTGAGTTTTCCCCCACTTTTTTTGCTCTTGGGCTTTTATGTTTGTATTTAGGTTGGAAGTTGTACATATTCATCGGCTGTGCTGGAGGGGAAAAAGCTGCAATTGCCAGAGAATTATTATCTGTATATACTTTGATATGGACTGGTTGGGTATTTTTTATGTTTTAGTTTAATAAGATGTATTGTTTTTCTTTCATGTAGGTAAAAATATATTAGGCGTTCGATATAGGTTCAGGTCATTTACATTGCCAGGGTTTTTTTTTTATATGTTAAGTTGAAATCATAGTGTCATAACAAGTATTATTAAAGGCGACTGCAATGTAGATGCTTGCAGGGATAAATAGGGACTTGATGAAAAGTAATAGCTGTACATGCAAGATTTTTTTTTTTTTTTTTGTAGACAAATCTGTTTTTTAAGAAATAGCCTTCTCGAGAGGTCTGGAGAAAAAAAGAGGAGAGATTATATTCTGTTATTGTATATGTTATTGAGTTTGGTAGATTGTGATATAGATTTGAAATTATTGCCACAGGAATGCTTGGCTTCAAGTGTCATACATTTCACCCAACGCTTCACACTTCATATTAAGTTTAAGAAAGTGATTAGGGGATATGTACACATCCTCACAGTGATTTGTGAAAAACGGGTGAAAATCTTGGTGCAGTCGTACAGTGTAAAGGTGTTCATAAGATATTCATAATGTTAACAGAACGGTGTCATTCTTACCCTTTGCTTCGCACGTTTTGATCACATTGCTTCATCAAGGTCCGTTCACATTTTGCCCTCTTTGTGTCAGAGGAAGTTTTGCAAGACCAAAGCATAAGGTCATTGAAAACATGTTCATGTTTCAATCATTCTCACAAAATCTTGAATTTGAATCGTTGCCCATCACGCTCTTTATCCCCCCTCGTTCTTCCTCTCTTCTTTTCTGTATTTTGCTTTTCATCATTTTACCTTACTAACATAATTATTCTCTCTCTCTCTCTCTATCATTCCATCTTTCTTTTTTACTGCCCTCAATTAACTTGATAATTTGAATGGTAAAGTCAGGCATTAAATTGTAAAAGAATTTACTTATTAGTAAGTTAGGTCTACAGTGTGGAAAATACACTTTATTTTAATTGCCTTTGATTTTAAGTGATCCGATACAGATCCTTATAACTAATTTTTGGTGTGTGTTTAGTACATGTAGTCGTATTCTACCTTGGTTAATCCGTCTGCGAGTTAGCGCTCGTACAAAATGCGAGATTCCAGTCGAGTTTGAATAATTGTCAAATGATTGTCAATAAACAAAAAAGCAGCAGATTTATTTTCATTATTTTGTTCAAATAATATATATTACATTGTTTGTAACAATTACAGAATTGATAACAGTACAATGTAAGATGATGTACATAATAACACTGGAGAAAAGAGATTTAATACAGTACGGTAATAAAGTATGACAAGTACTATTAAACATTTTATGTAGTCCAATCCTTTGGTTGTCTCCTTTTTGTCAATTCATAGCATTTTCTTACATAAGACCTTTTGCAGTTGGTAGAACTGTAGCACATCTATTCTGTTCTACTTTTTAGTTACATACCGTACCAAGTACTAAACAAGCAGGGTGCTACAAAAAATTGTTTTCATTACTCTTGCCCAAACAGGCTGGTAAATTCTGGAATTTCCTGCTCACACACCAAATTCAATTCAATGCCGATCTTTCTATACAGAGGGGTTGGCCTTTTATAAACTGAATTTGTAAATTGTGTGTTCAAATTAATGTGGATTTGCCTTTAATGTGTTCGCCTGTGGTTCCCCATAGTATAGAAAATGTTTGCTTGTAAATATTCATAATCGACTTTCCAGATCGGGCTAGATATATACAGAACGACATTTTTTCTTTTACGCCAGACCTTCAAAATTCGGGGGAGGGGGGTCCATTTTCCCTCAATTCCCGGACAAGAAAAAAAAAAAACGGGTCTTCATTCCAAAAGGGGGCACAATCGAGAAAATGGTGGATGCATACTTTTCCAAGGGGGGGGGGGGCACTTCCGGCCCGTGTCCCCCCCCCTGAATCCGCCAATGATATCACCTGATGAATTTGAAAGATGACGGTCTCGTACACATGCGTTAATTATTTTGGACATAAGTTTTGCAGCAGGCATTAATGGTAGTGAACCTAATTCAAATTCCAGAGAAAATACATCTTGAAAAAATATCTAAAAATTGATTTTAATGGTGAATTACTTTTTGAAATGTCGAAAAAACTGCCTTGATATAATTTGCACTTAAGAAAGTTATCATGTTAAAGGCATGTTTAAGACATATCTATTAAATATAATAACATTAACGATTGGCGTAGCTAATCATACAATGCTGACGGTGAAAAATGACTTTGTCGCATGCTTGTGACATTTTTATATTACAAAAAAGTTATTTCAGCGGTCCACGTCCATCCATCATGATAGACAATGAGAATCACATATAATATATCTTTATTTTTTTTATATTTTTTTTAAATTTATTTTTATTCTATTTCTTTATTTCTTTATTTCTTTATTATTATTATTATTATTTTTTTTTTTTTTGGGGGGGGGGGGTTGTTTCATTCAAAATGCTATAACCTTCTAAGGAAATAAAAGATGTAGGCCCGTATTCTCGAAAGCCACCTTACCTTTTGGAAAAGTTTAATCACCGTATGAAATTTTTTGTCAACCATTTCTTTTAATGGGACTGTCACCCCCCTCCACACCGGCAACGCCCCTGGCAGAGTCTATCTGTTGCGACTAGCGACTCTTTCCCACATGAAAAGATGCCACTCCCATGATAATTGCTATAAACAATTTCTACGGCGATACTATGAAGTACTCCTCAATTAATTGAATTATTGATTGCCATCGTCCCGAATTACAAATGAAGTGGTTTAAACTTAGACCCATGTTCTAAGACATCGATTTACGGTGTCACTCTGAAGGATAGAACAAAACGTAGTCAAAGTGCAGCCAAACACAATTATTAACATAACTTTGAAGCTCTCCTTTATTCTTGCCATTTTAAAAGTGTTTTTATTTATTTTTAAGTATATTCTCGGGTCTCGGGAGTTTCCATGCGCAATGCGTAACATTTCGCTTACCGTGATCGGACACTGTGGAATTCCCATGTGTACAAACCTCGTATCACTATGAACACGGTGACAAAGAGAGCGGACAATTTATGCAGCTCCTCATTGTACCCTCCACAATAGCTCTAGCAAACAAAAGGACATCCCTTCACTGCTATTATGTGACACCTGTTCTACATATTTTTACAGGATAGCAATGAATGGATGTTCTTTTGTTAACCAGTGCAATTGTGAAGGGTACAATGAGGAGCAGCATAAATTGTCCGCTTCTTTGTTCGTCATGTTCATAGTGTATGCAGCAAAACTCGTGGCTCACATGGAAATTACTTGTAGCTTGTCCCCAAGCGTCATGGTTCGGGTGAGGGAAATTTATCAGGATGAGCTTTCTTTATTTGACGGTACTTCTGAAGTTGGTAGAGAGTGTGTGTGTGCATTACAACAAAAGATTGGCGGCTATTAATAAAATCCGTTATCGGGTAAAATATCGTATGGTGTCGAATTCCCTACGAGAGCCCAATGGCCTTACAAGTAAAGCACGAATCATTTTGTTCATAATTTCATATACCAGGAGTATCATGACTCCGGGCCATTTCTTTCTCCACATGTGTATAAACTCTTATTTTGACGAAGCTTATCGAGTGCCGTCCACACACACACACACACACACACACACAAGCACACACACGTTTACATGGCTTTACTTCCGAGGACAACTATTGTTCCTCTATTGTTACTCGTCCTCGGACAGTCGACGGAATAAGGCATAAATTCATTGTTCGACGTTCGAGGACTATTGTCCGGCTTCCGAGGACTATTGTTGTCATGATTTTTTTTTGTTCTCTGTCCGAAAATGTCCTCGGACATAATGCTAAACAAACGCACACACACACACACACACACACATGTTTACATTGCTTTACTTCCGAGGACAAGTATTGTTCCTCTATTGTTCCTCCGTTCTCGCACAGTCGACGGAATAAGGCACAAATTCATTGTTCGACGTTCGAGGACTATTGTCCGGCTTCCGAGGACCATTGTTCTCATGATTTCTTTTTTTGTTCTCTGTCCGAAAATGTCCTCGGACATACGGCTAAACACGCCCACACACACACACACACACACATATACAGCCATGGAAAAAAAATTATTAGACCAATAATGGTTACTGATAGTGTTATATTTGTGGTAAGAAGGAAATAAAAGATCATAAAAACAAGGTACAATTGCTGGAATTTGTTATTCATTCATTTAAATACAAAGCCAAATCATTTTCATTAGTTTGTATGCATATTATGGTACATTTATTACAGAAGCTTGGTCTAATAATTTTTTCCAGGGCTGTATATATTTTTTGTTTTGAATAATATTTTATTGCTTCCTCACAAGATCAATATTACATTTCAAGAAACAATCATGGTAAGTCACATATAAATTAATTTGCATATACAAGGAAACTTCATGAAATACATTAATATCAGTAAAAAATACAGAATTCTCTGAGATTATCCATGATTAAACAGGATGATTTTTCGATGAAAGGAAAAAAATACAATGCATCAATCGTTACACATAGATATATAGTAATAATAAAAAGAGCTTTTTGTTTCAAGTAATGTTTTATTCCTTCGTCTATAGAAAGATACATTAATATCACATTAAATCATATAATATTCAGACAAAAAGGAACTAAAGAACAAAGTTTACAGCATATATTTAATAGATATGTCTTTAACATGATAACATTATATCAAGGCAGTTTTTTCGACATATATATATACGTCTTCTTATCCATGGCACTTTGTATCTTGGCCCAGAACTGTTCCCATAATGCAACCGTGATGAAGTCGTTCCCTGGGTCATGTGTCATCATAAATAAGAAAACCACTCATCCCATTTTATTTATTTTTTCTTAACCTACAGCCCAGTGTGTACCTGTGGGTTTCTGTCTAAACCCCGTTGCTCGCGTGACGCAATACATCATTTGTCCGACGAAGGACATCGTCTGCCACTGATGCGGTCATTAACGCGCCATGTGAGGGGAACATTGTACAAAAAGTAAATGACACATGCACAGTGGACTGGCATATGGGCTAATTTACTGCACAGGACTCAACAGTTCATGTAATAACGCAATCGAAATGACTCCTCGACGTGTGCAACAGGCATACATATTTCAAAACAACTGGACGTAAACTTCCTTAAAAATAACAGACTCGATCCATACACAAGATACCACCAGGGTAACAAGTTTATATTCATCACGTATAACCCGCAAATCCCTTTATATCGGGCAGCTCCCTCTGTCGATTCCTAATGATCCTCGACGGCCCGTTTGTCGGAAGCACAGTCGCAGGAGGGTCCTGCCACGCCACCGCTTTGGCAGATGCGCTGGGTCCCTTATCTCCCATGCTGGTTTGAGCGGACGGGAGGAAGGGCAGCGGAGACTGCGATCGCCCCTGGGGTTGGGGTGCAGTCAGGGGGCGCTGGTGGGGGTGATGATGGTAGTGATGCGGACGTGAGCGGCGTAGCGCTTGGTGTCTGTTGCCATGGTAATGAATATGTTGGGCGTAATGGTGTTGAGGATGCGTTGCGGAGGGGACGGAGGATGACATGCCCCCTGGAAGATAACGGGAGGAGTGACGATGGAGTTGGGAGGGGAGAGTGCATCCGCTACCAAGTCGATGAATAGGGAAGGCATCTGAGGAAAGAACGAATTATAGTTTGTGAAGAGTATGACAACTAAGTGTTTAGAATATTTCCAAGCTGAGTAACACTACTTTGTAAATATAACGCTGGGAACAGACCTTCGGCTGTCGATGATTCAGTGATGATTCAGTCGATGTTTTTGTTGTAATCATTAGATATTAGGGAATGATTTTAAGTGTGCTCTTGTTTTTATCTCCTGTCTGCCCCATCTCTTTCCCTTTACATGCCTTATCTTTCTTTTAAAAGAAGAGACAGAGGAATCATAAAGTACTTACTGTGCGGCTGGTAGGGTGTATTAAGTTGGTCGAGCTGGGTGTCCTTAGGAGACTCTTTGTCAGAGACATTCGCCGAAGGGTCTTCCGTTCCACTCTTTGTGTCTGAGCTCTCTATGTTGACAGCTGGGACAGTTTTGGCGCGTTCCAAACCCCGTTTGGTGTAAACCATTTTCTCACCTCCATGGAACGAATGTCTCTTGCCAGGTATTTGGGCGGCATTCCGCCCGGCAGATCGCCCAACTAATTTATCCGCCGCTGTGATCTTCCCGTTGACTATGAATATGCAAGTATTGTTCTGCAAGGGAGATGCATATTTGGGGCTTGGGACAGTGCTAGGTTTGGCGGGAAAGGAGTTGTGGACTCGCCGAGGGAGCTGCGAGGTAGTTTTGTCGTCTGACACTTTGCGAAGGTTTTTCGCTTTACTTTTAGGTGCATCGCCGGTGTCCATTTTGCTTTCAGTTGAATTCATGTCGCTTCCCTCACTATTTGTACTCTTGATGCTCTTGTTTTTACTCTGGTCCCTTGTACTTTCGTCACTGTTCTTGGAAGTGGTTTGTAATTTGTTCCAAGCTTTTCGCATGTCATCCTGAATTTCTCTTTTCGTTGGAGACGTAATATGGTTGTTCGGGGTTTTCTCAATGGGGGAATTCATGCTCTCGAGTTTCAATCGTTCGCTTTTGAGTTTGCTTTCCATTTCAAAGTTCAGTTCCTTCGCCGCAATGCTTCTCGTACCTCGCCCGCTGATTGGACGACGAAGCGCAAGATCGGGAGAAGGCTTGCCTTCATGTTCCGCCTCCATTGCATCGCCACCGCCCATCCCCGTTAACACGCTCACCATCTCGCTCCGATCGCTATCAAGGGCAGTCGCGTTACCATGGTAACTTTCCGGGTAGCCCCACCCCATTGCAATTCGCTTAGCCAGTAGACAGTAGGCAGCGTTTTCAGGGGTGGGTCTATTCTCTTGCACGCACTCCATAAGTATGTCCTCCTGATGACCGCATTGAACCAGGGCTTTGATGATGTGCTTATCCACTGGAGTTCTTGAGGTGGAGTCCTCGAAGCGGGAAGGATAGAGACGCCGCGAGTATCCCCTCTTCATCCATGGATGCCTCATGATATCAGGAAGTTTGATGCGGTCCTGTTTCTTCGGTTCTAAGAGCCTTCTGAGAAGGTCCCGGCAATCTGGTGGTGAGCAAATGAAACTTTGGAAATAGTTACTTTACAAAGGTTACAAAAAAGGGGCAAAGATTCGCGTCGAATCCGAACGTGTTTACACTGAAGTAGCATTACTTTATTTTCGCTAAAGTAGATTTTCTTAGTTTACAATGAACTTGTTGCTCAAGATCAGAGAGAAAAATATGATGAATCCCTATGATGGAAATAAAAACTGGGACATGAAACATATTATGTAGAAAAGACTACGACCACAAAAACAAGGAAAAAAGAAAACACAGCAGTGCGGAACCCATGGGATGAGGTTACAAAACTACTTTCCGCCTGGACCGTGGATACAAAATATAGTTAATGAAAATAATTTACACATTGGAAAAAACAATGATAATTTTGCTCTCAATTTACCTTTGGTGAGAGTATCTGGTATGGTGGCGCCCTGCATGATCCTTGAGTGTAGCTTACTCATGTTGTTGGGAGGGTCCACCACGAATGGGAGCTCCCCAGTCAACATGGCGTACATGTTTACCCCTCTGACGAATAGAAAAATAAC
The DNA here is from genome assembly GCA_025617745.1 of Heliocidaris erythrogramma. NCBI lineage: Eukaryota > Metazoa > Echinodermata > Echinoidea > Camarodonta > Echinometridae > Heliocidaris > Heliocidaris erythrogramma. The sequence goes on along the minus strand of CM046858.1, from coordinate 27,540,822 downwards.
AAGGTTAAGGGTTAAGGGTTAAAACGGAATAGGCAAATCCTCAGTATAAAAACACAAAAATGAGTCCCCGCCCTTTTCAAATTTTCGACTGACAAAGTACTTGAAAATGTAATTTTGTGCTAAATTAACACCGAGAAATTGTGATATAAACGCTTTTTCTTTTCCTTTGTTTTTTTCTTGCTCGCAAGATCTTTTTCTACAATATATGCCCCCCGCCCCCTCGTTTACGAAATCCTGCATATGCCCCTTTTATACTTACACACTCCATATATCGACAGCTGGGCCGTAGCATGAGTTACTGAAGATCTCGGGGGCAACGTAGGCTGGAGAGCCGCATTGCGTCCGTAGGAATCCGTCGTATCCAAGAATATTACTTAGTCCGAAATCTAAAGAGAAAGAAATCGTCTCATTCAATGGAGGGGAATCAGACTGGCTCTGTCAATAGACCTGTTCACAAATATATTCAAATGTTACGCATACTTTTAAAACAAAGGTTGTTCTTGCCAACCTGAATGCTTGCCAGGGCTTGTCAGACATAGCAACAAGTAATGTTGCAAACTGAATTCCAAGTATTGTATAGTTCATTCATTGATAACAGGAAAGAAACATCCATAAATTTGAATAACTTTGTAAACAGGTCTATTGGCATGATGTATGATATCGTTGATCCGACATTTGATCGTGCAAAATTGCATAGGGCTTCAATTCCTCGACGATAGACTTTATAACCTCGGTGGGATTAGGGTTGCGATTGGGTGTCAGGTTAAGTTTAGATTTAAGATGAAGATTTAGGGGAGCGTTCCATCAAGCGTTTTGTCAGTGATTTTTACTGACAAATTTGCTCTCAGCCAATCAGATGCAAGGATTTCAGTAGCTTATAACAGTTGTCGGTAAAAATCACTGACAAAACGCTTGATGAAACGCTCCATATGGTCCAGGGTTGAAGTAAGGAATTCGGATCAAGTATAGCAATTATCGTTTGATCGTGTGTCGTACAACCACAAATCAATCCCGTTTATAAAAAAAAATCCTACCTGGAAATATAAAAATCGATCCGTGACATCAACTTCTTTCAAGGGCGTCGATATACTATTTCAAATTGCGTCGGATGTCGCCAGGGGCCTGGGAGCCGTGGGTGCGGGGTGCTGCAGCACCCCCTGCAATTTTTTGAGGGGGTGTACAGCACCCCCTAGAAGGCTAAGGATGCTGGGGGTGCTGGGGGTGCTGTAGCTAAAAAGTAGTTAAAAGAGACCCTAAAACGCTGAGGACCTTTTGCTTTTTGCTTGTCAGGGATTTTTGGACTTAAAAAGAGAAACCAAAATGCTGAGGACCTTTTTTTTTTTTTGCTCACAGCACCCCCAGTAACAAAATCGTTCCCAGGTGCCTGGATGTCGCAGACCAAAGCTAATAACACGTCTGCCGAAAGCTTTTCAAACTACCCAAACATTTCGAAGGTGTTCTCCATTTGCCTACAACATACATGTACAACAAAGAGCTCCTCGAATTTTTCACATTCGCATATAGGATTGATAACAAATTTTATAATACGAAATTTAAGAAAAAAGGTCCTCAAAGTTTTCCTTTGCCGACTTCGGTTGAAAATCTCTAAACATTAATCTGCCGACAAAAAAAGTTATATTAACCCATTCAACGCTCTGAATTTATTTATTGCAGAGAAAAAATAGGAAAATGATCTCAGCAAAACTGAATGATACAGCCAATAATTTCATGCCGAAGTTGCAACTGACATCGTTATTTAAGTATGCATTTTCCCCTCGCACAAATCACATTAAATTGAAATATAACTGCACTTAAACGGAAACAGAAGTAATTCATTATCTTTACAAATCTTACCAATTACTTTTAGATTCTGGTCGTTATCCAGAAGAAAGTTTTCGATCTTGATATCCCTGCAATGGCAAAACAAATTGTTGATAAAAGGGAATAACGTATCACAAGCATGATAAAGATAATAATGATAACTATTGTGTACCGTTTCTCTATGTGCTTCCAGAATTATTACCCTGACGTGTAGCAGCCACTATTTTAATCATCTCACCCGGTATACCCACTTACACTTATCTGGGCCGAAAGAGGCAAAGTCAGATAGTTTGCCTTGTCGAGGGTGACGGGCAAGGATTCGAACCCTCACCCTCTTGGCTGAAAATCAAGTGACTAAACCACGCTTTTCTCCTTTTCATAGAAAGTTTCTTTATTTTCATGTATTTGTTTTTTCACTCATCGCTTTCCATCATCTACTTTGTTTTTGTTTAGGAAGTGTCCCGACTGTTCATTAGGATAGTAGGATAAAGTGTACCAACTTTTAAATAGATGATCGAATAATGAAAATAATTTAGTCAATTTAATGATTGTATCAACGTGTAATGATTGTAGCAAAGTCGAAAGAGTTCTGTATTTTGCACTTATTTTATAAGTTATCCACATTAACATGGAATCTAATACCCTCACAAAATGATGACATACGTTAAAAAGGAAATAATACTGAATATGCACACACTACGCATCCTCCCCTTCTATCTACATTTTGAACAAAAGGCATCTGAAAATTCGATATGTTTTTTTCTCTTGTCTGTTTTTTTTTTAAATTGTAACCCTTTTCGAAATCCCGGATCCGTCGTTGTATAAAACTATACGAACCTGTGGATGACGTCGAGATGATGCATGTGATCGACGGCGGTGACGAGTTGCCTGATATAGTGCCTCGTCTCCCTCTCACTCAACTTCCTCCTCTTACACAGGAACGACATGAACGTCCCACCCTCTGCGAGCTCCATAACCAGGTAGTAATTACTAGCCGTCTCGAGGACCTAAATGGAGAAAATAGTTCGAGAATTATGGTACCTATAAATAATTCGACAATAGTTCAAAAATAGCTCTAAAAGAGCTCATAACGGTAGTAAATTTTATCATAGCCTAGACAGTGACGTGGTGTAGGTCCAGCCATTTAAGGTACTTCATACCTTTTGCAGCCCTAATCTTTTTTAAGTTGCGTGAGTATGCGATAGAATACAAAAGGATTATAATTGGAAAACTTGCGCGGATTTGAAAAGAATTATAATTTCAATTTGCTTTTAAGTAAGTAATAATAACAATTTGGTTACAGTTTATTTTTTTCGACTCGACAAATATCGCGTAATTATTTTAATTACTTTTTTACCGTTACAAGTACATGTACTTGCGTTGATTTCTGAATAGCTCCCATATGCGACAAAAGCTAGATCTTCTTTTCTTACAAAGAAGTTATAGAACTTGTGACATTGAAATTTCATAGACAGTGTCTCCAGGAAGTCTACTAAACCTGGGCACAGTTTCGCGGATTTTTTGTGTAAGTATGCAAAAGGGAATTAAGTATCATTAAGGGAGCACGGGTGTTATTGGGCGTATTGGTCTGTTTAACTTATACTGTTAAAAACAGTGTTTATTAACGCCCTTCTGACTCTAAGCTGAAATGTGAGGATACGAAGACATTTAAAAAATTGATAGATCAGAAATTAACAGAGGTTTATAATTCTGAAGCTTGAAATGGTTTGTCATTCAGTTTTATTTCAGTTCAGTTTCATTACCGAAATTACGAAACGTATTTTATATCTCGAAATTACGAACCCTCTTTCGTTCTCTATTAATTACCTCATCTCATTTTACAATTACAAGCCCAATCCCAGTTCGAATTAGTAATTTTAGATAAACGAACCTTCGAATAAATGAATCTTCGAATAAAGGAATTTATGGATAAATGAATCTTTGGAAGAACGAACTTTCGGAAAAACAAGCTGTAACCAATATTGTTTTTACCTCGTATAGTCGAGCGATGTTGGCATGGTGCATCTTCTGAAGAACGGTTGCCTCTCTGCGTAGATTCTTGCGGACGTAGTCTCGGTTGGCTATCAACTTCTTATTAATTACCTTCACAGCAACCTGGTAAATAAAAAAGATGCTTTTATTGCCTCATTATCAACAGAGATATTGTAAAGTCGATTCTAGGACAACCGCCCCAGTAATCCTGGACTATTACCAGTGGAAAACTATCCCCGGTAAACTATCCCTGATGACAATAACCCCCGGACAACTAACCATAATTTGATTACCCCTACATAGATTTCAGAGGGTATTTTGAGTATTTTAGGGAGAAATTTGTTCTATAATGGTAGTTGTCCGGGGCAAATGTCCTAGGGGATGAAAACCGGGGTATAGGGTTAGGCGTCCGGGGTGGTCGTTCTGATACACATATTATATTCTTTTGCCTTCATCATGACAAAATATTTCTCGAAAAATACATACAGGGTGTTTCAGTAAAAGAAACAAGGAACGTTGGACATTAGCTTGTTACGTGCCCGCAAGGTACTAATATTACCCTGCTTCAAGCCAAGCGGCATTCAAGGAATCCTTTTCCTTATAGGAAGGTTGGGCATCATCGTGGTTGAGGAAACCACCATTCACTCCGCACAGAAGCGTTTCATTGAGTTACACGCATTGGTCTCCTCATTCCCCGTCCATAGAGTATGCACTTTATTTTTGCGTGCAAACGAACGAGTGGTTTCCTCAACCACGATATAACCGAATATTGTCCATTTACTACGCCTGGGTTCAGGGTTGCAAATGTGGATCAATGCCTAGAGGAAGTACATGTACCTTAATTTAGCCAACTGAGAGCAGCGGCTGGGAATCAAAATGTATTTAGAACTATATTCAGGCAAGTGACGTCAGCCCCCCCCCCCCCCCCCCCCACACACACACGCACGCATATACTTCCCTGGTGAAAACGTACCCTTACGTAGTGGCACTCGGACATAGTCTTGAGTTCTGGCAAGAAATTGCTTTTCGAGAAAAACTGACTTCTTTATTATTTGTTTTTCCTTATCAGCTATCATAGATTTCTACCATATTTGTCTGTTGTCATTACGCTTCTTTTAATTTGGTAAGAACTTACTTTCCATCATTACCAGATACCATAAGTCAAGAATACATTTGAAGAAACATGCACCCTTTCCTTGAACCTTTTGTTCCACGTCCTATATCTTACTCACCCCCTCACACCCAGTATACAGCCTTCATCTGTGGTTAACATTCGTTTAGCAGACAACACATCAACTTACACCGTGTCAGCTATCGATCATATCGATCGTGATGGGAGAACATTTTTTTTCCCATAAATCTGAATTCAAGCGTGCATGGCTTATTAATATTTTAAAGAGTGTGTTACAAACATTATTTGTCACTGATGCATTTGTAATGTTAAATGATAATAAGGGTGAATGTTTTTTCAGCTCTATTAATTTATTTGCTTATCTACGATTTAGATATTTTTTCAAAGTAATGAGCCGGACTACTTATATGCCTGTCATTAAACATAGATGCACCGAAAATCCTGACTGTCTTTCTCTATCCCCTTTTATTTTGTCTCAAGGACGCACATGTTTATGAAGTCATCCCAAAATCAATGGCGTACCATAAAAATAGAGAATGATTTTGTAAACACTTCTAGCATTTCTTTATAACCATAACGTAATGCCCCAATGTTAACATTTTGAAACAGGTTTTTTTTTATCGAGAATCATCTTTCTAATGGCAATTTGTTGATATCTCTACTAAAGCGTTCAAGAACTTAAAGTGCCATTCTACTTGACGACGTGACGACATATTTCATCTTGTCAAGTCGACTTAATATCCATAACATGTCGACATGTAAAGATATTTAACTTACCATGTCAACCTTATCAACTTTTATTAGTCGACATGGCGAAATAAATTATCTTGCCAAGTTGACTTCACAAAAAGTTCATGTCGCCATGGTGATATGAATTATCATGCCAAGTCGCCAAGTTAAAGTGCCATTCTACTTGACGACATGACGACATATTTCATCTTGTCAAGTCGACTTAATATATATAACATGTCGATATGTAAAGATATTTAACTTACCATGTCAACCTTATCAACTTTTATTAGTCGACATGGCGAAATAAATTATCTAGCCAAGTTGACTTCAAAAAAAAGTTCATGTCGTCATGGTGATATGAATTATCTTGCCAAGTCGACAAGTTAAAGTGCCATTCTACTTGGCGACATGACGAAATATTCAGTGCCGTCACCAGCTTTTTTCAAGGGGGGGGGGGGGGTGCCTTTTGGAAAAAAAATTACCAACTCCACTTAGGGTCTACAGGGGCGGATCCAGGATTGAGTATAAGAGGGGCACACAAATGAAGGTTTGTCAAAAGGTACACCCGTATTTTGGTCTCGCCAGCTTCTCGAAAAGTCGCTCAGCACTTGGGGGGGGGGGGGGGGGGGGGGGGGGTTGGGTGTTGTGGCGACAAAAAAAAAATCGCCAGACCTTCAAAATTCGCTCAGTGGAGGGGGGGGGGGGTTATGAGGGTCCAGTTTCCCTCCATAGGTCCCTGACAAGCAACGGATTTTTTGTTGTTGTTGTTGTTGTTGTTGTTGTTGGTCTAGAGGGGGGTGCGTTCACACCCTCCGCAACCCCCCCCCCCCCCCCCTGGCGACGCCCATGAGATATTTCATCTTGTCAAGTCGGCTTAATATCCATATCACGTCGACATGTAAAGATATTTAACTTACCATGTCGACTTATTAATTTCGATAACGTCGACATGTCGACATAACCATAATTTGATTACCCCTAGATAGTTTTCTGAGGGTATTTTGAGTATTTTCAGGGAGAAATGTGTTCTATAATGGTAGTTGTCTGGGGCAAATGTCCTAGGGGATGAAAACCGGGGTAATTGTCCCTAGCGTTAGGCGTCCGGGGTGGTCGTCCTGATACACATAAATTCTTTTGCCTTCATCTTGACAAAAGATTTCTTGAAAATACATACAGGGTGTGTCAGTAAAAGAAACAAGGAACATTGGACATTAGCTTGTTACGTGCCCGCAAGGTACTATTATTACCCTGCTTCAAGCCAAGCGGCATTCAAGAAATCCTTTTCCTTAGGAAGGTTGGGCATTATCGTGGTTGAGGAAACCACCATTCACGCCGCACAGAAGCGTTTCATTGAGTTACACGCATTGGTTTCCTCATTCCCCGTCCATAGAGTATGCACTTTATTTTTGCGTGCAAACGAACGAGTGGTTTCCTCAACCACGATATAGCCGAAGATTGTCCATTTACTACGCCTGGGTTCAGGGTTGCAAATGTGGATCAATGCCTAGAGGAAGTACATGTACCTTAATTTAACCAACTGAGAGCAGCGGCTGGGAATCGAAATGTATTTAGAACTATATTCGGGCAAGTGACGTCAACCCCCCCCCCCCCCCACACACACACACACACACATACACACGCGCATATACTTCCCTGGTGAAATCGTACCCTTACGTTTAAAGCAAGGATGATAAAGTGGCACTCGGACATAGTCTTGAGTTCTGGCAAGAAATTGCTTTTCGAGAAAAACTGACTTCTTTATTATTTGTTTTTCATTATCAGCTATCATAGATTTCTACCCTATTTGTCTTTTGTCATAACGCTTCATTTAATTTGGTAAGAACTTACTTTCCATCATTACCAGATACCAGAAGTCAAGAATACATTTGAAGAAACATGCTACCTTTCCTTGAACCCTTTGTTCCACTTCCTATATCTTACTCACCCCCTCACACCCATTGTACAGCCTTCATCTGTGGTTAACATTCGTTTAGCAGACAACATATCAACGTACACCGTGCCAGCTATCGATCATATCGATCGTGATGGGAGAACATTCTTTTTCCCATAAATCTGAATTCAAGCGTGCATGGCTTATAAATATTTTAAAGCGTGCGTTACAAACATCTGAACATTCTTTGTCGCTGATGCATTTGTAATGTTAAATGATAATAAGGGTGAATGTTTTTTTCAGCTCTATCAATTTATTTGCTTATCTACGATTTAGATATTTTTTTCAAAGTAATGGCCCGGAAAACTTATATGCGTGTCATTAAACATAGATGCACCGTAATTAATGTCTGTCTTTCTCTATCCCCTTTTATTTTGTCTTGTTTATGAAGTCATCCCAAAATCAATGGCGTACCATAAAAAATGAACAATGATTTTTGTAAACACTTCTTCTGGCATTTCTTTGATTGATTTTTAGAAGCTTATTTCTATTATATGCACTTTTTTGCAAAGGAAACAGGCTTATGTAGTAGTAGAATATGTCCATTTTGGAACAGTTACTCGCAAAAAGTGCCCTATAACCATAACGTAATGCCCCAATGTTAACATTTTGAAACAAGTTTTTTTTATCGAGAATCATCTTTCTAATGGCAATTTGTTGATATCTCTACTAAAGCGTTCAAGAACTTAAAGTGCCATTCTACTTGACGACATGACGACATATTTCATCTTGTCAAGTCGACTTAATATCCATAACATGTCGACATGTAAAGATATTTAACTTACCATGTCAACCTTATCAACTTTTATTAGTCGACATGGCGAAATAAATTATCTTGCCAAGTTGACTTCACAAAAAGTTCATGTCGTCATGGTGATATGAATTATCATGCCAAGTCGCCAAGTTAAAGTGCCATTCTACTTGACGACATGAGGACATATTTCATCTTGTCAAGTCGACTTAATATCAATAACATGTCGATATGTAAAGATATTTAACTTACCATTTCGACCTTATGAACTTTTACTAGTCGACATGGCGAAATAAATTATCTAGCCAAGTTGACTTCAAAAAAAGTTCATGTCGCCATGGTGATATGAATTATCTTGCCAAGTAGACAAGTTAAAGTGCCATTCTACTTGGCAACATGACGAAATATTCAGTGCCGTCACCAGCTTTATTTAAGGGGGGTGCCTTTTGGAAAAAAAGACAAAACTTACCAACTCCACTTAGCGTCTACAGGGGCGGATCCAGGATTGAGTATAAGAGGGGGCACACAAATGAAGGTTTGTCAAAAGGTAGACCCGTATTTTTTTGGTCTCGCCAGACCTTCAAAATTCGCTCAGGGGGGGGGGGGGGGGGGGGGGGGGGGTTATGGGGGTCCATGACGATGTCACCCACCCCCCCCCCCCCCCGTAGTACACACCCCTCCCCAGAGAAAAGGATGATGGAACGTTGAACCGAGAGTATTTTTTCCATACCTGTTCCTGAGTTAGAACGTGTGTTCCAAGACGAACTTTGGCGAAAGAGCCTTCGCCAATAACGTCCCCTAAGATGTAGCCCCCAACCTTCTTCCTCACCACCGTGCCTTCCGATCTTCTCCTCCTCTCAGGCTGATGACCAACACTCCCATCTCGACCACCGCCTCCATCACCACGTCCGCCGCCTTCTGTCTTCTTACCCTCATCGCCAGCGACATCGCCGTTAGACGACGCGTCGTCCCGGCCGCAGTTCTGCAGATTGGCGGGTGCGGGGGACATCACGGAATTTAGATGTGGGTTTGGTAGCGCTACGGCAGCGCTAGCCATATTCCATATTCATGATGATAAAGTTCTTGAAAAAAAATTCCCAAGAGCCTCCTTTGGATTTTACTTCATATGTTGCCGAAACATCGTTAAATGTTTCCCTACTCCGGTAGCAATTAAGACGACATCTCTATCAGAGAGCGCATCAGAAAAATCTTTTTCGAATCTGTTGATCTGTTGGAGGGCATTGTTTGACCACCTCTCTGTACACGAAACGTTTTCCTCTATCAAATCCACTTTTCAGATGACGTTTTCTGTTCTCGCAACCATTGCAACATTTCGCTCTTTAAGTACAAAAGTAGACCAAGAACCTCTTTAAGAAGAGCGTTAACATGCTTGAAACTCGCTTGATAACTCACGCAGACTGCAGACCCTGACGATCAACTTTCACTTTTTTTCGTTCCCTTTTGCTCACGCGATACGATCTATACCACAGTGACTGGGGGTTGTTCCTAAGGAAGGGGCACATAACACATCCCTTCACAACCAAAAAAAAAAACGCTGTAACAGGGGTCCTGCCCCACCTCCATCGTACACCCCGTTGAAAGGTATGCATCGATCGATACTTCGCTTTAAAATGGCGATCGATAACCCACTGAACGGCCAATTCGGCTGACTATCCACGGGTACAAAATCTGACAAAAAGGGAAGAACAAAACGCTTTTATAATGGGGCCTGTTCAATACTATAATCACACTCGTTGTTGTTTTTCGCCGTCCCAACCCCCTCCCTCCAGAATCCTGAAATAATCTATTGATAATCTAAACAAACGTACGAGCCAGTAAAGTACTTATTATTCTTCAGCCCAAATTATTCCTTTTCTTTGAATGCAGTAAAAAGGTTGTACATGTAATTATCGAGGGCAGTGGAAAGATGTGCCTTCGAGGCACAGAAATTGGATCCGCTGGAAATTTCTTAGATATCTAGCGCCACTTACGAAGCAACCACTGAAAGCGATATGTAAAGACTATATATATATATATATATATATATATATATATAGTATAGTTACATTACTCGTTACATTTCTGTCAAATGCAATCAAAACGAAAAAATGCAAGGAGGGGGCACCCTAACGAAAAGTTACATTTAACGGAGAAAAGTGATCCAAGGAGCAAAATTATATCTTCGTTCTCAAAACACCCAACGCATTTATAACAATGAATTGTGGTTTCGTGTTTTCGTCGGGGTTTTTTCTCGGTTTTCTTTGGTTTGTTTTGGGTTGGGTTTTTTCGTGATCAAAGCTAGTTGTCTATATTATGTTAAGGAAACCTAGATTATCAACTACACCTGTAGAGGCAACAAACAAATCGAGTACAATGGGGAAATAAAAATCAGGGGTCATCATTTTGTCTTGTTTTCATCTCTCTCTTTCTAATTATCTTCCTTTTACTTTTCTGCCATCATGTTCGGCCCTTTTTTTTTTCTTTCCTTCATTTCCTGTTTCCACCTTCCATCCCGAATCCATATTCTCCACAATCTCTTTCCTCAATTCTAGTTTTTATTTATCTCCTTTTCTTCCTTTCCCTTCTTTTTTATTCTCCTCATGCCTCCTCTTTCACTATTCTCTACTCTCTCTCTCTCTCTTCTTCTTCTTTTCCTTCCTCTATATTTCTGTCTTTCATCATGTCTTCTTGCATTGCATTTCATCATCTCACTATTGCAAAATAGCTGCTGTGTAAATTCAGTGTGCAAAATCAGTGTACAAACGTATCTTCAATCAGGCTTAGTATTGCAATGTATTTCATCATCCCAATTACAAGAATTAAAGTGTAAAAAGTGTATGCAATCTCTGTTTCATATGGAGACCCTGTGGCACAATGGTACTGCATCTGACTCCAGATCAGAAGATTGCGTGTTCGAATCACGTCGGGGTCATCAACTTATTTTTGTTTTCTCAGCAGACAAGATGTGGAGCTTGTTTGCTCCTTCTCCTTCTTTTCCTCCTCCTCCTCCTCCTCCTCCTCCTCTTCCCCCTCCTCCTCTTCCTTTTCCTCCTCTTCCCCTCCTCCTCTTCCCCTCCTCCTTTTCCTCCTCTTCCTCCTTCTCTTCCCCCTCCTCCTTTTCCTCTTCCCCCTCCTTTTCCTCTTCCTCTTCCCCTCCTCCTCCTCCTCGTCTTGCTCCTCCTCCTTTTCCTCCTCCTCTTCCCCTCCTCCTTCTCTTCTCCCTCCTCCTTTTCCTCCTCCTTTTCCTCTTCCCCTCCTCCTCATCCTCGTCTTGCTCCTCCTCCTTTTCTTCCTCTTCCTCTTCCCCTGCTCCTCCTTTTCCTCTTCCTCCTCCTCCTTTCCTCATCTTCCTTTTCCTCCTCCTCCTCTTCCCCTCCTCCTCGCCTTCCTCCTCCTTTTCTTCCTCTTCCTCCTCCTCTCCTCCTCTTCCCCTCCTCCTCTCCTCCTCCTTCTCCTCTTCCTCCTTCTCCTCCTCTTCTTCCTCCTCCTACTTCTTTTCGTCTCCATCTTTCTGTCTTTCTTTCTATGCCTTCTTCTCTAGTTCCTTTTCCACCCCTCAACATAAGAAATTCATTCTTCATCTCTCCGATATCTTCCGAAATATGATCACCAAACAACAGATTACAATTGATCAATTTAATGTCTATCTGATCCATTTTCTACACAAGATTTAGAATGTCCAAACAATTCACATAATGGCATCTCACATTTTTGGACACACTTCTTTACTTTTGTTTGGATTGTACCCCATTACAGCAATATACAAACGTCCTCATAATCAATTGTAATACATGTATGTAAATGAAAAGAAACTTCAAACTCCATTTTGAAGATCGGATAAATAAGTAGTTTTTAAAGGAAAAAAACACACCAATATTTATTGTGGACAAGAAAAAAGAAAGAAAAGAAGATATGATGATGGAAAGAGGACTGCAATGTGTCTGGCTCATGAACAATATCAGTGCATGTAGACAGTCATCCCAAATAACCATAGTATTGTCTCGAGAGAATAACATCTACTGCTTTTCCAGTCACTGTCAATGTAAGGTGGTCACTATCATTGCTAAGTGTTCGTAGAGGCACCCTTTTAGAACAGCTCATCTACTTAATAAAAAAAAAATACTCTGAGAATAAATAAATATACAGACTAAATGTAAACAATCTTGCTGTACACTTTTTTTTGTGTAGTTTTGGTATTTCTAACGAGTTTCATGTCGTTCCTGAAAAAAAATAAGTCGCAACATTTCAATTCAAAACCACTGGACAATACCATTAAAATAACAAATAAGAATTTAAGTGCTAGTTGATTAAGATGGATGGAAGCTGGGAAACTAAGAAAACATCTTCTTCAGTTTCCTGCATTACTTTTGGTCCCTCCTAGGTATCATATACAGGGACACTGACTTTAATATATATATATCTTTTTAAAATGTAGATTTAAAGTAGTTTCAATGTCGACACCGTCAGTACTGATGTGAAAAATGCTGGGCATGGACTTGATGAAGTTAATGGAACTGTGACACTGGAAACTTCTGCGACATGAAACTTTTGAGAATTGTTAATTTTTCAGTCAAGAAACTTTCACGATTTGCAAAAAGCGTGTGTTATAATTCAATCGGTTTGCTAATTTGGGCCACTGTGACAGTTTCACGCACTCAAAAGTCACTGGTATTACAGAAATGTTGGGGCTTTGGTAATGAAATACTTAATGCACTTTCCAGCCTTGAATTGAGCTGCTTAAGACAGTTAGCAGATAAGTAGAGGAGGTTTTAGTTTAGAATAGCTTGACATGACCTCCCAATGAAATTTAATCGGCTTAGGACGATTCTTCCACGATATTTGTGCACAACACATCAGGGTCTAAAACCAACAGTCGCACATTTGACAATGTCGGACAAGCAGCAAATCTTACCAATAATTTCTTTTCAAATATAGAAGATACTGAGATGGATTCATAAGGTAATCTTGAGTTCTAATACAGTGGAATTGCAATTCAAGAGAAGCTGGCCTAAAATTGTCATTCATTGTTCATCATACCATAGATAAGCAGTTTGGATCGGTAATTTAAATGAATGAAAAAACCTGCTGGAAATCCCATTCACTGAAAAAGTCAACTTACACGTGCATAGTGTACAATTGTGTGTTACACATACACGGTTGAGAATACAAGCTTGATTTCTTTCTTTCCTTTTGTTAAGTCCTTTATAGATATTATACATTTCTTACCTAATTGTTTGGGAAATGTCATTTTTGTGGTTTTGAACATGCATGGTTCTCTTGTCTGACGTATTACAAAGGGATTTTCTGACACTACCAGAACTCAAGAATACCTCTAGAGCAGAATCAATAGCCCACATCAAATCACCCCAAAGAGAGCTCTGAGAGTCCTCTGTGACAGTCCTCAACCTTCAGCGGCATTAGGACTGGACAAATACAGATGATGTGCTCAAGTTAAAGCGTGTCTTTTATCGATGGTTGTATCCCATGGGGTGCGGGTGGGTGCCTTTGAGATGCTTCTTCCAGGCTTGTTAGCTATAGGAAGCCTCTATGAGTCAAAGGTCGTGGGTTTGATGGTGACTCCTTTCCTAATCTGACCCCATCCGATCAATCTACAAAAAGAGATCAGAACATGATGATGAACATGATGATGTGATGAATTTATACAGTGGAACCTTGTCATAATAGCAAACTTCTGTTGTAACAAGGTGACTTTGCCGGTCCCACTTCTTTGTATTCTATTGTTTTTTAGCCCTTATATAACAAGGTTTCGATGAAAAGAGGTAATTTCCTCGGTCCCAATGAGTTTGTTATAAACTTATGAGGTTTCCCTGTATTGTTACTTGCTTTCTTTGTTATCAAACAGGGCCTCATGGAAGACCAACACTATTGGTGAAAATGTGCTACCCTGTTTAAATAAATAATAAATAAACAAAATAACAGTATTGTGTTCAGTATTGCATTCAAGATTACAGTATTGAAAGTCATTGTAGTTTGTTCAGCATTGAGAGCATCGGTGAACTGGTGCCTGGCTGGAGGGCTCCCCAGATAGCAGACAGGGTTCCAAACAAAATTTTTTGTAGCAGTTCCACTTTGAAAGTTTCAGGGTCTGTAGGCATAAGCTCCTTGTGAAATTTTTGGGATCTGGACTTAGATTTGGGCGCTGAGGCACCTGTTAGAGCCTTTGAATATAAAATGTGCATACATTGTGTGTGGGCAAGACTGACTAGGGTAGCAATATATCTGAAAGCAGTTAGAGACATCACAATTGTATTGAGAGCTACATAAAGGCAGAATATTGTTATCATTATCATCATCTTTATCGTTTGCATGTAATTTACCCCACATCAGAATAATCATTCATATATACATGTATGACAGTCCTGCATCGTTTACAATACATATGGGGAATTATCTCTTTTGACAATGCACAATATGGTGATTTGATGTGTACAATAACCAGCGGTTGAAATTTTTAAAATATGACATTACATGATATGAAAGACTAAGACATGAAGTCTTGAAAAGAGGGAGAAAAATTCCACAAAATTTTACAGCTAACAGAGGAAAGTGCATATTCCGCACCGCCCCTGGCGCTTTTAGCATTAACAGGACTAATGGGGTGTTGCAAGAAAGTTGCGATTGATTGCAATTTGCAACTGATCAGTACTGACCAATCAAAATCATTGTTACAAGCGCATCTTCTTGAATGGGCAGACCCTGAACCATTCAGAATGCTTGTTCTAATTTGCTTTACAATTTGCAATCAATCGCAACTTTCTTGCAACACCCCAATAGATTGTCACAATGCTTACCTCCAATGTTTCTCCACTCTCCTACTGAGGGCGATCTTCTCTCCGATCTCGGTGCAGACAGGATTCGTGAGAACGATCTTGGCCAAATCAGCCTTGACGGCCTGTACGCGACCTCCCGTGGACAGTGACCCGATGTTGACCATGAGCACCTCACCCTTGGAAAGCTTCTGGACCTGCACAAATTAAAAAGCACCCATATGATAGAATGATACAGTAGCTGGCTTGCAGAGCACATGCTAGTAGCAGTAGCATTAAAAATAGCAGTAGAATTAGAAATAGCAGTAGCAGTAGCAATATCAGTGCTGTCTCTACAGTCCCTACGCTTTTGGGGAGGAAATACTCCTGGCTTTAGATTCGAAGCCATTACAGCATTCAAGGCATTCCAAAAATGTTACTACACCTCGAAAGAGGGAGACACGGTAAATAAAATCAGATTTCAACATTACACTTACAAATTGAAATTCACAAGCACAAACTGTTTTTCGACGATGCCCCAGCATTGCCATTTCAATGGTTATCCAGTAGCATAACTACATGACCTTAAAGCTAGTATTTATATCTCGTATAAACATTTTTTAAAAGTTTGTCAGATCTTGTGCATATCCCACAAAAGTTATGTAGCATATCACAAAATGAATCTTGTCCATTAACTCTAATCTGAAGATACTGACAACAAAGTATGTAGAGCATGACATTATTTAACAGCAAATCATTTTCAATTCTCATTCCAGGTAATACATGAGCATGCTTATAAAATGGTGATTGCAGCCTGAATGAGTTGCTTTCATTGAAGGCAAAAATATGGAAGAAATAACATAGCATCGACATCCAGGTAACATTTGGCAGAAGCTTGTATTGCAATAAAAAACTTTCCTGGCGGGCTCAAAACCCTTCATTGTAACAGTAGGTAATAATGTCAATTCTGACTGGCTCACCTTGGCTCCTTTCTTGTCACCCTCTGTCCTCACACCAAGCAACCTCCTGAGGAGGAAGTATGAGATCTCAAGTTCTGTGTAGATATCAGGGAGAGCCCCTACAGCTCCCAAGACCTGCCCAACAAGACGGTCGGCTCTGCATAGGGTGGGGTCAATCTTTGTACCAACACCTAGAAAGAAAGGAGGGAAAACAGTAACAGCGGTGTAAAAATGACAAGTAGTACAAGTTTTGGTACTAGCAGTACGAGTAGCAGGTCTCAAGCTCTGTGTAGATATCAGGGAGAGCCCCTACAGCTCCGAGGACCCGACCCACTAAGCGACTTAGGGTACGACCAATCTTTGTACAAACACCTGTGAGACAGAGAAAAGTTGCTAATATCAGGTCCAAAGTAAAAAAAAAATTAAAACATTAATACAACAATAACAAGATGGAAAAAATTCCATTAGCAGATCAGTTTTTAATTAAATCCTTTGTCACGTTTTTCCTCCTCATCCTCTCCCTCTTCTCCTTCCTATTTTCATTTCTTTCCCTTCATCCAACTCTTCCTTCTCTTGTTCACTTTGTGGTTTATTCCAGTACATGCTCCATGTACATATGACATAAATAAACATACCTGAAAATGAGACCACAATATGTATTTATTTCACATTTCATACAAGAAATTCAGGACTCCGAGCTCCCTCTCTTATCACTTTACTTACCAATCAGGCCTCCTGGAACAGCAAACTGGAGGTCGTTCTTCTCGGCGAAGAGAGACACAATTTTAGAGAAGATGGGCCGACACTGAAGCTTGCCTTCGCTATCCTTGGACACGATGCCTGGCCGGACCTCTATCTCTTGACCAACCTGTCAATTTAACATGATAATTAGGAATAATGATTAGGTAGCTGGCTCAAGGTCTTGCGCACTTCTTAGAATATTAGAAATACTGCTAGTATGATACTAGAACAAGCTGTCCAAAAAAATGCCTACCAGGTACTTTCAACTACGAATATCTCTTCTACTTCAGTCATATACCAAGTAGAAGGAGACTGCCTAGAAAAGGTGATAATGCAAGATAAAACTGTCAGCTGTAGACGAAGAGGAAGACCCAGAACAAGACAGACAGACCAATCAAGATCTAAGTGAATTACAAAGAAACTAGACAACTGCTAACAATTTCAAGAAATCTACTCTAACTTTATCTCTCTGTAATATAAAATTGATTGTAAGTTACAACTGATTCAAAAGATACCACTGACTGAAGGAGATACAACTGATTTGGGGGAGACACAATTGATTCTAACTTTTACAGGACCCAGAGCATTTACAGCCCTGGCAAAATTACTAGACCAAACTTCTGTAATAAGGGTACTATAATATGCACACAAACTTATAAAAATGATTTGTCTTTGTATTTCATTGAATGAAAACCAAATTCCAGCCATTATACCTTGCTTTTATGATATTTTATTTCCTTCTTACCACAAATATAACACTATCAGTAACCATTCTTGGTCTAATAATTTTTTCCATGGCTGTATAAATTGGTGACATAAATCTTACCTTCAATACACCTCTAAGGATACTGCCACCGGCCACTCCCCCTTTAAGATCTTTGACCTCACAGCCAGGCTTGTTCACATCAAATGATCGGATCACTGCCAAAAAATGGCATATCCAGAATGTTAATGATATCAAAACTGAACTAGCGTTAAATAAACCTTATGTGGGTGGGACAAAATTTGACAATTCTGTATAAGATTTAAACAAGCTTGCATAATCAAAGAAATATCTAATCAGTTCTCATTTCAAAGACAGCCCAAAATATGCTTTATTGGGATCTTTTATCAATTATTACAGGTGATACATGTAATTACAGCTTTCAAATTTCAGTTGATATTTGCTCCTTTCTTGGAGAGGATTAAAAAGACCTCATCATAAGTAATGTTTATAATATTATTAGCTTTCGTGATCATCAAGTATAAATATTATGTGACTTCTACAGAATGAATGGACAGCAATGATTAAAAAAGAAACTAAATTTCTCAAACATTTATTGCTATTTGTTTATTTTACTAGAGGTGTTATGAAAGCAAATACAAGCTTGTAGGTAAATTCCAGGTGACCCAAGGTTAAAAAATCCTATCCATGGGAATACATAACTGGGAATTCAATGCTTTCCACAAGGGTAATAGTGCTGGTCTCAAAAACTACACGACATCGCATTTCCAAGAACGGTCTTCAGCTGTAGTACCCATTCTTCAGTCCAAGCCAACCAGGGAATTTGTAGAGTACCAGGATCTAGTTGTCTAATCAAAGGTCCTGGTGACACTGAAAGAATACTGTATACGCAGTCCACGATTCATTAGGGACAGACTAGAGTAGTGGCTAGTTGTATGCAATTTGGAATAGGTACCTTTCTTCAAATCAAATTGTTTGTTGTATACCCTGTAATTAACCCATAGACTACGGGAACTGGGTGGTTCCTGTATTGAACCTATGACAGTTAAGGAATTCAGTAGTCAACGGGTTAAACTCTCATAATAGAAGCTTACCGATAAGTCTAGGTTCTGAGGTAAAGTCTCGGACTGGAATTGGGATCTTCTTGGTGATATATTCACACACCTACTCAAAGGTGCTGGTGAAACTGAAAGAATACTGTATACGCAGTCCACGATTCATTAGGGACAGACTAGAGTAGTGGCTAGTTGTATGCAATTTGGAATACATGAATGTACCTTTCTTTCAACCAAATTGTTTGTTGTATAATTAAACTCTCATAATAGAAGCTTACCGATAAGTCTAGGTTCTGAGGTAAAGTCTCGGACTGGAATTGGGATCTTCTTGGTGATATATTCACAGATGACCTCTATATTATGCTTCAGCTGAGCCGAGATTGGAATGACAGGAGCTCCTTCTGCTACGGTACCTGACAAAGATTCAAATAGATAAAACCTTGATTATTCTCTCATCTTTCATATTTATAATATTGAGGTTTCTTTTCTAAAAAGTTATGATTAAAATGCAAATAAGAAAAATGAAATACATTTCGACTTTCAATCAGGATCGCAAATTTGGGCCTGCGTTTGATTTTTTTTAATTGCGTTTAATAACACATGTCTTGCTCGCCCTAAATAAAATATACTTATCTGCATTAAATTTCAATCAATTATTCTATTGTCTTCAAAAATGCATAATTTTTACTCACCTTGAACGAACTTAAGGATCTGTTCGTATTGCTCCCTCGCTTGACTCTCTTTGACCAGGTCAATCTTGTTCTGAAGGATGAGGATGTGCTTCAGCTTCATGATCTCGATGGCAGCCAGATGCTCTGATGTTTGGGGTTGGGGACACGATTCGTTTCCCGCTGGAAAAAAAATATACAAATTTGAAGAGATGGTGAAAGATCTACCATTCTAGATTTTAAAGTGAAGAATGAGAGATCCATCATGTTCTGAAGAATAAGGATGTGTTTCAGCTTCATGATCTGATGTTTGGGGTTGGGGTCAGGATTCGTTTCCAGCTGAAAATTTATACCAAGAGTTATGATAACTGTTGTTGGTGGTGTTGTTATTCTTGTTATAAGAATAATAAAAACAACAACAAAGGCTATATTTACATGTATATCACACACATACCCATCCCAGAGGATGCTCAAGGCACAGACATGTACAAATACTATTATACAACTCACTCCTAGATCACAATCAAAACACTGGTGAGCGCAGTCACGTGTGATCCATTTTGGTATACTATCACACGTTTTTCCATTAAATATTGTACAAAAGTTTACAGTAATATCCACCGATTTGTAAGTATGCGATAAGCAGCAGTGTGCGTAGAGTTAAGTGCACTTAAACTATATGTGAGCTAATTATACAGGTGTAGCACTTTGCATGTACGCGTGTAGAGGTAAGTGCGCTTATTACTTTGTCTGCGTGCTAGAGTAAGCCCACTGAACTTGCGATTTACTGGTCACAGATAATGATATGGACCAATCTGAAAAAGACTATTTTTTGTAAATCAAATAACAAGGGTCAAGGAGTTTTGTTGTATAAAACAAATGATGCATGTCTTCATTCATTCATTATACGATCTATCTGCTCTCGTTGAGGCTGTATATAATATGCACCTATTGAAATCAGTCTGACATATTGATAGATAGATACACACAGCCTCAACTCGGGTGCAGACAGATCACATAAGGAATTCATTCGCAAGCATTTACTTTTTTTTGTAGCCGTTTTTGGCACATGGAACATACTTGTGTTCATATTCAGTATTACCAATTTTCAGGCTTTTCTACAATTTCATCACTAATTTTAGAACAATTCTTACCAATCAAAAGTAATGCTGCATCCATAACAGCGGCTCCATTCAACATAGTTGCCATAAGAATGTCGTGACCAGGACAATCTACAAATGAAACATGTCTGGAAAAAAAAAGGAAATTGATTTTTAAAAAATTCATGTACTGCTAACATTATACAGCATGACATGTTGCTGTTCCTCTCCTCTTCCTTTCTCTCTCTCTCTCTCTCTCTTTCTCTTCAATCTTCTCCGTCCATCCTTTTCTTCAGGCTTCTTGGCAGAAAAAAGTTCACACATGGTTCAAATTGACAGAAATATGGCTTTACTGAATCCCATGAGAGCGATCTGAGAGGACCAAAGCAATTTCGTAGGTTGAAAGTATGCACCGACATATTTATTGGTCCATATTGAGTGAGATATGGCCTTATGACATCCCAGGGAAGTGGGTTTGGGAGGACCAAAACAACTTCGGAGATTGAAAGTAGGCATTGACTGATTCATTACCCTTGTCGGTACCCTTTTTGGAGGAATCTACACATGGATTTTATTTTCTGAAATTCCTCACACTTGGTAAATGTACTGGCAAGAACGCTGCTTTTCTTAAGATTTTTGATAACGTACCTCTATGTCTCTCTCTTTCTCCATCAATCTTCCTCTTACCTCTCAACTGAAACTCTTTGTGTTGGGTTTTATGTCATGCACATTTCTCTATTTCCATCACTATTAGTAACAATTTATTTTCTGTCTCCTTATGTGAGGATCTTTCTCTGTGTTCTTTCCCTGTCTTTCTGTCTGCCTACCTATCTCTGACTCTATCTGTCTCGCTGTCTCTCTCTCTCTCTCTTCTCCATCCCTCCCTTTCTTTCATTTTCTCTTTTTCCCTCCATCCCCCTCCTTTCAGTCATCCTCCCTTTTCCCTAAATCCATCTCTCTTTTCTTTGCTCCCCTCTCTCTCGCACACTATACATGACATACATGTATGTATTAACAGTGTCTGTCTGTCTTTACCTGTTTAGCCTGAATCTGCCTGTACAGCCCAGTCTATCGCAGGCGAAAGAGTCATCCCTGTTACTGCCAGCAGACCTGTAGCACCCCGGCCTTGGACAGGCTGGACTATCACACTTATAAACCTTATCAAAAGATAAAATCAGATCGAGTTGAGAGGATGACGTATTGGTTTCTGAGTCAATAAAATTATCACAGAGTTCTGGGGGGTGTTTCATAAAAGGAAGTTGTCGGTTATAAGCTACTGAAATCCTTGCATCTGATTGGCTGAGAGCAAATTTGTCGGATAAAATATCAGACAAGTCCTTTCATGAAACGCCCCCCTGGTTGCACACCCTAAAACTTGGAACTAAACTTGAGAACTTACGTTGTTCCATGTGTACGGCATTTTTAAGATGCAGTGATCAAATATTTCATACCATCATTTGCAAAAGTTTAAGACCACCTCTGGATTTGTGGGTATTTCAATAATTTGGAATACTTTTGTCTCATTGCATGATTACATAACATGTTTACTACAGTGATCAGTAGCACAAGAGTAATGGTATAAGCCTATAGTTCAAGTATGATACATAGGTTATGCCATGAAAATAATTGTTATGTCTGATAAATAAGTTTTAAATTATTTTTTCTTTCTTTGACTTATTGCATTTTGGAATAGTGGTCTTCAACTTTTGCAAATGATGGTATTACACTCGTGATGAAAGTGAGAGTAAATATTTGAAGAAATGAAATCAAAATCAAAGCTATCACTCAATGCTGTCTAGGTGCGAAATTTCCACATACCCAGTAATAATGTGTCACAGGTTCACATGATTCAAAAACAAACAGCTGTGCTCTGGTTTTAAATCTATGTGTTACTTTGATTGACAGACAGTGTTGTAATGGCCAGTAGATTGAATCAATCAGACAAACATATTGTCATTTTGAGAGTGTACATTACTTTTAATCAAGTTTTCATAGTTGAAATTCAGTTATTTATAACGGAATAAACGCTATCGTTATCGATTCATAACTGAAAAAATTATCAGCAAGAAAGAGCGGGATTCGAACCCAGGACCTTAAATGCGAGTGCAGTGTAGAAAGAGAATACTCTGACAGTCTGACCAGACGCCTTTACCACTAGACCATGAGCAATTGACAGCGAATCTGATCTTGCTGCACTATATACCTCCGCTCCATACAAATCCTATCTATACCTCCGTTCTGCTGTTTTTTTTTTATATCCTAGGTAGGATTCTTGCCAATTTGAGGATTACTGGGGATATTAGCTATAATAGCCATGATATCTATCACCTCAAATAGAATCAACTGACTTTTCTTCTTCTTTATGAAAGTGTATACAGCACTTTAACTTTAAATTTAACATCCAGGACTTAGAACCATCATTCAGTGACTAAAAACAAAAGGGAAAGGAGGGTGATCTATAACTGTAGCTCCAGAAAGAGCTCCCCAAAGAGCTTTACAAATTTAAAAACTGAACCAATATATC
The DNA here is from genome assembly GCA_025617745.1 of Heliocidaris erythrogramma. Classification (NCBI taxonomy): domain Eukaryota; kingdom Metazoa; phylum Echinodermata; class Echinoidea; order Camarodonta; family Echinometridae; genus Heliocidaris; species Heliocidaris erythrogramma. The sequence goes on along the minus strand of CM046858.1, from coordinate 27,517,905 downwards.
AAAAGTAACATTTGGAAGAAAAAAAATTCCATCTAAATTTCCTAGTTTTGAATTAAATGAAGACACGCAATTGTGTTGAATTACAGAAAGAGGGATATCCCAGGATTTGTATTGAAAAAGATATACAGCCAAAAGCACAGAACCATATTTGAGACCTGGAACCCATTTCATAAAACATGTTATCAATAACAACTGCCACATTTCTACAACAAATTTGCTCTCAGCCAATCAGATTCAAGGATTTCAGTAGCTTGTAACAGTTATGAGTTTTATGAAACAGGGCCCTGGTTAGTTAGCTTACTGCCTTGTTACCCTACCTTTGCATTTGCATAGCCTAACTTGATGGTAATATTCCTCTCCAGTTCATTCTTAAATCTGACAGTCTGCACGCCAGAGATGGCCTTGACAACAGTCGACTTCCCGTGGGCTACATGGCCAATTGTACCTGCAGAAGAAAGGAAAAGGAAACAGAGTTGGAACTTTGCAAAAGTTCAAGGATAGATAAATTTGATTCCTAGTTTCTCTTTTATGCCTGCTTCCTTGTTTTAGCGTCTGTTCTGTTCTAAATTGATATTTGATATTTGTTATTCTGGACGTGAAATGAAGAAGCGTCTGCAGAAATCAAGACAGTTACAGAATATTGTGCAATTTCTCCTACTTTTGAGCCTCCAGTGCATGGAGTCAACAAACTTCAATGAAGAAAACTTTTTATGACCCAACAGGATTTATCAAACAATATGAAGCACCCTCCTAGTTATTTGTGGAAAATCCAGACAAGGATTTAGGATTCAGTACTATCCGGCTTAATCGAAGGTTAGTTGAGCTCTGCCTTGAACTTTTCAAATTTGGATTTACATTTACACAAATTCAGAAGAGAAAAACAGCTTTGCACATTACATGTTCCTACATGTACATGTAACAATCAATGTTTAACCAAAAGACAGTTGATGTTCCAGGAAGGGTGAAATTTTCTGTAATCCTGTCAGTGCAATAGGCATTTGTATATCGGCCAAGTCTTGTGTCGACTTCAATATTTTGGGGACAAAAATGGATTTTCTTTCTTATTAAACTTTAAAATGAGCACATGGATTGCAAAAGTAAATATCATGAAACATGATTTGTATCAGGATGGACGACACAAAGAGCATCCAGAATCAAAAAGAGTACTAGTATTATGACATTATTTATGGTGCATATTGGTAAATGCTGTGACAAAGGGTTAAATAAAGATAAACTCACCAATATTAATAGTTGCTTGTCTGCTAATCACTTCAGGAGAGAGTGGATTCAATTTGGAGATATCCTGTAGCAATAAAAGATCAATGTACATGTAAACCATGTAAAACCATAGAATATGTTGGGTAAGTTGACTTTTAAGCAAGATTATTCCATATGCGAATGCGAAGTGAAACTTGCAAATTATTTCTTCTCCCAATCTGTTTCTTCTTTGCTTTTTCCTGCCAGCTTTTTTGCTATTTGATACTTTTGTTGTGACACAAAATAAACAAGAATTTGAGAAACCCTGAGGGAGGTACACTGTAACAAAAACATTTCATTAGATCATTTGAAAACTTGTTTTAAACCTTTGTACAACTGTAGTATAGTCATGGATTGTATTACCGAACAGCATTGTATTACCAAACAGTTACATGTAAGTGCCTAAAATGGCGTTCATATGTGTGGGATTATGCCTATGTTCTCCACACTACTTGACACAGGAAACACAGAGCAGAAGGTCATTAAATGAGGCAAAAAAATGTAAATGATATCTCATTTTTACATAAAACCATGAAAAGCGATTAAATAATGTCCTTTCCAGCACATATATTTGTGCAAAATATCACACACTTGCTATGTGAGGCAATTCATTGCAGTACAAAGGTACAAAGTGCGAGTTTATCTGGGTCTGTTCACAAAGTTGGGCACCTTTTGAGGCATTTTTTCTTTAATCCCCTGTAATTCGATGAAAAAGTCTAGTTAGAATTTTCTTACTTGGCCATTCTATCTCTGGTGAAAATAAAAAGCATCTGAGAATCATAAACATGTTGTTCCACAATGTATTTTGGAAATAATTATGAAAAACCAGCATGTGGATGTAACTGGACATCGTGTCCGTGTTACATCCACAAAGTCTCATTATGAATCATAACGGCACATCCATAATGCTCTTGATGATAAGTAGGTATGTGAAATGAAAATTTCAAATTGATTAATTCTTGACAAATTTGGTATCAACAGAAAGGTCTACAAAAGAGAAATGCAGTAGTTTTTGAATTATTCAAATTGGATGGATATTTAAGAAATTAGGGCACTTTACATATCGCAAAACACTGGTTTTTTTGGTCCCGCGAATTGTACAGTAATTCAATACGGCAAAAAAAAATGTTGTGACCAATATACATCCCAAACGACCTTAAAAATTACCTAACTTCATCCGATCCTGAAAAGTTTGGTACCCATGGTCAGCTTATTAGAACATGAATTTGTCAACAAAAACAGAACAGCATTTCACTAACACACTTCATATTTCTGATAATTACCTTAATATGGGATATTGCCATAATATTTTGATGAAGAAAAACAATTGTATATTAATGAAATTTAGCATCAAAATCTCATCACTTTTGTATATCCATCGTCAAAATTCACATGCTAACGCCAACGGGATAACCCACGGATCTCCGCCGCCGCTGCCGGCGGAAGCCGACGCTGCTTCGCGGTGGAGTGAGCTAACGTGTATACATAGTTCTGACATGGAAAATTTCGCAAAGTAAAAAAATTATTTCGCAACGATAAATTTCCATTAAACTTCTTTAATGTGTTAAATATGAATGAAAATGAATTTGTAAATAATTGAAATCAATTAAATTTCTTACCTTCATGAAAAATAATGATGATTATGATGACTCAAAATTATCGCGGTAGTTCAGGCCCATGTGAAACAACGTCTGGAAATCCTTTTGACAAAATTTTTTTTTCACACACTAGTTCGTGGTCTCAGCTCTTCGCTGATACCCTTTTTGTGCACATTGACATGCAAATACGGGCACAGCGAAAGCTTTTGTCAGGGTACCCCTCACAGCATAACACGAAAGCTGGTAGAAAACGGAAACACAGTTTTGGAACCACTTTCGCGCTGCAAGCGCACAGGCATTTCACATACCTATGATAAGTATTTGCCTGGTTACTTTAGGCTCTCTATTTAATTCAATGCAACAACAACTGCCACGAGATTATACTGACTTCAAGAGTTATTGATGAAAGTTGCAGATATTCTTTGGTGTCCCGTTCATCCACAACTTGTGACATTTGATTGGAAACCGTTACACCCACAACATTCATGATAAACTGAGGGAAGATAGTTATTCTTTTGTTAAAAGTTTTGCCTCATTAAGTCAGCATCATAACACATTGTACCCATGGCATTAGGATTTAGCTATGTAAGGTATCATGCATGTAGATATGCTGGTAATCTAAAAAAAAAAAAGGTGGTTGTGGATGTTAACATGGGACACCAGTATGTTTTTGTCAATATTTTGAAAATGCCTCTCAAAACAATTTGTCTTGTGATTTTCAAATGCTTCCAGGAGGCACCAAGTACATTCATATAAAACTACTTAATGGTGTAAGTCATAGTGTTAAAACTACAATGTTTTTATGATAAAATGTCACGTTGGTGCCCAACTTTGTGAACAGACCCATGTGCAATAACCTCACATATGTGTGAGTAGGCCAGGCCCAGCAATGACCAGGGGAACTGTTTCATGTTATCGCCAAATTGTGCAATATTATTAGTATTGCTTGTGGAGTTGTGCAATTGTCTTTTGACTTTTGTATTTTCTTGGCCTTGCATTAATCATGTTAATTTATGCAATGACCTTTAATAGTTTATTATTACTAATATTAGTAGTATAGTAGGCTACATAAAACACATTCAACATAATTCACATGAAATTAATGACATTTTGTCTCATGGGGTGTTGCAAGAAAGTTGCGATTGATTGCAATTTGCAACTGATCGGTACTGATCAATCAAAATCATTGTTGCAAGCGCATCTTCTTGAATGGGCAGACCCTGAACCATTCAGAATGGTTGTTCTAATTTGCTTTACAATTTGCTTTACAATTTGCAATTGATTCAACTTTCTTGCATTTACACCCCATGCATCAGTTAGCGATGTCAACGGGGTCGCACTTAACACATTTCCTATTCTGCCGACGTGTTAAAATGTCAATTTTCATCGAAGCACTGTGGCTATATTTTTAGCATTAAATTTTTTTTAAAATATCAATAAAATGCACTATATATTACTAAAAACAAAAAGTTTAATTTGGCTCATTAAAATGATCGGGAAACTTGCATTTGATGACATTATCGCGGAGCTCCACATTACACAAAGTGTCTCATGCGAGTCGCCATCTTGAATAAAGTGACCCCAAATTATTTCTGCTTCCGGGTTGGTTTTTTCTCTCTAGCCTCGTTATATGACGTCATTTTGAAGAGATATTTTCGTCATTTCATATACACATGTTATACATGCGAAATGACCAGTCAAAACTTGACGACCAGTTCGTTTTCCCCCTAGAAATCGTGTATTTTGGCAAGTTTTGAAAAAAATGCATCGATTTTGTGACTTTGGACCCAGTTTTCTATGATAAGATCTCAGGGGTTTTTAAAAAACCGGTCTTTATTTGATTTTTGTGGATGTTTTTAACCTAGAAACCACTTGCATTTACAGTAAAAACCTGTCGCATTTTGTCGCAACTGGGGTAAACTAGTCGGTGTCAGGAGATCTCTCGGGCATTTTCGGGAGGTTCGCAGGCCACCGTACCTATACTGTACGTGCAAGCCTATACGATGTAGCCTACGTGTTGTACCGTTTACTTCATTACCCTGCCGTTTTTGCAATTGATTTCCACAATGATCTTTTCAAAAATAAGTTTTCTTTGCTCAGTACTTGCAAAACATTTTTTTCCTTCCAATTTAAAATGTGTCACCTTAGCAGTATTTTTCCTGAATGCAATATTATATATATTTATAATTATATTTAGAATTACTCTAGTCTTGAATAGAGTCTAGTTATTGTTTCAGATCTTTAAATTCTAGACAAAGTCCAAGTTCTAATTCGGCAATGAATTCAAATTCAATTCAATTCAATCTTGTCTTGAGTTTAATTATATTATGACATGTATGATGAAGAAGATGTTGGGTTTCGCCTTCGAAGTATTACAAATGTTTACAAATGCATGTATGCATGCATGCATGTATGTTTGTTGCCAAACTTATGTCATGAATTATAAATTATTCATTAGTCTATTTAATTTAGAGAGGTTAATTATTATTATTATTCATTATTAATATTATTAATAATATTAATTTTAGGCCCTAATCAGAACATTGGCATATGCCTAATTGATGTATAAACTATAATAAAATTAAAGTTAATTATAATTAATTATTAATATTATGATTTGAATTGGAAATGTAATTTTACAATATTTTCAGGCCATTGTGATATTATCCAGCAGTGGATCCAGGATTTGAAAATTGGAGCGGAGGGCCAAAATTCAATGTATTTTTGGCCCAATTCTATGACAGAACCCCCCCCCCCCCCCCACCCCCTGGATCCTTCACTGCTACTGGTTTAAAGCCTATGAATATGTTCTTGTTATCAATATAATATTTGAGTTATTAACAAGGTTCTTAAGTATTAAATTTAATAGTTCTGAAATCTAATGTTGCTAATTTGATGAGACGAAAATCTCTTGATTAATGGAAAATAATTTTGATTTTTTTTTTTTTTTTTTCTTGTCTTGTTTTCCCCCCTACCTGTGATAACTTTTATTTTATTTTCAAATTATTACCACTCGACTTTTTGGAGTCTTCCTCGGTAACTGTGAATGAAAAAAAAAACTGGATGAAAAACAATGGAATAAGTTAAAATCAAGTACAGTTAACCTTGCCCAAGTCAAACTCACATAATTCAAATAATTGTCTAAGTCAAAGGTCTTTTAAAAGTCGATCTTCTCTTTAGATTCTATTGTTTTTAACCCTTTTTAAGTCGAAGCTTTTTTCTTGAGTCCCAACTGATTTGACTTTGGGAAGGTTGACTGTATGAGATTAAGTGCGGAATAATCAAAGGAAAAAGAATGCATGGATTATAAAAATTCACATTTGTATGTTTCATTGAAAATCCTAATCTTGATCAGATTTGGAGCTCACTTTTCCCTCCGGTAACTTGAATTGTAAGTGATACAGCTTCTATTGGGAACTTGCTATAGTAATTTTTTTTCTGTCTCTACATGCCTTATAGAAACAGCTTCATTTTGGTGTATAAAACCATATTTTTTTGTTCGGAAAACCTGCATAGGGGGGTAATAGAGTAAGGAGAAGCAGTTCTCCATAAATTGCAGCAGAAGACATACGGTTGAGTGCTACATTCAACAAGCCATAACTCAGTAACGAAACATCCAATTTCAATTATCTCTTCACCACTGGATTTGTCTCGCCAAGACCTTTAATATGATGTATGGTTTGCCCATATTTGATAAAAAAAAAAATTGGTGTAACATAGCTATAAACTGCATCAGTGCATTAATAGTCTCACTCAAAAGACTTATTCTTTGTCTTCAGGTCTTTGACAATAATCATGTCATGATAATCATGATAATCACGATATGCCAATGTCCATCTTCACTCAAACTAGGCCTAGACTGACTAGGCTTTGAAATATAATAAGATTTATTTTAAAAAATCATCCACAATGTCAATATGCCGCCGCATGCAAAATGGGCACAATGCCATGACTGCGCCATTCTACGAATCACTCATGGTGAGCGGGCCCGGAGCGTCGGGGCGCTGAAAATGAGAGGTCCGTCCATCAATTACCAGTACCGGTAAGCCAGCTGGCGCATCAAGGCAAGACGGATTCGATTCTCTGATTCTCCGACGGCGCACCGCGATACTTTGCTACAATAGTATGCTCCTCCCTCTCCACATATATTATTATTTTCAATTTCCACGTCTAACATACATTTGAAAGCAACGATATATGAATAATTTTTAAAATAATGTAATAATGAATACCAAATTGTCCAAATCCTGTAAAGCCAGATGTGAATTCGCCGGTCCCTCCATCGCCATTTTGATCATATCATACACATGTGAATGACCTACAACCTTAACCCGGAAGTACTTGTTTGAGGATGATGAAATACCTCTGCATTGCATGTAAAAAATAAAAACGCATCTATGGAACGCACACATCCTCCTAAAGCCCGGCGCACACTATACGATCCGACTGCGACCCGATTTTCGAACAAATTGAAGTTTGCATTAATGTGAAAGTTTAAAAAAAAATCTCATTTGAAGTTCGGAATAATGATACGAATACTAATATCGAAATTTTGGTTAACTGCAATTCTTCTGGTTAGAGTAAAGGCCAAATCGGCTTCAAAACTTAGTCGATCACAAGATTGGTATGACGCATTGGCGGATCCGGGGGGGGGGGGGCACAGCCGGCCCGTGCCCCCCCCCCCCCTTTTGGAAGAGAAGTATGAATTTTGACCATAGACGATCCGCCATTTTCTCGATTGTGCCCCCCCCCCCCCTTTTAGAGTGAAAACCTCTTTCTTTTTTTTTTTTGCTTGTCAGGGAATTATGGAGGGAAACTGGACCCCCATAACCCCTTACTGAGCGATTTTAGAAGGTTTGGCGAATTTTTTTCATCAAACACGTATCGCATCTCTCATTGATAATATTATTATGAATACATACTATTGGAAGTGGCAGTTTCTCAGTTGATGTAACCAGGGAAGTGTAACTTCCCTGATGTGATTTGATGTGACCATTTACCTGCATTTCTTGGGATAAAAAAGACTAATTTGTTATAAAAGAGACAGCAAGATTTTATTATTTATGTAGACGTGTAAATAACGATCGGTGGTGTACAAAATTTACCCCCCAAAAAATCTGCATAATACACTCTGGTCATCATTGTTTTGTTGTAATAATGGTTATACTGCGTATAATTTGTTTTAAGTAAATGTAATTTACTGTTTTGTGTGATAACAATTTGCTTTTGCATATTTGTAAAAAAAAAATGTGTAGGCATATATAGTTACGTAAACCTTGGATTACCCAAGGACTCTTACAATAAGCCACTTCGGAGATGCAATCTGAGCATGAGCAGATAAAGGTCATCTGTACCAAATTCTAAAACCCACTGACACTAATATTCGATATGTGCTCATGAATGTCATGTAATCATTATTCAATTATGCACTAATGGTGCATTCCATGATATCCAGGTGGAAGTATTCTTTTTAAAGGGGGAAACAAAAGCTATTCATGAGGCACCTCTATCACTCCCAGAGTTATTTTTCTGAAGTGCACATAGAGGGACCCTCCATGTCTAAAATATCTGTGGATATTTGGGGTCATTTGTACCATGCGCTAACCCCGAACTGGCTTATACATCAGAAGAGAAAATAAGTTGTGGAAGAAATTCCTTCGCAATGAATCGATCACCTTCAAATGAAGCAAAGTATAAAAAAAAAATATGAATATACAGGGTTGGAAAAAAGTTTGGAATATTTTTTTGGCGATGAGTATGTCTGATTTTAAATGCTAGTTTCTACTATATTGTGATGAATAATTCATCCAAATCGGATTAACTGTGTTGAATGAAGTCTACTGTTCCATCTTGTACCAAAGATTACGTAATATTGTTAAACATGTTACAATGGCTGACCAATGAACCACATGTTGTCAGATTTGCTCTATTTGTGTTTGAACATCTTGTTATACATTTCTGTACTTCACGTGGAATTTTGAAAAAGCTACGTGCAGTTTGCAGTCATTTTGAGGACTTCGGTATAGCAATCAAACTGTATCTGATTATTTAACTTTTTCGTTAGACATTTGCAAAAACAGCAAATATACGCTTCCGAATTCCAAGTGGACCTCTGCACTGTGTGATAAGCCTGATTTTTAATGTTGTGCTTTTAAAGTTAAAAAGGGACACATATCTTTTATTTGAACCTCAAAGAAGAACTTAAAATGACGAGGGATATGTTTAAGACAAGAAATAATTCTTGGAATAAAAATATTCCAAACTTTTTTCCAACCCTATATAAGGTTAGTAATATATTATGTCATGTTAAAAAGAAATATTTTTGTGACAAACTAACTAAAGCGCAAAATGATGTCAAGGGTACTTGGTCTGTCATAAACAAATTACTTTGTAAACCAAAACATTGTTTACCGCAGTATATTTTATGTAATGAAAAGAAAATTCATAACCCACATAGCCAATGAATTTAATTCGTATTTTATAAATTTATTGTTGTATCGATAGTAATAAATTCAGAAGATATTTAAGTGAATCATTTACTAAGTTTTTAAACCAATCACTGAAACTGAAATTCTTGAAAAGAAATTAATGTGGATTTGATAGTATTCGTATTAACATCTTTAAAAAAATTATATATTCCATTGTGGACCGCTTTTCATCAATGATTGATGGCAACATCAGGTCCAGAAATTAATTGTTAAAAAAAAAATAAAAAAAAATAAAACCTTTGTGTTATCATGTTCAATCTGTCCATAACATCGGGAAATGTTCCAAACAAACCATAAAATTGCTAAAATTGTACTAATTTTTAAGAAAGATGACCCTCACTTTTGCAAAAATTATAAACCAATTTCAATACTGCCAAGTTTCTCAAAAATATTAGAAAAATGTATATAATTATAATCATTTGTATTCGTTCTTAATGTCTAATAGCGTATTATCCGACAGTCAAAATGGATTTAAAAGTAATCATTCAATCAACGTGCCGTGCTCTAATATGTAGATTTACAGGATAAAGTTGTACATGTATCTGCAAAAAAGGGTAATTGTTCTCTCACTTCTTCGTCGGGAAGATCGACCAAATAAGGGAAGGCCTTCAGACAAATCGGGCAGGTATTCAAACCAGAGTTGTGCATGACAGTTCACCCTGCTTTTCACCATCATCTGCTGGTAATGACGACTGTATGGCCTTTCTTCCGCCAACTTGCCCGGCAGAAGTAGAGAACATCATTAAGATGTCTACAACAAAGACATGTGCACTTGACCCAATACCAACTATTTTCATAAAGCAGAATGCCGATGTGATGGCCTGGCCTATTGTCAATGCATCTCTCCTGGAAGGACAGGTTCCATATGAGCTCAAATTAGCCCATGTAACCCCTGTCCTGAAGAAAACATCACTCGACCAAGATGTGTTGAGCAACTACAGACCAATCTCCAATCTGCCATTTCTTGCCAAAGTCATTGAGAAAATAGTGGCAATAAGACTAACAACATATCTTGAAGAGAATGGACTGTGTGAATCTTTACAATCTGCCTACAAGAAATACCACAGTGTCGAAACAGCTCTAATCAAGATAACCGATGACATCCTTAGGGCAGTAGATGACAAGAAAGCTGTCATGTTAGTTCTTTTGGACCAATCTGCTGCTTTCGACACTATCGACCACGACATACTGCTACAGCGGTTACAAGATGTTTTCAAGATCAACGGATCAGCTCTTGAGTGGTTTCGCTCCTATTTGGACTCCAGACGACAAGCTGTCAACATCAACGGCACTGTCTCCAAAGAAGCAGCTCTACGGTATGGTGTACCTCAGGGATCAGTCCTCGGACCGCTCCTCTTCACCTTGTACACCACCCCACTTGGACACGTTGCCCGACATCATGGACTTAATGTCCACTTCTACGCGGATGATACTCAGCTGTACGTGAGCTTTGATCCTAAGGATGGTGATGGAGAGGTATCGGCTGCAGCAAAGATAAATGCCTCCATACGTGAAACAAGACAATGGATGACAAGAAACTTTGTGAAGCTAAATGAAAGCAAAACAGAGTATTTGATCATCTGTTCTTCACAAATGAGAAGTAAGATCATCTCAACTAATGTGACTGTTGGCGACGTATCTGTCTCCCCCGTTGAAAATGCACGCAATCTTGGTGTCTACTTTGATGACTCCATGAGCTTGGACCGGCATATTTCTCATGTTTGCAAGACGGCTTATTTCCAGTTACGCAAGATGGCAGCGATTCGATCATTCCTCACTCGTGCCGCTGCGGAAAGTCTAATCCACTCTCTTATTACATCTAGATTGGATTTCTGTCTTCTTGCAGGCCTCTCGACATCTTCACTTAACAGGCTACAATCTGTTCAAAATGCAGCGGCACGACTTCTCACCGGACGCAGAAAATATGACCACATCACACCTATCCTGACTGAGCTCCACTGGTTGCCGATACGGTCAAGAATTCAATTCAAGATATTGCTGCTAACCTTCAAGGCTATACACAATCTGGCGCCAAAGTACATCACTTCCCTCATCGAAGAACGTCACCGCCGCCCTGGCTTACGGACTCCAGGAATTACCCTCCAGGTTCCAAGGACTAGACTCAAGACGTTTGGGGACCGTGCATTCTCATCAGTGGCTCCACGGCTCTGGAATTCGCTTCCGCATGATCTCCAAAACATTACTGGACTTGATCGTTTTAAATCAGGCCTCAAAACTTACCTATTTCAGCAAGTGTGTGACAAGTAACTTTTTATGGAGCAAGCCCCTTTGAATGTTTTTTTAACAGATATATGGGGCTATATAAGTGCTGTGCATCATCATCATCATCATCATTTTTTATTTCTAGTTTTTTGTTTTGCTTCCCTTCTTCATTCTTTTGGTCTTTGTTATTCCTCTTCTGCTGACGCTGTGAGCATCTACTGTTTCTACTTTCTTTTCTTTCCACTCAGGAAGAACCACGGGGAAACTGAGTTTAATGCCCCACCTACTTCTGAAAAAGGGTATAGATGGCCGTTTTATCCTCGGCCTCCCATCCCTCGATTCCCGCTCACCCTGACCTGTTCCTTTCTGTTTCGTATATTTTTCATAAATGTGCTTGTTTCTCATTTTCGTTTAATAAAAGAGAAAATAAGCAATATATTAGACCCCGCTAAAATAGGATATAAGCCATACATGATTATGTTTATTAAAATATTAACATGCATTTTAAACGAGTTGAAATTGACAAATAAGCAACTTAACACATTTCTCTTTCTCTCTCTCCGGCGTTTTAATACTCTGTCAGTTATCACATTTAATTTGAACTCTTCTTTTCTCCCAACCTCCCCTCCAGGCCACCCCTCCGCCTGACGTCCCTTTCTCTCTCTCTCTCTCTCTCTCTTTCCCTCTCGTCTCTGAATTTTTCTTTCTCTATCACTCCCTCCTTCTATAAGTGCCACCAGGCGATGCCCGGTCGCTTATTCTCACGGGGTTTTTTTACTGCACGATAATAATCTTGAGTTCTCTTTCTTTCTATCTAATCTATCTATTTTTTTAAACCCCTTTCTGAACCATGGATCAATCAACCATTAAACTCTCTCTTTCCCTCTCGTCTCTGAATTTTTCTTTCTCTATCACTCCCTCCTTTTATAAGTGCCACCAGGAGAGTCCCGGTCGCTTATTCTCTCGTATTTTTACTGCACGATAATAATCTTGAGTTCTCTTTCCTCCTATCTATCTATCTATTTTTAAACCCCTTTCTGAACCATGGATCAATCGATCATTAAACTCTCTCTCTCTCTCTCTCTCTCTCTCTCTCTCCTCGTGCCATCACACTCGATGCATCACTAATTCTCTCGCGCTTTTCGCGACGATAACGATCTAGAGCACTCTGACTAGCTGCATTACGTATATATATCCAGGGAAGTGTAAGCACTGGTATATCCATGATCCGTCCGCTAGATATCACATCAGTCACAGATGACAGCCTGTACATTATTTTTAAAAGCTTTTAAAGTCATTTAGAAAATCATCTCTTTTAAACTCCCGGTTTTGCTTCTTGTGAGACTGCATTCTGGCCACACATCATCCAACAAGTCAAATCGGGCACCATGCTTTAAAAGTAAGTAGAACACTATGTTATATTTTGCTTATTCCGTCTTCTCGCGGAAACCTAGCTATTTCGTTATCCTTTTCTTTTTATTTCTGGTGGAGACGAATAGTACTGTGCACGCCTTCTGTTATAATGTATTGCAAACTTACATAGATTCAAGAGAGTTTAGGCCTGTATAGCCTTTGATTTTTCATTTTATTTCCTGCGTCGGTTTTGGCAAACACAATCATGAAAAGTGTCACAACTGTATTCATTTTACGTATATTTTTTCTATACTGTCATTATTCAGTAAAGAATTCGGCCTGCGTCAGTTTTACCCTCAAATTTAACTTTTGAAAAGTAAATTCAATTCCCGAGTAACCACTTTCAACGGCACTTCAGTTTTTTTTGTGCAGTCCATTCTCATCATTCGTTTTAATCTTGAATTGATTCCTAAGTGAGTTGCCGATAATCATTTAAGTTCGTCACATTCCCATCAGCTTTGATTTTCTTTAAAAAAACATCAATTATAATAATTCCTTTTCTTAAAGTACTAATTTTAGAGATTTTCAGGGCTCTTCATAAGGTAGCTAGGATTACAATGCAGAAAGAAAAAAAAAAAGAATAGGAAACTTACGACGATATTATCCGTTATCAGCATTTCAGCATGTCCTTTTATGTTCAGAGAAACAATCATATGGAGTCATAATATTGTACATTATGGCGATGTTATTGATTTGTTGAGATTTACGAAAACATGCATTCTGACTATGTTTAATATTGTTTGTACTGTGTGGAACATGTGCGGTGATTTATTTTCACGGCCTGGGGCGCGAATATTCAGGGGGATCCCCTCCCCCCTCTATGATCGCCGCCCAGGCTGTGGACGTCGTTATAAAGAACATTGTTATATAACAAACTCTCATTATAACAAGGTAATTTTACTGGTCCCACTTCTTCAGTGTTCTTTGTATTGCTTTTTGTGTTTTTTAGCCGATGATAACAAGAGTTCGATGTATACAAGGTTATTTCCGTGGTCCCAAGGAGTTTGTTATAAGTAGGTTCCACTATGCGTTGTGTGATTATCTGAAAATAGTAAATAAACGAATTTGAATCAGAAAACTTATTCGTGATTATAACCATGATAATCCGTTGCATAACGAATATTCTGTATTGATCATTTGGGTAATTTAACAAGTATCGCTCCTGTGCATTCTGTAACACCCACCATCATAAGTTTATTATTCAAATCATATTTTGATTACGGTATATTCGTAAATGTGTGATGAGCTACACGTTCGTACTTTCTCTGCACATCAGCTGTTTAACTTCCATTATATTTCTAGTTGAGCATGGAGCAATAAAGGAGTTTATACGTAGTATTTTGTTCAGTACCGTGATGATCTCTACCATTTTCCTAACCGCATCGTTACATAGTTTTCATATGATGCAAGGGATGCAGATTATTCAATAGGATGGATTTTGCTTTTCCTCTACAACATTATGCAGTAAGCCTACGGTAATGATAATACTGCTGATGATTATGTTGATATCAGAGATGATAGTGGTAGTAACATTAATGATGAATATGATGATATGGTGATGATGACGATGAAGATAATAATAATAATAATAATAATAATAATAATAATAATAATAATGATGATGATAATTTACCTATCTGCTACTTAAGGCGAAACCTAACAATAGGTTTATTCCGTCACAATAGAAATTCGACGTTAGGGCGAAACGAACGTGGGTTAGGGCGAATCCTAACAATATAGGATGAGATAAAAGGTTTCGCCTAAAGTCGCAGTTAGAGTTATAATAAAACAATAATAATAATGATAATAATAATAATAATGATATTAAAAATGATAATAACAAAAAATACTAATTATAATGATAATCATTTTAGAAGTGATAATATGTTACATTAATTTATATATAGCTCTTGATTACTTGCAGTGCCTGTTTCATAAGAAAAATCTCACATTCAATAATGCTACGATGACCATACAATAACCTACGGTAACGTACTGCGGATATGTACATAAAATAACTTATGAATAATCTTTCTAACCAAGAATATTATACGTTACATAATTATTTATAGAGGTCTATCTCTCTAACACTAATTCTAAATTCTCTAAAATTCAAAGTTTCAATCCGGTATCAAAAAATAAAAGATCTTCTTGCCCGGTCGCTATAATTATCCCTCACATAATAACAAATAGGTGTAAGTCCATAGACATTATATTTTGCCCTGCTCAGACATTGTGCCACGATATAGCTAAAATCGTAATGTCAATGGCGTAGCGCCGACGAGGCGAGGGGTGCACCCCTCCCCTTTTCCTATTTAATAGAGATTGAAGGGAAATAAATAAGAACGAAAGGGAGAGGGAAAGAGAAAATGACAGGATTGTTCAATAATCATTACTGTGAGGGGTGCCCCCTTAAAAACCGTCCCCATATTGTCTGGCAGTGAAACCTCGCTCCGACACATTTTCCACCCTGTAGAAAAGCCCCCCCCCCCCCCTGGCAATAACTGGACCCATGCCGCTGCGTGTTGTTAAAGGCTTATGAGAAGGTTATATTAGTGTTGATCTGAAAATGAAGCATAATAGGTAAACATGTAAATTTTTGATCGATTCACAGATTACGTTGCTGTATTTTATAGCTGTAAGCGGATTGCATGATTATATATCTTACTCTGACTTCATCTTCCTCTAGATTACGCATTGTACGCCCTGTATACGAGAAAGATGAATAAAGGACCTATCCAAGGCTGAATGATATTATAAATCCGCATGAAGGCATGAATATACCACTCAACATCAAATGAGAAGTGTGGTTGAATATTTCATCATGTTTAATGCAATGCGGTAAAGATCCTTGTTGATAATATTCACAACAAGATCTGATCAGTACTGGGAGGAATTTTAATTTGTAAAGAATTTTTTAGGCACCACTCCCAGTGTTAAATACGCTCGATCTGTAATGAAAAATCACAAGTCAGAAAAATTGGAACCAACGGGATTCGAACCTGTCATCTATAATGCTAGCCCGCCCGGCAGAGACTTAATCACCAGGTTATTCACGGCCAAGTCACGATGAACTGGAATCAAATACCCAAGATCCTCTTCTTTCTGACTCATTAAAGCGGTGATTACTGAATTCTCTCATTCTCATAGGAATAGTACATGAGACACCAGGTTCCCGTAGGTAAAGAGTTAATAGTGAGTTTTCGAATGTGTTGACGTGAACGCCGTCTTAGATCCTCCCAGCTACAATGGACTGTTTTGTGTTAACTGCATACCGCGCTTTGTCACCCGTCCACTGGCTTCTCCCTCGTCCACTAGTCAGATCGAGAACGCGTCAAACATGGTTTTGCCGTCTTCTCTAAAACGTGAACCTCGCTTCATCCATTGTTATGCAGTCAACACAAAGCAGTCCATTGTCGCTGGGAGGATCTAGGACGGCGTTCACGTTGACACATTCGAAAACTCCCTAATATTCAACGGTCCGCCGTGGACAATAGTAAATGAGGAAGCTTAATGGGAGCATCATCAAACAAAAGGTCAGTCTTAAGTGAGCGAAAAATACAGGGAATAGTGGTGCTAAGTGTTAGAAAAACAGTGAACACTTCTTATCGTTAATAATTTTAATATATATATATTTATATATATATATATATATATATATAAATATACATTGTATCAGACTGAGGTTTTTACATTGTAAAGTTGAATGATGTCAAATTTACTGTGAGCAAGTTTAATGACATTTCTCTGAATACTTTTCCTGAAATATCGTTCGAAATATTTATTAATTCAGAATACAACAATTGCCATTGTGCATTGCATTTGAAATTCCAGAACACCTTTTTATCCCAGAGTCATGAATCGTAAATGACACTGAACAGCAAAGGCTGGCAGAAATGACAGCAGCAACACAGAATGGCAATTGTTTTCCTGAATTAATTACTCATAAACACAGATTTTGTGGCCTTGATTTTGCAAAAATTGAAAAATGTAATTAAATTTTCATATCAGTATTTCCAGGAAGGTATTCAAAGAAATTTTACATCCTTTAACTTTGAAATGTAAAAACCTCAATCTGATATACAAGGTATAATTTTTGAGTTATTAACGATTAGAATTGTCCACTGATTTTTTTTATTCTCATTTGATTTGATTTGAATTATTATCTTCTGCATTCATATAAGTAAAAAAAATTTCGATAGCATATATAAAATAAATACAAATTACTATTTAACAATGAATCATAAACAAGTATATGGATTGAATTGAATTGAATTTTATTAAACATCATTGATTTACATCAATATTTTGTTCATAAACATGGAACAGAGTGTATCATACATTTAACAATATGTAGATATAATATTTGGAGTGTATAACAGAAGTATAACATATGTCAAATAGAAGGTAAATACATCAATAATACACTGCAAAATATGGGTAGTGAATTCATAATAATTGTTTTACATGCATATCGACGGAAAATGTACGCTCAAAGCTTTGAAATTTAGTCTTTTGTTTTATCTACCTGAAATCATAAATATATTAAGTAGGTAGTAACAAGAAATATAAGTCATAATATATCCCCAAAAATATGCATGTCACGATATAAATAGAATATATCTATAAATGACGGTTACCTATGACAAAAGATAAGGTATTTTCAGAAGATGTAGATACAGAGAAGGTAATAGAGCATAACAAAATATCATACGTAAGTACAGGGAAGGAAATAGTGACAAGTTACATCTAAACTACATGAGATATTAACCCATAGCCTACAGGAACCGGGTGGCTCCTGTATTAAGCCTATGAGAGTTAAATAATTCAGTAGTCAACGGGTTAATACAACCATGCTACAATGTTAAATGATGCTGTAAGTAATTGGTATAAATACAAAGACAGTAGTTTATGCTTTTGCTTTGTCTATATAGATGGGAATATTGTAGTATATATTACTAGTATAGAACAATATAACATAATAGAATAGGTCAAATGCGTGAAAAATGGGAATGTAAAGGGATAATAGGTTTATATACTTATGTATTAACAAATTGTATTGTATAGTATTTTATTTGGTAAATTTCATTTAAAAGTTACCTCTCAATGTAATTAGGTCTTTGATAGAGGAAGAAAAAAGTTCTATTTTTCTTCATTGTCTAATTTCATTATATTTATGAATTTTCCCTGGCATTCCAATAAGTTTTCTTTCAAATTGTTAACTTTTTCAAGAAAATCTGATGGCAAAACTTTATATTTTTTATGTAATTATATGTAACAATCCTTTTTCTAAACAAACACGAAATGATAAATTGTCAAATTATTGTAATTCGTCGAATATAAAATCATTAGCAGAAGACGGACTGCCATTGCAAGCAACTTGCTTGAGAGTATGGCAGCCCCAAACAAATATTATGAAATAGCTAAACATGTTTAACCCGTTGACTACTGAATTCTCTCATTCTCAAAGGCTTGAAACAGGGACGACTCGGTTCCAGTAGCTAATGGGTTAATAAGCAGAATTGATAAATAATTGAAATCCTAAATTTAAAGCATAATGACGATGATGTTGATGATAAAACTATGATGATGATGATGATGATTATTATTATGATAACGGTGATGATGATGATGATGATATCGGTAATGATTAATGATTTTTTTTAACACCTACTAGTAGAACAATTTCGTTTATTTAAATACCGCTAAACTTAAACTAAAACTGAAATAGATTCTAATAATGGTGGCTTCTTGTATAGCGCTCGTGTCCGTCACGTTGTGACGCTCCTGGCGCTTCAACATTTTTACCCCGGTTATAACTTGGCGGCCAAATATGTAGCGCTCTAGCATATCGGGTACCCATTTACACCTGGGTGGAGAGTGGCAAATGTGGATTAATGTCTTGCCAAAGGACGTTAGTGCCGGGCTGGGATTCGAATCCTCAACGTTTTGATTAAGAGTCAAGTAAATGAACCACTATACCACGACACCTTATTATTGGGGGTGAAGGTGGTGTCAGACTACAAAATCAATGGGTTCCCGATTCATCAAATTTGTCGACAAGAAAAAACGTTGGTCCTTTGATTTTCCAATGCCGAAATTCCGCCCCAAAAAAAGGGTTTTTAGTTTTAGCCTACATAATCTGAAAAAAAAATCAGATTTGAGATTTCCCAATAGGAATTAAAAATGGAGGTGTCATATCCCCCACCCATCTATATAGCAAACCCCATCAGCGGCGTAGTTACACAGGGGCACGGGAGCACGTGTGTTAAAAAATAAATGGAAAAAAGAGAGAGAAAGCAAGGTAGATAGGGGAGGCAACGTAAAAAGAATAATTATGATTGCACCCCTTCCACAGGCGCACACTATGCTCAACGACCTTGTCCTTTCTCATTTCATCCATAGAAGACAGATTCCCCCCCCCCCCCCCCGCCATATGGTAGCAGTGGCCCTCAATGGCTAGACCCTCGCTACACCGTTGACCACGCACCTACATAAATAAAGTGCTATTATTAGCACCTCAAGATTTGGAGGAAGCACCCGTAAGGGCATGCTTAGGGAATGCACAAATTGTGCTAAATTAGCACTTGTACAAGTGCTATAATTCAACACCAGTCCAAGTGCTACTTTAAACACTTTAAGCCTTTTACACTTCTGGGGCTATTAGACGCATGCAGCTTGCAAATCAACACTTCTAGTGCATTAAATAACTCATTTTAGAGCCCCCAAAACGGCACTACTAGTGCTAACACTTTTGCACCCAATATAGTGCTAAAGAACACACACAAACAGTATGCACCAAATCACACCTGTAGTGCTGAAAACTCACTCTTCTATAGTCTGTTAAACAGCCCTACACTAAGGTCTAGATTTTGTTTTTAGATTGATATGAACTGGTTATATACATAGATGATATCGACTAAAACCATGGCATGTGGATTTAATCATCTGAGATCTACTTTAGACCAATAAGTGGCAATTTCGGAGGTTTAATTGTTCCATTTCGGCAATCCACAATCGTGACGAAAAAAAGCACACACACTGCCTTCCAAACTTCCCAGGCCCGGTCCCGGCCCGTGCGGTCGATCGCGCCCCATGCCTGGCTGATCAACAATTTTCATGTCAACGTCGACAACGCGTACCGGGTACCGTAGACGGTTGGCCACACACTGAAACATTTCCACTTCATTGCTTTTCATAATTTTTCATATCCACCACCACAAAAATTAATGTAATTATCATATTATTTGATACCTTTATTCGCATAAAATTACAGAAGTTCTAAATTTAATGTCTTAAAGTTTTACTTACCACGCCATGCCTGTGCAGCAGATGAAGGCTCTTGCACTACAGTTGCGTAATAAGCGATTTCGAAATAGACCTGTTTACTAATAAGTGATTCAAATTTTATACATACTTTTGAAACAAAGGTTGTTCTTGACAACCTGAAAGCTTGCCAGAGGCTTGTCAGACATAGCAACAAGTAATGTATGCAAATCGATTCCAAGTATTGTAGTTCATTCATTAACATCTTAATGGATACCTCGTTACTAGGTCCCCAGGAAAGAAACATCCATAAATTTGAATCACTGAGTAAACAGGTCTATTGGCCCATGAGCAACTTTTCGCAAATGACCTTTCCCTTTTTCATTAGGATAGGCATCTTTTCAAAGAAAGATAATACGTAAGCTTGCCCGACATAGCAACCTTAAGAATTCAAACTCTATGAAAGAAAGACATCGTAGACCAGGTGACTAGAATAGCACGTCAATGAACACTTGGGAAAGCGCATTGTTTGCAAGTTGGCTATCATTTGGCAGACTGTCAAATACCAACCATCAATGAACACTTTGTTGCTTTTCAGTGGATTTAATGAAAAGTATAATTAAATGAATATATGAATAATCATTACACAGTCGACGCTTATCTCAGTGCATTTTAAACGAACATGCCAGTTTATGTCAAATGACCTTTATCTGCTCATGCGCAAATCCTAATTACGAAATCGCTTATTAAATCACGGGACGTTGGTCAGCACTTGAAGTGTAAAACAAGCGTCCTAACATTCAGCACTTACTTTTAGCACTCAATTTTCTGCACCTTATCATCTCCCAGACGCAAATGGCACGTGAGGTGTTAGAAATAGCACGTCAAGTGCAAACTTCCAATTAGCACTCGTGTTTCAGCACTTCAGTTTTTACAGTGTAGAAGTTGTTAGAGCAGTCAGGGCAAGCAGCCAGATAATAGTCGAAGCTAACGTATCCATGGTAACGACAAATTTTATTGCACCCCCCCCCCCTTACGCTACGCCAGTTACCCCAGGTAAGACGAGTTGATCGGAGAGATAGTGGGGAGAGTAGAAGGATGACTGGAGGGGATATAGGGAAGAAGTTGTGAACGTCATAGACACTGATAGATGGATGAATATATCAATTCCTTGTTTGTCGAAGAAGGGGTGTCGCCACAACATTCTCTTTGAATGGGGGTGCCGGGCCAACGGTGCCAAAGAGAAGCTGGAAATTTCCAGCGAAGCAAAAAGTATAAATGAATAAAATTAAATAGAAAAAAAACAACCAAATATTTAAGAATGAATAAAAATCATAAGAAATAAAGAAATAAAGAAATAAGAAAATGGGGGGGGGGGGGGGGGGGTCCTCTGATATCCAAATTTCCCTATTGCCGACAAGGAAAAAGGATATTTGTTGACAGCAAGCAAGTACAAAAATGCCGAATTTGATGACAGATTTCTTTTTTTTTCTTAATGAGGATGTCACACCACCACAATCTCTTGAAGGTGACAAACATGTTGATGCTCACTTAATTAGTTCCCCAAAGGATCATTTTCCTAACATTCAGTTCCATTTTTAAAATATAATGATATATACGTATTAATAAACAAATTTATGTAAGATTATTTTTCTAATCTCACAGAATTGCGGAAGTAAAATTGTTAATTTACAACAATACCATCAGTATCAGAGTAGCCTTTAGCTGTCACCAATGACATTTTTTTTAAGCGGTCTTATAAAATTATGTCTTTATATTTTGTATTTTATTAGGACTGAATGAAGGAAGACACAACGCAGCAGTATCCCATAGAGAAAGAATGGCGACTATGTACATAGAGACCTCATCGGTCTTTTCAACTTCGATTAGCGATATCGTATCAACATCTTATGAGATCGTATCAACATCTTATGAGGTCGTACAGTCGGACATCAAGGACATATATGACCTCCAGTCTTTCGATGCCGTATCTACGTCAACGATCGACGTTTCATCAACGCAGAGCCTGGCACTCTTGACGAAGGACAACGCAGGGAAGGCCCAAACATACACCATTGTCGCTCTAGGCTTGCTCTTCAATTTCATGGCCCTGGTCGTGTACACAAAAACAGGATGCTCCCGACGACGAACCACGCCAGTGATGCTTATCACCACGCTTGCCTGGATCGATTCCCTGGCCATCATATCTTACGTCATTCGCGCCGGACTCAAGCCTCTCCTCCGGGAGGATAGGCCGCGCGTCTACTGCAACCTCTTCGGGTTCATCACGAACTTCTTCCCCTTCGCCTCGGGTTCGTTGTCATGCTGATGTCGGTGGAGCGATACACGGCGCTGGTCACACCGTACAGGTACCATCGGAGATTCACGCAGGGCAGAGCCGCTGGGGCCGTTCTTGGTCTGGTCTGTGCCGCCGCACTCATTGGAGCGCTCCCTTTTGGGGGCATTGGATCCTATGAAAGGGTAAAAGAAATAATAAGTAATTAAGTATACAAAATGAATATTATTATAAGCAAACGAACAAACCAAATAAATGTATATTATAAAGATGAGTAGTAAACAAGTAAATAATGATTCCGTTAAACTCAGAGGTTTTCAAAAACTTCAGAGTTCAGGGGAATTTTAAAAAATATAATAATTATTATAATTTCTTTTTAGAACCATGTGAGATTTTTCGATGCATTTCCTTTATCACTTCCCTTCAATTCCGCTATTGAAAAAAAAGAAGTTAAAGATGACCCCAACGTGATTCGAACAGACGCGCTACCGTTACGCCACGGAGTTTACATTGAAAAATAATGGTTATTTTACACCCACCTTATGTTCCATATTCCCTCTTCATACTTTGTATGAATCAACACTGTTGTTTGGTAATGGCACTCTATACACGTTGTTTAAAATGTACTATCCGTGTCACACTTTGTATAGCATGGCAAAGACTCATTTGGTATTACAATTGGCCCTTTTCACACTTTGTTCCCCCCAAAACATGGTACGAGTCACACGTTACAATAATTCAGCACACTTTATACATTACCTTTGGCGTAATACTCCTCACCCCCCCCCCCCCCCCCACAAAAAAAAAAAAGAAATCAAAAGATGGAGATGACCACGACGTGATTCTAACACGCAACCTTCTGATCTGGAGTCAGACGCGCTACCGTTGTGCCACGAATTCTACACTAAATAAAGGTTATTATACACCCAGCTTATGCTCCATATTCCTTCTTCATATTTGTTCGATACTTACCATAGCCGTCTTCACACTTTTTTTTGTACATACCATAGCAGTCTTCACACTTCTTTTAGCTCTTGCATTAACCCTTTTCACATTGTTTGGCACTCGCCATAGCACTCTACACATACATCACATACTTTAGCGGTCTTCACATATTGCTGGGCACATACAATCAAGCCACTTCACACGGTTTGTTTGGCATATTATAATGTGCCTCAGAGGAATTGAAGAGGAGGAAGAAGAAGAAGAAGAAGAAGAAGAAGAAGAAGAAGAAGAAGAAGAAGAAGAAGTAGTAGTAGTAGTAGAAGAAGGAGGAGGAGGAGAAGAAGAAGAAGAAAAGAAAAGAAAAACACGTCACCGCAATCAAGATCCCTTTGATATGCGATCAGTTTGGAGACAGTTTATCCGGGTGTGAATGGCTTTTTACTATGTCATTTTACGTGTGAAAAAAAAAATCAAAAGTAAGGGATGACCCCGACGTGATTCGAACACGCAACCTTCTGATCTGGAGTCAGACGCGCTACCGTTGCGCCACGGAGTCGACACAGTAAAATAATGGTCATTATACACCCAGCTTATGTTCCATATTCCCTCTTCATACTTTGTATGAATCAACACTGTTGTTTGGTAATGGCACTCTTTATACTTTGTTTAAAATGTACTATCCGTGTCACACTTTGTATGACATGGCAAAGAGTCATTTGATATTACAATTGGCCCTTTTCACACTTTGTTCGCCAAAAGCATGGTACGAGTCACACGTTACAATAATTCAGGACACTTTATACATTACCTTTGGGGTAATAGTCCTTACCCCTCCCCCCCCCCACCCCCCAAAAAAAAAAACGTTACAATAATTCAGGACACTTTATACATTTCCTTTGGGGTAATAGTCCTCAACCCCCCCCCCCCCCCTCCCCCCAAAAAAAAAAAAAAATCAAAAGAAAGAGATGACCCCGACGTGATTCGACCTTCTGATCTGGAGTCAGACGCGCTAACCGTTGCGCCACGGAGTCGACACAGAAAAATAATGGCTATTATACACCCAGCTTATGCCCTTATGTTCCATATTCCCTCTTCATAGTTTTTATGAATCAACATTGTTGTTTGGTAATGGCACTCTTTATACTTTCTTTAAAATGTACTATCCGTGTCACACTTTGTATGACATGGCAAAGAGTCATTTGATATTACAATTGGCCCTTTTCACACTTTGTTCGCCAAAAGCATGGAACGAGTCACACGTTACAATAATTCAGCACACTTCATACATTACCTTTGAGGTAATACTCCTCACCCCCCCCCCCCCCCCCCAAAAAAAAAAGAAATTAAAAGATAGAGATGACCCCGACGTGATTCGAACACGCAACCTTCTGATCTGGAGTCAGACGCGCTACCGTTGCGCCACGGAGTCGACACAGAAAAATAATGGTCATTATACACCCAGCTTATGTTCCATATTCCCTCTTCATACTTGTATGAATCAACACTGTTGTTTGGTAATGGCACTCTTTATACTTTGTTTAAAATGTACTATCCGTGTCACACTTTGTATGACATGGCAAAGAGTCATTTGATATTACAATTGGCCCTTTTCACACTTTGTTCGCCAAAAACATGGTACGAGTCACACGTTACAATAATTCCGCACACTTTATACATTACCTTTGAGGTAATAGTCCTCACCCCCCCCCCCCCCCCCAAAAAAAAAAAAAAATCAAAAGAAAGAGATGACCCCGACGTGATTCGAACACGCAACCTTCTGATCTGGAGTCAGACGCGCTACCGTTGCGCCACGGAGTCGACACAGAAAAATAATGGCTATTATACACCCAGGTTATGTTCCATATTCCCTCCTCATAGTTTGTATGAATCAACGCTGTTGTTTGGTAAAAAACAATTGGCCCTTTTCACACTTTGTTCGCCAAAAGCATGGAACGAGTCACACGTTACAATAATTCAGCACACTTCATACATTACCTTTGAGGTAATACTCCTCACCCCCCCCCCCCCCAAAAGAAAAAAGGAAATCAAAAGAAGGAGATGACCCCGACGTGATTCGAACACGCAACCTTCTGATCTGGAGTCAGACGCGCTACCGTTGCGCCACGGAGTCGACACAGAAAAATAACGGTTATTAAACACCCAGCTTATGTTCCATATTCCCTCTTCCTAGTTTGTATGAATCAACGCTGTTGTTTGGTAAAAAACAATTGGCCCTTTTCACACTTTGTTCGCCAAAAGCATGGAACGAGTCACACGTTACAATAATTCCGCACACTTTATACATTACCTTTGGGGTAATAGTCCTCACCCCCCCCCCCCCCCCCCCCCCACCAAAAAAAAAAAAAAAAAAAATCAAAAGAAAGAGATGACCCCGACGTGATTCGAACACGCAACCTTCTGATCTGGAGTCAGACGCGCTACCGTTGCGCCACGGAGTCGACACAGAAAAATAACGGTTATTAAACACCCAGCTTATGCCCTTATGTTCCATATTCCCTCTTCATAGTTTGTATGAATCAACGCTGTTGTTTGGTAATGGCACTCTTTCTACTTTGCTTAAAATGTACTATCCGTGTCACACTTTGTATGACATGGCAAAGAGTCATTTGATATTACAATTGGCCCTTTTCACACTTTGTTCGCCGAAAACATGGTACGAGTCACACGTTACAATAATTCCGCACACTTTATACATTACCTTTGAGGTAAAAGTCCTCACCTCCCCCCCCCCCCCCCAAAAAAAAAACTCAAAAGAAAGAGATGACCCCGACGTGATTCGAACACGCAACCTTCTGATCTGGAGTCAGACGCGCTACCGTTGCGCCACGGAGTCGACACAGAAAAATAATGGCTATTATACACCCAGGTTATGTTCCATATTCCCTCCTCATAGTTTGTATGAATCAACGCTGTTGTTTGGTAAAAAACAATTGGCCCTTTTCACACTTTGTTCGCCAAAAGCATGGAACGAGTCACACGTTACAATAATTCCGCACACTTTATACATTACCTTTGGGGTAATAGTCCTCACCCCCCCCCCCCCCCACAAAAGAAAAAAAAAACTCAAAAGAAAGAGATGACCCCGACGTGATTCGACCTTCTGATCAGGAGTCAGACGCGCTACCGTTGCGCCACGGAGTCGACACAGAAAAATAATGGCTATTATACACCCAGCTTATGCCCTTATGTTCCATATTCCCACTTCATAGTTTGTATGAATCAACGCTGTTGTTTGGTAATGGCACTCTTTATACTTTGTTTAAAATGTACTATCCGTGTCACACTTTGTATGACATGGCAAAGAGTCATTTGATATTACAATTGGCCCTTTTCACACTTTGTTCGCCAAAAGCATGGTACGAGTCACACGTTACAATAATTCAGGACACTTTATACATTACCTTTGGGGTAATAGTCCTCACCCCCCCCCCCCCAAAAAAAAAAAAATCAAAAGAAAAAAGAGATGACCCCGACGTGATTCGAACACGCAACCTTCTGATCTGGAGTCAGACGCGCTACCGTTGCGCCACGGAGTCGACACAGAAAAATAATGGTCATTATACACCCAGCTTATGTTCCATATTCCCTCTTCATACTTTGTATGAATCAACATTGTTGTTTGGTAATGGCACTCTTTATACTTTGTTTAAAATGTACTATCCGTGTCACACTTTGTATGACATGGCAAAGAGTCATTTGATATTACAATTGGCCCTTTTCACACTTTGTTCGCCAAAAGCATGGAACGAGTCACACGTTACAATAATTCAGCACACTTTATACATTACCTTTGGGGTAATACTCCTCACCCCCCCCCCCCCAAAAAAAAAAAAAGAAATCAAAAGATAGAGATGACCCCGACGTGATTCGAACACGCAACCTTCTGATCTGGAGTCAGACGCGCTACCGTTGCGCCACGGAGTCGACACAGAAAAATAATGGTCATTATACACCCAGCTTATGTTCCATATTCCCTCTTCATACTTGTATGAATCAACACTGTTGTTTGGTAATGGCACTCTTTATACTTTGTTTAAAATGTACTATCCGTGTCACACTTTGTATGACATGGCAAAGAGTCATTTGATATTACAATTGGCCCTTTTCACACTTTGTTCGCCAAAAACATGGTACGAGTCACACGTTACAATAATTCAGCACACTTTATACATTACCTTTGAGGTAATAGTCCTCACCCCCCCCCAAAAAAAAAAAAAAAAATCAAAAGAAAGAGATGACCCCGACGTGATTCGAACACGCAACCTTCTGATCTGGAGTCAGACGCGCTACCGTTGCGCCACGGAGTCGACACAGAAAAATAATGGCTATTATACACCCAGGTTATGTTCCATATTCCCTCTTCATAGTTTGTATGAATCAACGCTGTTGTTTGGTAAAAAACAATTGGCCCTTTTCACACTTTGTTCGCCAAAAGCATGGAACGAGTCACACGTTACAATAATTCCGCACACTTTATACATTACCTTTGGGGTAATAGTCCTCACCCCCCCCCCCCCAAAAGAAAAAAAAAACTCAAAAGAAAGAGATGACCCCGACGTGATTCGACCTTCTGATCAGGAGTCAGACGCGCTACCGTTGCGCCACGGAGTCGACACAGAAAAATAATGGCTATTATACACCCAGCTTATGCCCTTATGTTCCATATTCCCACTTCATAGTTTGTATGAATCAACGCTGTTGTTTGGTAATGGCACTCTTTATACTTTGTTTAAAATGTACTATCCGTGTCACACTTTGTATGACATGGCAAAGAGTCATTTGATATTACAATTGGCCCTTTTCACACTTTGTTCGCCAAAAGCATGGTACGAGTCACACGTTACAATAATTCAGGACACTTTATACATTACCTTTGGGGTAATAGTCCTCACCCCCCCCCCCCCAAAAAAAAAAAAAAAAATCAAAAGAAAAAAGAGATGACCCCGACGTGATTCGAACACGCAACCTTCTGATCTGGAGTCAGACGCGCTACCGTTGCGCCACGGAGTCGACACAGAAAAATAATGGTCATTATACACCCAGCTTATGTTCCATATTCCCTCTTCATACTTTGTATGAATCAACATTGTTGTTTGGTAATGGCACTCTTTATACTTTGTTTAAAATGTACTATCCGTGTCACACTTTGTATGACATGGCAAAGAGTCATTTGATATTACAATTGGCCCTTTTCACACTTTGTTCGCCAAAAGCATGGAACGAGTCACACGTTACAATAATTCAGCACACTTCATACATTACCTTTGAGGTAATACTCCTCACCCCCCCCCCCCCCCCCAAAAAAAAAAAAAAAAGAAATCAAAAGATAGAGATGACCCCGACGTGATTCGAACACGCAACCTTCTGATCTGGAGTCAGACGCGCTACCGTTGCGCCACGGAGTCGACACAGAAAAATAATGGTCATTATACACCCAGCTTATGTTCCATATTCCCTCTTCATACTTGTATGAATCAACACTGTTGTTTGGTAATGGCACTCTTTATACTTTGTTTAAAATGTACTATCCGTGTCACACTTTGTATGACATGGCAAAGAGTCATTTGATATTACAATTGGCCCTTTTCACACTTTGTTCGCCAAAAGCATGGTACGAGTCAAACGTTACAATAATTCAGGACACTTTATACATTACCTTTGGGGTAATAGTCCTTACCCCTCCCACCCCCCACCCCCCCCAAAAAAAAACGTTACAATAATTCAGGACACTTTATACATTTCCTTTGGGGTAATAGTCCTCAACCCCCCCCCTCCCCCCCCCCCCCCCCCCCAAAAAAAAAAAAAATCAAAAGAAAGAGATGACCCCGACGTGATTCGACCTTCTGATCTGGAGTCAGACGCGCTACCGTTGCGCCACGGAGTCGACACAGAAAAATAATGGCTATTATACACCCAGCTTATGCCCTTATGTTCCATATTCCCTCTTCATAGTTTTTATGAATCAACGCTGTTGTTTGGTAATGGCACTCTTTATACTTTCTTTAAAATGTACTATCCGTGTCACACTTTGTATGACATGGCAAAGAGTCATTTGATATTACAATTGGCCCTTTTCACACTTTGTTCGCCAAAAGCATGGAACGAGTCACACGTTACAATAATTCAGCACACTTCATACATTACCTTTGAGGTAATACTCCTCACCCCCCCCCCCCCCAAAAAAAAAATAGAAATTAAAAGATAGAGATGACCCCGACGTGATTCGAACACGCAACCTTCTGATCTGGAGTCAGACGCGCTACCGTTGCGCCACGGAGTCGACATAGAAAAATAATGGTCATTATACACCCAGCTTATGTTCCATATTCCCTCTTCATACTTGTATGAATCAACACTGTTGTTTGGTAATGGCACTCTTTATACTTTCTTTAAAATGTACTATCCGTGTCACACTTTGTATGACATGGCAAAGAGTCATTTGATATTACAATTGGCCCTTTTCACACTTTGTTCGCCAAAAGCATGGAACGAGTCACACGTTACAATAATTCAGCACACTTCATACATTACCTTTGAGGTAATACTCCTCACCCCCCCCCCCCCTCCCCAAAAGAAAAAAGGAAATCAAAAGAAGGAGATGACCCCGACGTGATTCGAACACGCAACCTTCTGATCTGGAGTCAGACGCGCTACCGTTGCGCCACGGAGTCGACACAGAAAAATAACGGTTATTAAACACCCAGCTTATGTTCCATATTCCCTCTTCCTAGTTTGTATGAATCAACGCTGTTGTTTGGTAAAAAACAATTGGCCCTTTTCACACTTTGTTCGCCAAAAGCATGGAACGAGTCACACGTTACAATAATTCCGCACACTTTATACATTACCTTTGGGGTAATAGTCCTCACCCCCCCCCCCCCCCCACCCAAAAAAAAAACAAAAAAACTCAAAAGAAAGAGATGACCCCGACGTGATTCGAACACGCAACCTTCTGATCTGGAGTCAGACGCGCTACCGTTGCGCCACGGAGTCGACACAGAAAAATAACGGTTATTATACACCCAGCTTATGCCCTTATGTTCCATATTCCCTCTTCATAGTTTGTATGAATCAACGCTGTTGTTTGGTAATGGCACTCTTTCTACTTTGCTTAAAATGTACTATCCGTGTCACACTTTGTATGACATGGCAAAGAGTCATTTGATATTACAATTGGCCCTTTTCACACTTTGTTCGCCGAAAACATGGTACGAGTCACACGTTACAATAATTCAGCACACTTTATACATTACCTTTGAGGTAATAGTCCTCACCCCCCCCCAAAAAAAAAAAAAAAAATCAAAAGAAAGAGATGACCCCGACGTGATTCGAACACGCAACCTTCTGATCTGGAGTCAGACGCGCTACCGTTGCGCCACGGAGTCGACACAGAAAAATAATGGCTATTATACACCCAGGTTATGTTCCATATTCCCTCCTCATAGTTTGTATGAATCAACGCTGTTGTTTGGTAAAAAACAATTGGCCCTTTTCACACTTTGTTCGCCAAAAGCATGGAACGAGTCACACGTTACAATAATTCCGCACACTTTATACATTACCTTTGGGTAATAGTCCTCACCCCCCCCCCCCCCCCCAAAAAAAAAAAAAAAAAAACTCAAAAGAAAGAGATGACCCCGACGTGATTCGACCTTCTGATCAGGAGTCAGACGCGCTACCGTTGCGCCAAGGAGTCGACACAGAAAGATAATGGTTATTAAACACCCAGCTTATGCCCTTATGTTCCATATTCCCTCTTCATAGTTTGTATGAATCAACGCTGTTGTTTGGTAATGGCACTCTTTATACTTTGCTTAAAATGTACTATCCGTGTCACACTTTGTATGACATGGCAAAGAGTCATTTGATATTACAATTGGCCCTTTTCACACTTTGTTCGCCAAAAGCATGGTACGAGTCACACGTTACAATAATTCAGGACACTTTATACATTACCTTTGGGGTAATAGTCCTCACCCCCCCCCCCCCCAAAAAAAAAAATCAAAAGAAAAAAGAGATGACCCCGACGTGATTCGAACACGCAACCTTCTGATCTGGAGTCAGACGCGCTACCGTTGCGCCACGGAGTCGACACAGAAAAATAATGGTCATTATACACCCAGCTTATGTTCCATATTCCCTCTTCATACTTTGTATGAATCAACATTGTTGTTTGGTAATGGCACTCTTTATACTTTGTTTAAAATGTACTATCCGTGTCACACTTTGTATGACATGGCAAAGAGTCATTTGATATTACAATTGGCCCTTTTCACACTTTGTTCGCCAAAAGCATGGAACGAGTCACACGTTACAATAATTCAGCACACTTCATACATTACCTTTGAGGTAATACTCCTCACCCCCCCCCCCCCCCCCAAAAAAAAAAAAAGAAATTAAAAGATAGAGATGACCCCGACGTGATTCGAACACGCAACCTTCTGATCTGGAGTCAGACGCGCTACCGTTGCGCCACGGAGTCGACACAGAAAAATAATGGTCATTATACACCCAGCTTATGTTCCATATTCCCTCTTCATACTTGTATGAATCAACACTGTTGTTTGGTAATGGCACTCTTTATACTTTGTTTAAAATGTACTATCCGTGTCACACTTTGTATGACATGGCAAAGAGTCATTTGATATTACAATTGGCCCTTTTCACACTTTGTTCGCCAAAAACATGGTACGATTCACACGTTACAATAATTCAGCACACTTTATACATTACCTTTGGGGTAATAATCCTGACCCCCCCCCCAAAAAAAAAAAAAAAAAAAAACAAAAAAAAAAACTCAAAAGAAAGAGATGACCCCGACGTGATTCGAACACGCAACCTTCTGATCTGGAGTCAGACGCGCTACCGTTGCGCCACGGAGTCGACACAGAAAAGTAACGGTTATTAAACACCCAGCTTATGTTCCATATTCCCTCTTCATAGTTTGTATGAATCAACGCTGTTGTTTGGTAAAAAACAATTGGCCCTTTTCACACTTTGTTCGCCAAAAGCATGGAACGAGTCACACGTTACAATAATTCCGCACACTTTATACATTACCTTTGGGGTAATAGTCCTCACCATCCCAGTTAAAAAAAAAAAAAAAAAAAAAAACTCAAAAGAAAGAGATGACCCCGACGTGATTCGACCTTCTGATCAGGAGTCAGACGCGCTACCGTTGCGCCACGGAGTCGACACAGAAAAATAATGGCTATTATACACCCAGCTTATGCCCTGATGTTCCATATTCCCACTTCATAGTTTGTATGAATCAACGCTGTTGTTTGGTAATGGCACTCTTTCTACTTTGCTTAAAATGTACTATCCGTGTCACACTTTGTATGACATGGCAAAGAGTCATTTGATATTACAATTGGCCCTTTTCACACTTTGTTCGCCAAAAGCATGGTACGAGTCACACGTTACAATAATTCAGGACACTTTATACATTACCTTTGGGTAATAGTCCTTACCCCCCCCCCCCCCCACCCCCCCCCCCCCCCCCCCCCCCAAAAAAAAAAAACGTTACAATAATTCAGGACACTTTATACATTACCTTTGGGGTAATAGTCCTCAACCCCCCCCCCCTCCCCCTCCCCCCCAAAAAAAAAAATCAAAAAAAAAAATCAAAAGAAAGAGATGACCCCGACGTGATTCGACCTTCTGATCTGGAGTCAGACGCGCTACCGTTGCGCCACGGAGTCGACACAGAAAAATAATGGCTATTATACACCCAGCTTATGCCCTTATGTTCCATATTCCCTCTTCATAGTTTTTATGAATCAACGCTGTTGTTTGGTAATGGCACTCTTTATACTTTCTTTAAAACGTACTATCCGTGTCACACTTTGTATGACATGGCAAAGAGTCATTTGATATTACAATTGGCCCTTTTCACACTTTGTTCGCCAAAAGCATGGAACGAGTCACACGTTACAATAATTCAGCACACTTCATACTTTACCTTTGGGATAATAGTCCTGACCCCCCCCCCCCCCCCAAAAAAAAAACAACAAAAAAAAACAAAAAAAAGAAAAGAAAAAAGGAAATCAAAAGAAAGAGATGACCCCGACGTGATTCGAACACGCAACCTTCTGATCTGGAGTCAGACGCGCTACCGTTGCGCCACGGAGTCGACACAGAAAAATAACGGTTATTAAACACCCAGCTTATGTTCCATATTCCCTCTTCCTAGTTTGTATGAATCAACGCTGTTGTTTGGTAAAAAACAATTGGCCCTTTTCACACTTTGTTCGCCAAAAGCATGGAACGAGTCACACGTTACAATAATTCCGCACACTTTATACATTACCTTTGGGGTAATAGTCCTCACCCCCCCCCCCCCCCCCAAAAAAAAAAAAAAAAAAACTCAAAAGAAAGAGATGACCCCGACGTGATTCGACCTTCTGATCAGGAGTCAGACGCGCTACCGTTGCGCCACGGAGTCGACACAGAAAAATAACGGTTATTAAACACCCAGCTTATGTTCCATATTCCCTCTTCATAGTTTGTATGAATCAACGCTGTTGTTTGGTAATGGCACTCTTTATAATTTGTTTAAAATGTACTATCCGTGTCACACTTTGTATGACATGGCAAAGAGTCATTTGATATTACAATTGGCCCTTTTCACACTTTGTTCGCCAAAAGCATGGAACGAGTCACACGTTACAATAATTCCGCACACTTTATACATTACCTTTGGGGTAATAGTCCTCACCCCCCCCCCCCCAAAAAAGAAAGAAAAAACTCAAAAGAAAGAGATGACCCCGACGTGATTCGACCTTCTGATCAGGAGTCAGACGCGCTACCGTTGCGCCACGGAGTCGACACAGAAAAATAATGGCTATTATACACCCAGCTTATGCCCTTATGTTCCATATTCCCACTTCATAGTTTGTATGAATCAACGCTGTTGTTTGGTAATGGCACTCTTTCTACTTTGTTTAAAATGTACTATCCGTGTCACACTTTGTATGACATGGCAAAGAGTCATTTGATATTACAATTGGCCCTTTTCACACTTTGTTCGCCAAAAGCATGGTACGAGTCACACGTTACAATAATTCAGGACACTTTATACATTACCTTTGGGGTAATAGTCCTCACCCCCCCCCCAAAAAAAAAAAAAATCAAAAGAAAAAAGAGATGACCCCGACGTGATTCGAACACGCAACCTTCTGATCTGGAGTCAGACGCGCTACCGTTGCGCCACGGAGTCGACACAGAAAAATAATGGTCATTATACACCCAGCTTATGTTCCATATTCCCTCTTCATACTTTGTATGAATCAACATTGTTGTTTGGTAATGGCACTCGTTATACTTTCTTTAAAATGTACTATCCGTGTCACACTTTGTATGACATGGCAAAGAGTCATTTGATATTACAATTGGCCCTTTTCACACTTTGTTCGCCAAAAGCATGGAACGAGTCACACGTTACAATAATTCAGCACACTTCATACATTACCTTTGAGGTAATACTCCTCACCCCCCCCCCCCCCCCAAAAAAAAAAAAAAAAAAATCAAAAGATAGAGATGACCCCGACGTGATTCGAACACGCAACCTTCTGATCTGGAGTCAGACGCGCTACCGTTGCGCCACGGAGTCGACACAGAAAAATAATGGTCATTATACACCCAGCTTATGTTCCATATTCCCTCTTCATACTTGTATGAATCAACACTGTTGTTTGGTAATGGCACTCTTTATACTTTGTTTAAAATGTACTATCCGTGTCACACTTTGTATGACATGGCAAAGAGTCATTTGATATTACAATTGGCCCTTTTCACACTTTGTTCGCCAAAAACATGGTACGAGTCACACGTTACAATAATTCCGCACACTTTATACATTACCTTTGAGGTAATAGTCCTCACCCCCCCCCCCCCCAAAAAAAAAAAAAAAAAAATGAAAAGAAAGAGATGACCCCGACGTGATTC
This sequence comes from Heliocidaris erythrogramma, assembly GCA_025617745.1. Taxonomy (NCBI): domain Eukaryota; kingdom Metazoa; phylum Echinodermata; class Echinoidea; order Camarodonta; family Echinometridae; genus Heliocidaris; species Heliocidaris erythrogramma. The sequence continues at coordinate 27,482,449 of CM046858.1, read as the reverse complement.
GAACACGGAACCTTCTGATCTGGAGTCAGACGCGCTACCGTTGCGCCACGGAGTCGACACAGAAAAATAATGGTTATTATACACCCAGCTTATGCCCTTATGTTCCATATTCCCTCTTCATAGTTTGTATGAATCAACGCTGTTGTTTGGTAATGGCACTCTTTCTACTTTGCTTAAAATGTACTATCCGTGTCACACTTTGTATGACATGGCAAAGAGTCATTTGATATTACAATTGGCCCTTTTCACACTTTGTTCGCCGAAAACATGGTACGAGTCACACGTTACAATAATTCCGCACACTTTATACATTACCTTTGAGGTAAAAGTCCTCACCCCCCCCCCCCAAAAAAAAAAAAAAAATCAAAAGAAAGAGATGACCCCGACGTGATTCGAACACGCAACCTTCTGATCTGGAGTCAGACGCGCTACCGTTGCGCCACGGAGTCGACACAGAAAAATAATGGCTATTATACACCCAGGTTATGTTCCATATTCCCTCCTCATAGTTTGTATGAATCAACGCTGTTGTTTGGTAAAAAACAATTGGCCCTTTTCACACTTTGTTCGCCAAAAGCATGGAACGAGTCACACGTTACAATAATTCCGCACACTTTATACATTACCTTTGGGGTAATAGTCCTCACCCCCCCCCCCCCCCCCCCAAAAAAAAAAAAAAAAATCAAAAGAAAGAGATGACCCCGACGTGATTCGACCTTCTGATCAGGAGTCAGACGCGCTACCGTTGCGCCACGGAGTCGACACAGAAAAATAATGGCTATTATACACCCAGCTTATGCCCTTATGTTCCATATTCCCACTTCATAGTTGGTATGAATCAACGCTGTTGTTTGGTAATGGCACTCTTTATACTTTGTTTAAAATGTACTATCCGTGTCACACTTTGTATGACATGGCAAAGAGTCATTTGATATTACAATTGGCCCTTTTCACACTTTGTTCGCCAAAAGCATGGTACGAGTCACACGTTACAATAATTCAGGACACTTTATACATTACCTTTGGGGTAATAGTCCTCACCCCCCCCCCCCCAAAAAAAAAAATCAAAAGAAAAAAGAGATGACCCCGACGTGATTCGAACACGCAACCTTCTGATCTGGAGTCAGACGCGCTACCGTTGCGCCACGGAGTCGACACAGAAAAATAATGGTCATTATACACCCAGCTTATGTTCCATATTCCCTCTTCATACTTTGTATGAATCAACATTGTTGTTTGGTAATGGCACTCTTTATACTTTGTTTAAAATGTACTATCCGTGTCACACTTTGTATGACATGGCAAAGAGTCATTTGATATTACAATTGGCCCTTTTCACACTTTGTTCGCCAAAAGCATGGAACGAGTCACACGTTACAATAATTCAGCACACTTCATACATTACCTTTGAGGTAATACTCCTCACCCCCCCCCCCCAAAAAAAAAAGAAATTAAAAGATAGAGATGACCCCGACGTGATTCGAACACGCAACCTTCTGATCTGGAGTCAGACGCGCTACCGTTGCGCCACGGAGTCGACACAGAAAAATAATGGTCATTATACACCCAGCTTATGTTCCATATTCCCTCTTCATACTTTGTATGAATCAACACTGTTGTTTGGTAATGGCACTCTTTATACTTTGTTTAAAATGTACTATCCGTGTCACACTTTGTATGACATGGCAAAGAGTCATTTGATATTACAATTGGCCCTTTTCACACTTTGTTCGCCAAAAGCATGGAACGAGTCACACGTTACAATAATTCAGCACACTTCATACATTACCTTTGAGGTAATACTCCTCACCCCCCCCCCCCCCAAAAGAAAAAAGAAAATCAAAAGAAGGAGATGACCCCGACGTGATTCGAACACGCAACCTTCTGATCTGGAGTCAGACGCGCTACCGTTGCGCCACGGAGTCGACACAGAAAAATAACGGTTATTAAACACCCAGCTTATGTTCCATATTCCCTCTTCATAGTTTGTATGAATCAACGCTGTTGTTTGGTAAAAAACAATTGGCCCTTTTCACACTTTGTTCGCCAAAAGCATGGAACGAGTCACACGTTACAATAATTCCGCACACTTTATACATTACCTTTGGGGTAATAGTCCTCACCCCCCCCCCCCCCCACCCAAAAAAAAAAAAAAAAAAAATCAAAAGAAAGAGATGACCCCGACGTGATTCGAACACGCAACCTTCTGATCTGGAGTCAGACGCGCTACCGTTGCGCCACGGAGTCGACACAGAAAAATAATGGTCATTATACACCCAGCTTATGTTCCATATTCCCTCTTCATACTTTGTATGAATCAACACTGTTGTTTGGTAATGGCACTCTTTATACTTTGTTTAAAATGTACTATCCGTGTCACACTTTGTATGACATGGCAAAGAGTTATTTGATATTACAATTGGCCCTTTTCACACTTTGTTCGCCAAAAGCATGGTACGAGTCACACGTTACAATAATTCAGGACACTTTATACATTACCTTTGGGGTAATAGTCCTCACCCCCCCCCCCAAAAAAAAAAAAAATCAAAAGAAAAAAGAGATGACCCCGACGTGATTCGAACACGCAACCTTCTGATCTGGAGTCAGACGCGCTACCGTTGCGCCACGGAGTCGACACAGAAAAATAATGGTCATTATACACCCAGCTTATGTTCCATATTCCCTCTTCATACTTTGTATGAATCAACACTGTTGTTTGGTAATGGCACTCTTTATACTTTGTTTAAAATGTACTATCCGTGTCACACTTTGTATGACATGGCAAAGAGTCATTTGATATTACAATTGGCCCTTTTCACACTTTGTTCGCCAAAAGCATGGAACGAGTCACACGTTACAATAATTCCGCACACTTTATACATTACCTTTGGGGTAATAGTCCTCACCCCCCCCCCCCCCCCAAAAAAAAAAAAAAAAATACTCAAAAGAAAGAGATGACCCCGACGTGATTCGACCTTCTGATCAGGAGTCAGACGCGCTACCGTTGCGCCACGGAGTCGACACAGAAAAATAATGGCTATTATACACCCAGCTTATGCCCTGATGTTCCATATTCCCACTTCATAGTTTGTATGAATCAACGCTGTTGTTTGGTAATGGCACTCTTTCTACTTTGCTTAAAATGTACTATCCGTGTCACACTTTGTATGACATGGCAAAGAGTCATTTGATATTACAATTGGCCCTTTTCACACTTTGTTCGCCAAAAGCATGGTACGAGTCACACGTTACAATAATTCAGCACACTTCATACTTTACCTTTGGGATAATAGTCCTGACCCCCCCCCCCCCCCCCCCCCCAAAAAAAAAAAAAAAAAAAAAAAAGAAAAAGAAAATCAAAAGAAGGAGATGACCCCGACGTGATTCGAACACGCAACCTTCTGATCTGGAGTCAGACGCGCTACCGTTGCGCCACGGAGTCGACACAGAAAAATAACGGTTATTAAACACCCAGCTTATGTTCCATATTCCCTCTTCCTAGTTTGTATGAATCAACGCTGTTGTTTGGTAAAAAACAATTGGCCCTTTTCACACTTTGTTCGCCAAAAGCATGGAACGAGTCACACGTTACAATAATTCCGCACACTTTATACATTACCTTTGGGGTAATAGTCCTCACCCCCCCCCCCCCCCAAAAAAAAAAAAAAAATCAAAAGAAAGAGATGACCCCGACGTGATTCGAACACGCAACCTTCTGATCTGGAGTCAGACGCGCTACCGTTGCGCCACGGAGTCGACACAGAAAAATAATGGCTATTATACACCCAGGTTATGTTCCATATTCCCTCCTCATAGTTTGTATGAATCAACGCTGTTGTTTGGTAATGGCACTCTTTATACTTTGTTTAAAATGTACTATCCGTGTCACACTTTGTATGACATGGCAAAGAGTCATTTGATATTACAATTGGCCCTTTTCACACTTTGTTCGCCAAAAGCATGGTACGAGTCACACGTTACAATAGTTCCGCACACTTTATACATTACCTTTGGGTAATAGTCCTCACCCCCCCCCCCCAAAAAAAAAAAATCAAAAAAAAAAAAGAGATGACCCCGACGTGATTCGAACACGCAACCTTCTGATCTGGAGTCAGACGCGCTACCGTTGCGCCACGGAGTCGACACAGAAAAATAATGGCTATTATACACCCAGGTTATGTTCCATATTCCCTCCTCATAGTTTGTATGAATCAACGCTGTTGTTTGGTAATGGCACTCTTTATACTTTGTTTAAAATGTACTATCCGTGTCACACTTTGTATGACATGGCAAAGAGTCATTTGATATTACAATTGGCCCTTTTCACACTTTGTTCGCCAAAAGCATGGAACGAGTCACACGTTACAATAATTCCGCACACTTTATACATTACCTTTGGGGTAATAGTCCTCACCCCCCCCCCCCCCCCCACCCAAAAAAAAAAAAAAAAAAACTCAAAAGAAAGAGATGACCCCGACGTGATTCGAACACGCAACCTTCTGATCTGGAGTCAGACGCGCTACCGTTGCGCCACGGAGTCGACACAGAAAAATAACGGTTATTAAACACCCAGCTTATGTTCCATATTCCCTCTACATAGTTTGTATGAATCAACGCTGTTGTTTGGTAAAAAACAATTGGCCCTTTTCACACTTTGTTCGCCAAAAGCATGGAACGAGTCACACGTTACAATAATTCCGCACACTTTATACATTACCTTTGGGGTAATAGTCCTCACCCCCCCCCCCCAAAAAAAAAAAAAAAAAAAACTCAAAAGAAAGAGATGACCCCGACGTGATTCGACCTTCTGATCAGGAGTCAGACGCGCTACCGTTGCGCCACGGAGTCGACACAGAAAAATAATGGTTATTAAACACCCAGCTTATGTTCCATATTCCCTCTACATAGTTTGTATGAATCAACGCTGTTGTTTGGTAAAAAACAATTGGCCCTTTTCACACTTTGTTCGCCAAAAGCATGGAACGAGTCACACGTTACAATAATTCCGCACACTTTATACATTACCTTTGGGGTAATAGTCCTCACCCCCCCCCCCCCCAAAAAAAAAAAAAAAAAACTCAAAAGAAAGAGATGACCCCGACGTGATTCGACCTTCTGATCAGGAGTCAGACGCGCTACCGTTGCGCCACGGAGTCGACACAGAAAAATAATGGCTATTATACACCCAGCTTATGCCCTTATGTTCCATATTCCCACTTCATAGTTTGTATGAATCAACACTGTTGTTTGGTAATGGCACTCTTTCTACTTTGCTTTAAAATGTACTATCCGTGTCACACTTTGTATGACATGGCAAAGAGTCATTTGATATTACAATTGGCCCTTTTACACTTTGTTCGCCGAAAACATGGTACGAGTCACACGTTACAATAATTCCGCACACTTTATACATTACCTTTGAGGTAAAAGTCCTCACCCCCCCCCCCCCCAAAAAAAAAAAAAAAAAAAAAATCAAAAGAAAGAGATGATCCGACGTGATTCGAACACGCAACCTTCTGATCTGGAGTCAGACGCGCTACCGTTGCGCCACGGAGTCGACACAGAAAAATAATGGCTATTATACACCCAGCTTATGTTCCATATTCCCTCCTCATAGTTTGTATGAATCAACGCTGTTGTTTGGTAATGGCACTCTTTATACTTTGTTTAAAATGTACTATCCGTGTCACACTTTGTATGACTTGGCAAAGAGTTATTTGATATTACAATTGGCCCTTTTCACACTTTGTTCGCCAAAAGCATGGTACGAGTCACACGTTACAATAATTCCGCACACTTTATACATTACCTTTGGGGTAATAGTCCTCACCCCCCCCCCCCCCCCCAAAAAAAAAAAAAAATCAAAAGAAAAAAAGAGATGACCCCGACGTGATTCGAACACGCAACCTTCTGATCTGGAGTCAGACGCGCTACCGTTGCGCCACGGAGTCGACACAGAAAAATAATGGTCATTATACACCCAGCCTATGTTCCATATTCCCTCTTCATACTTTGTATGAATCAACATTGTTGTTTGGTAATGGCACTCTTTATACTTTGTTTAAAATGTACTATCCGTGTCACACTTTGTATGACATGGCAAAGAGTCATTTGATATTACAATTGGCCCTTTTCACACTTTGTTCGCCAAAAGCATGGAACGAGTCACACGTTACAATAATTCAGCACACTTCATACATTACCTTTGAGGTAATACTCCTCACCCCACCCCCCCCCCAAAAAAAAAGAAATTAAAAGATAGAGATGACCCCGACGTGATTCGAACACGCAACCTTCTGATCTGGAGTCAGACGCGCTACCGTTGCGCCACGGAGTCGACACAGAAAAATAATGGTCATTATACACCCAGCTTATGTTCCATATTCCCTCTTCATACTTGTATGAATCAACACTGTTGTTTGGTAATGGCACTCTTTATACTTTGTTTAAAATGTACTATCCGTGTCACACTTTGTATGACATGGCAAAGAGTCATTTGATATTACAATTGGCCCTTTTCACACTTTGTTCGCCAAAACATGGTACGATTCACACGTTACAATAATTCAGCACACTTTATACATTCCTTTGGGGTAATAATCCTGACCCCCCCCCCCCCCCCAAAAAAAAAAAAAAAAAAAAACTCAAAAGAAAGAGATGACCCCGACGTGATTCGAACACGCAACCTTCTGATCTGGAGTCAGACGCGCTACCGTTGCGCCACGGAGTCGACACAGAAAAATAACGGTTATTAAACACCCAGCTTATGTTCCATATTCCCTCTTCATAGTTTGTATGAATCAACGCTGTTGTTTGGTAAAAAACAATTGGCCCTTTTCACACTTTGTTCGCCAAAAGCATGGAACGAGTCACACGTTACAATAATTCCGCACACTTTATACATTACCTTTGGGGTAATAGTCCTCACCCCCCCCCCCCCCCCCCCCCCCCAAAAAAAAAAATACTCAAAAGAAAGAGATGACCCCGACGTGATTCGACCTTCTGATCAGGAGTCAGACGCGCTACCGTTGCGCCACGGAGTCGACACAGAAAAATAATGGCTATTATACACCCAGGTTATGTTCCATATTCCCTCCTCATAGTTTGTATGAATCAACGCTGTTGTTTGGTAATGGCACTCTTTATACTTTGTTTAAAATGTACTATCCGTGTCACACTTTGTATGACATGGCAAAGAGTCATTTGATATTACAATTGGCCCTTTTCACACTTTGTTCGCCAAAAGCATGGAACGAGTCACACGTTACAATAATTCAGCACACTTCATACTTTACCTTTGGGATAATAGTCCTCACTCCCCCCCCCCCCTCCCCCCCCCCCAAAAAAAAAAAAAGAAAAAAAAGAAAAAAGAAAATCAAAAGAAGGAAATGACCCCGACGTGATTCGAACACGCAACCTTCTGATCTGGAGTCAGACGCGCTACCGTTGCGCCACGGAGTCGACACAGAAAAATAATGGTCATTATACACCCAGCTTATGTTCCATATTCCCTCTTCATACTTTGTATGAATCAACACTGTTGTTTGGTAATGGCACTCTTTATACTTTGTTTAAAATGTACTATCCGTGTCACACTTTGTATGACATGGCAAAGAGTCATTTGATATTACAATTGGCCCTTTTCACACTTTGTTCGCCAAAAGCATGGTACGAGTCACACGTTACAATAATTCAGGACACTTTATACATTACGTTTGGGGTAATAGTCCTTACCCCCTCCCCCCCCACCCCCACCTCCCCCCCCCCCAAAAAAGAAAGAGATGACCCCGACGTGATTCGACCTTCTGATCTGGAGTCAGACGCGCTACCGTTGCGCCACGGAGTCGACACAGAAAAATAATGGCTATTATACACCCAGCTTATGCCCTTATGTTCCATATTCCCTCTTCATAGTTTTTATGAATCAACGCTGTTGTTTGGTAATTGCACTCTTTATACTTTCTTTAAAACGTACTATCCGTGTCACACTTTGTATGACATGGCAAAGAGTCATTTGATATTACAATTGGCCCTTTTCACACTTTGTTCGCCAAAAGCATGGAACGAGTCACACGTTACAATAATTCAGCACACTTCATACTTTACCTTTGGGATAATAGTCCTGACCCCCCCCCCCCCCCCCCCCCAAAAAAAAAAAAAAAAAAAAAAAAAAAAGAAAAAAGAAAATCAAAAGAAGGAGATGACCCCGACGTGATTCGAACACGCAACCTTCTGATCTGGAGTCAGACGCGCTACCGTTGCGCCACGGAGTCGACACAGAAAAATAACGGTTATTAAACACCCAGCTTATGTTCCATATTCCCTCTTCATAGTTTGTATGAATCAACGCTGTTGTTTGGTAAAAAACAATTGGCCCTTTTCACACTTTGTTCGCCAAAAGCATGATACGAGTCACACGTTACAATAATTCAGGACAATTCATACATTACCTTTGGGGTAATAGTCCTCACCCCCCCCCCCCCCCCCCCCCCCCACCCAAAAAAAAAAAATCAAAAGAAAGAGATGACCCCGACGTGATTCGAACACGCAACCTTCTGATCTGGAGTCAGACGCGCTACCGTTGCGCCACAGAGTCGACACAGAAAAATTAATGGCTATTATACACCCAGCTTATGTTGCATATTCCCTCTTCATAGTTTGTATGAATCAACGCTGTTGTTTGGTAATGGCACACTTTACACGTTGTTTAAAATGTACTATCCGTGTCACACTTTGTATGACATGGCAAAGAGTCATTTGATATTACAATTGGCCCTTTTCACACTTTGTTCGCCAAAAGCGTGGTACGAATCACATGTTACAATAATTCAGCACACTTTATACATTACCTTTGGGGTAATAGTCGTCACCCCCCCCCCCCCCCCCCCAAAAAAAAAAAAAAAAATCAAAAGAGAGAGATGACCCCGACGTGATTCGAACACGCAACCTTACGATCTGGAGTCAGACGCGCTACCGTTGCGCCACGGAGTCGACACAGAATAATGGTCATTATACACCCAGCTTATGTTCCATATTCCCTCTTCATACTTTGTATGAACCAACACTGTTGTTTGGTAATGGCACTCTTTACACGTTGTTTAAAATGTACTATCCGTGTCCCACTTTGTATAGCATGGCAAAGAGTCATTTGATATTACAATTGGCCCTTTTCACACTTTGTTCGCCAAAAGCATGGTACGAGTCACACGTTACAATAATTCAGGACACTTTATACATTACCTTTGGGGTAATAGTCCTTACTCCCCCACCCCCCCCCCAAAAAAAAACAACGTAACAATAATTCAGGACACTTTATACATTACCTTTGGGGTAATAGTCCTCATACCCCCCCCATGTCTAGCAATAAAAAAAAAAAAAAAACAAAAAAAAATCAAAAAAAAATCAAAAAAAAAATCAAAAGAAAGAGATGACCCCGACGTGATTCGAACACGCAACCTTCTGATCTGGAGTCAGACGCGCTACCGTTGCGCCACGGAGTCGACACTGAAAATTAATGGCTATTATACACCCAGCTTATGTTCCATATTCCCTCTTCATAGTTTGTATGAATCAACGCTGTTGTTTGGTAATGGCACTCTTTACACGTTGTTTAAAATGTACTATCCGTGTCACACTTTGTATGACATGGCAAAGAGTCATTTGATATTACAATTGGCCCTTTTCACACTTTGTTCGCCAAAAGTATGGTACGAGTCACACATTACAATAATTCAGGACACTTTATACATTACCTTTGGGGTAATAGTCGTCACCCCCCCCCCCCCCCAAAAAAAAAAAAATCAAAAGAGAGAGATGACCCCGACGTGATTCGAACACGCAACCTTCTGATCTGGAGTCAGACGCGCTACCGTTGCGCCACGGAGTCGACACAGAATAATGGTCATTATACACCCAGCTTATGTTCCATATTCCCTCTTCATACTTTGTATGAATCAACACTGTTGTTTGGTAATGACACTCTTTACACGTTGTTTAAAATGTACTATCCGTGTCCCACTTTGTATAGCATGGCAAAGAGTCATTTGATATTACAATTGGCCCTTTTCACACTTTGTTCGCCAAAAGCATGGTACGAGTCACACGTTACAATAATTCAGGACACTTTATACATTACCTTTGGGGTAATAGTCCTCACCCCCCCCCCCCACCCCCCACCCCCCCCCCCCCCAAAAAAAAAAAAACAACGTTACAATAATTCAGGACACTTTATACATTACCTTTGGGGTAATAGTCCTCAACCCCCCCCCCCCCCCAAAAAAAAAAATAAAAAAAAAAAACAAAAAAAAAATCAAAAGAAAGAGATGACCCCGACGTGATTCGAACACGCAACCTTCTGATCTGGAGTCAGACGCGCTACCGTTGCGCCACGGAGTCGACACAGAAAAATAATGGCTATTATACACCCAGCTTATGCCCTTATGTTCCATATTCCCTCTTCATAGTTTGTATGAATCAACGCTGTTGTTTGGTAATGGCACTCTTTCTACTTTGCTTAAAATGTACTATCCGTGTCACACTTTGTATGACATGGCAAAGAGTTATTTGATATTACAATTGGCCCTTTTCACACTTTGTTCGCCGAAAACATGGTACGAGTCACACGTTACAATAATTCCGCACACTTTATACATTACCTTTGAGGTAAAAGTCCTCACCCCCCCCCCCCCAAAAAAAAAAAAAAAAATCAAAAGAAAGAGATGACCCCGACGTGATTCGAACACGCAACCTTCTGATCTGGAGTCAGACGCGCTACCGTTGCGCCACGGAGTCGACACAGAAAATTAATGGCTATTATACACCCAGCTTATGTTCCATATTCCCTCTTTATAGTTTGTATGAATCAACGCTGTTGTTTGGTAATGGCACTCTTTACACGTTGTTTAAAATGTACTATCCGTGTCACACTTTGTATGACATGGCAAAGAGTCATTGATATTACAATTGGCCCTTTTCACACTTTGTTCGCCAAAAGTATGGTACGAGTCACACATTACAATAATTCAGGACACTTTATACATTACCTTTGCGGTAATAGTCGTCACCCCCCCCCCCCCAAAAAAAAAAAGTCAATAGAGAGAGATGACCCCGACGTGATTCGAACACGCAACCTTCTGATCTGGAGTCAGACGCGCTACCGTTGCCCCACGGAGTCGACACAGAATAATGGTCGTTATACACCCAGCTTATGTTCCATATTCCCTCTTCATACTTTGTATGAATCAACACTTTTGTTTGGTAATGACACTCTTTACACGTTGTTTAAAATGTACTATCCGTGTCCCACTTTGTATAGCATGGCAAAGAGTCATTTGATATTACAATTGGCCCTTTTCACACTTTGTTCGCCAAAAGCATGGTACGAGTCACACGTTACAATAATTCAGGACACTTTATACATTACCTTTGGGGTAATAGTCCTTAACGTGAGGTAAAATCAAAAGAAAGAGATGACCCCCGACGTGATTCGACCTTCTGATCTGGAGTCAGACGCGCTACCGTTGCGCCACGGAGTCGACACAGAAAAATAATGGCTATTATACACCCAGCTTATGCCCTTATGTTCCATATTCCCTCTTCATAGTTTTTATGAATCAACGCTGTTGTTTGGTAATGGCACTCTTTATACTTTCTTTAAAACGTACTATCCGTGTCACACTTTGTATGACATGGCAAAGAGTCATTTGATATTACAATTGGCCCTTTTCACACTTTGTTCGCCAAAAGCATGGAACGAGTCACACGTTACAATAATTCAGCACACTTCATACTTTACCTTTGGGATAATAGTCCTGACCCCCCCCCCCCAAAAAAAAAAAAAAAAAGAAAAGAAAAAAGAAAATCAGAAGAAGGAGATGACCCCGACGTGATTCAAACACGCAACCTTCTGATCTGGAGTCAGACGCGCTACCGTTGCGCCACGGAGTCGACACAGAAAAATAACGGTTATTAAACACCCAGCTTATGTTCCATATTCCCTCTTCATAGTTTGTATGAATCAACGCTGTTGTTTGGAAAAAACAATTGGCCCTTTTCACACTTTGTTCGCCAAAAGCATGATACGAGTCACACGTTACAATAATTCAGGACAATTCATACATTACCTTTGGGGTAATAGTCCTCACCCCCCCCCCCCCCCAAAAAAAAAAAAAAAAAAACTCAAAAGAAAGAGATGACCCCGACGTGATTCGAACACGCAACCTTCTGATCTGGAGTCAGACGCGCTACCGTTGCGCCACAGAGTCGACACAGAAAAATTAATGGCTATTATACACCCAGCTTATGTTGCATATTCCCTCTTCATAGTTTGTATGAATCAACGCTGTTGTTTGGTAATGGCACACTTTACACGTTGTTTAAAATGTACTATCCGTGTCACACTTTGTATGACATGGCAAAGAGTCATTTGATATTACAATTGGCCCTTTTCACACTTTGTTCGCCAAAAGCGTGGTACGAATCACATGTTACAATAATTCAGCACACTTTATACATTACCTTTGGGGTAATAGTCCTCACTCCCCCCCCCCCCAAAAAAAAAAAAAAAAAAAAAAAAAATCAAAAGTAAAGGATGATCCTGACGTGATTCGAACACGCAAACTTCTGATCTGGAGTCAGACGCGCTACCGTTGCGCCACGGAGTATAGACAGAAAAATAATGGTTATTATACACCCAGCTTATGTTCCATATTCCCTCTTCATAGTTTGTATGAATCAACGCTGTTGTTTGGTAACGGCACTCTTTACACTTTGTTTAAAATGTACTATCCGTGTCACACTTTGTATGACATGGCAGAGAGCTGTTTTAATATTACAATTGGCCCTTTTCACACTTTGTTCGCCAAAAGCATGGTACGAGTCACACGTTACAATAATTCAGCACACTTTATACATTACATTCGGGGTAATAGTCCTCACCCCCCCCCCCAAAAAAAAAACAACAACAACAAAAAGAAATCAAAAGATAGAGATGACCCCGACGTGATTCGAACACGCAACCTTCTGATCTGGAGTCAGACGCGCTACCGTTGCGCCACGGAGTCCTTATGTTAATCGGAAGCCTAATAATACGCCCAGTTTGGCCTGCTAAAATTTATTTAGAGCTGGAATTAATCATTGACACATTGTTAGATACACTACCAGTATTTGGATGATGCAATATATTGCAACCATTCTGTAATGTTTGTGGCCATTACATTAAATTCATTATCTTTCAACCTGAATCAGAGTTTTTGTTTTACACGGTGAGTATTGAATTGCATTAATTGGCAGATCATGTACAATAAATTGCTTGCCCGTCAGTATAATTTCCTTGCCCTGGGCAAGCGGATGGCTGGGTTTGAAACACCCTGTATATTCAGAGGGCGTATAGGTTACGGGGTCAAGCCGGTGTAACACCCCCCCCCCCCCCCCCCTCCGTGGCCGATCCATTTTTTTCTTGCTTGTCAGAAAATTTGTGGATATTAGACCCCCTCCCTCACAAAATCCTGGATCCGCCACTGCCCCCCATGCTCCCGAGTTCTGGAGGACCCCCGCCCCCATCTGTTCATCTAATTCTTTTGAAGTTTGAAGTTTTGAAGTTTATTTGTTCCACATTCCACATTACATCAAAACACTTTTTCAGAAGTTATTTTACAAGCATAATTGTCAATTTCAAAAGAACTCAGATCAAGTATAATGTACAGTAAATAGGTAGAAAGTTTGTGAGATGTATAAACGACTGGCAAAGGAAGAAACATGTAAAATGTGGGGAGCCTAAATAAAAAGCATTGCTTGTAAATGATTAGGTTCCCTTTAAAGTAATTCCGATTGGGATGCGATGAAAGGGGAGACGGACTAGAAGTATCACCCTTACAAAAAAGTACCATGGTAATACCATGGTAATACCGCGGTAAATTGGGACGGTATTACTGTGAAAGTACCGTGAATTTACCGCGTTACCCATTGTCAAGATGAAAATACTATGAATATACAATGTTTTTCGTAGTAATACTGTGGCAATACGATGTGTACCACGGATTTACCATGTTTTCGTGGCGGTATTATGGCGGTAATACCATGAAATACGTTGTATTACTACGGTATTTTTTATAAGGGCAGATTTATAAAACGTACGAGGAGAGCAAAGCTCAGAATGTGGAGTAAAGAAACGAAAAAGACGAAAGAGAAGAAGAAGAAAGAAAGAAAAAAGAAAAGAAAATGAAGAAAAGAAAAAGTGAAAATGAAGAAAAGCAGAAGAAGAAGAAGAATGAGAAGAAAAAATTGTAAAGACATGACAGTGTTACACAAGCAAAATCTATGTGACCACCTGTACGATCCAACATGATATGAATATTCATACATACATGTACTTAAGAGGTAACACCTTAGCTTCCGCTTTAAAGAATTGTTGGATGGGCTATCAACTAGTTCGTTATTCAGGATGTTCCAGAATTTGGCACCAGTAACGGTGATTTTGTTTGTTTGCAAAAACGGTGCGAGTTCGAGGGAGGTGGAAATGGTTTGTTTATCTTGTTGGATAGGAATGTACAGCATTATTGCGTTGGAAAATAGGGACAAAAGCATCTGGTAAATTACCTTTCGAGAGTTCGTACATAAATATTCCAAGATTGTACAAGGATATTACAATTATAGAAAAGTTCATTTGTATGTGCACAAAATACAACATTATTGACTATTCTAATAACCCGTTTTTGTACAACTTTAATTTTGTCAATTATGGTTATGGAGCAATTTCCCCATGCAAGTATACAAAAGTTAAGATAAGGCAAGATCAGGGCAGAATAGAGTATAAGCACAACATGAGGAGGTACAAAAGGTTTCAACTTGTTCATTACACCTGAATTTCGTGATAACAGTTTACATAGGCAATCATTTTGAACCTTCCATCTTAGTCTACTGTCTATAAAAACACCCAGAAATTTGGTAGATTCAACCTGGGCGATATTTGTATTGTTTATTTGTATATTACCTGGTAAGGATGATATAGAATTACTGAATAACATGAAATTTGTTTTATTTAATGCTACTAAAGTGGATATTAAAATCAACGGCATATGATGAGGGGTGGAGGATAATGAATGATTTTGGCGTTAAAAACAAAATCCCATATAACGACTGCCCGAGCGAACACGTAAATTTGAAACACGTTGAACTAGGTATGGCAGAACAAAACTCACTGAACTTCAATGGACGTGAAAAAAGTTGTGCAACAGTTTACCATTATGACATAATAATAATAATAATAATAATAACGGTCATTTATAACGCGCTATTCACAAAAGAGTATCATAGCACTTACAATTCACAATCAAATATACATGTATACAAAAGAACAAAAGTTAACTTTATGGAAAAAGATAAGTTTTTAGTTTGGATTTAAAAGTTAGCTGGTTTTCTATTACTCGTATTGAGAGTGGGATATTATTCCTTTTTTGGTCTTCATGGATAATTAGGTGCAATATCTTTTAAATTCTATTAGCTATAGCAGAAGATGTAAGTTTATAAGATGTATCTAAAAGGGTTACAGGTCTCCGGTTTTGTAAATATTGTCTAGGTTTATCTCCTTGGGTATCAAAAAAATAATTCCGAATCTTTGAGAATTAGAAAGCTTCCCGAACGTATAAAAATAGTAAATTGCTCTGACAAAAAAATGTGCCAATTCTTTCCAGAAATACTTGTAAAATTCTGTTGTGAAACCGTCCGAACCAAGGGCCATCCCATTCTTCATTTTTTCAAACTTTCAGTCACTTCTGTAAAGGTTAAAGGTCCACCTAGTATCTCCATTGTATGGTCTTCTAATTTGTTTATCTTTAAAAAAAAATAATGTTTCATGAATAGCTTCTATATCTAACACATGATCTTTCTTAGAAAATAATTTTGAATAGAATTTCTTACATTCGTTTATAACTTCTTTTGGATTGTTAACAACTAATTCAACTTATAGATGACATTGTTTTATCAACATTTCTTTTCGTTTCCAGATTAAAAAAACCCCTTTTTTCTCCATATGCAATAGCGTCTATACGTACTCTAATCATTTGACCTTTCAATGTGTCATGACTTGGTACGTCTTAAATTGTTCCTACTACATATGGAGATGCAGCGTATTGTTTTTTAATAACAATTTCTTTTCAGACAATAATTATGTATACACTTGATCTTCTAAAATAGAATTGTTAAATTGCCAGTATCCTCTATACCTCTTTCAAATTCAGAACACCTAAGACGTCAGAATTGCCGCATTGCTCTTTTAGAATTGATCCAGGGGTCCGGGGGCCGAGCCGCCTCCCCTGGGAAAGAAAAAGACCCCAAAAAATGCTGATTACCAGCTTTTCAGAAAATTTGTGGATATTGGACCCCCTTCCTTACAAATTTCTGGATCGTCACTGCCCCCACCCCATGCTCCCTGGTCTGGAGGACCCCGCCCCAACGGCATATGATGAGGGGTGGGGGATAATGGATGACTTGAGCGTTTAAAAAAAAATCCCCTATAACGATTGCCCGAGCGAACACGTGAATTTGAAACACGTTGAACTATATATGGCAGAACAAAACTCATTGAACTTCAATGGAAAAGAGGATGAAGTACCATAGCAGGAAACAAAACTTGGGAGAACAGGGCCCCGTTTCACAAAACTTGTTATCAATTACAAGATACAATTATTGTTATAAGCTACTGAAATCCCTGAATCTGATTGGCTGAGAGCGAATTTGTCATAGAAATGGGGCAGTTGTTATCGATGAAAAGTTTTATGATCATAGCCTTTTTGCAAATGGCATATTTCGACTGGAGCACATTATTGAAAAGAATGGTAGATCGGATGATTATTTCATCAGAAAAGGCTTGTTTACATGGAAAAAATCACGAATAGAATATATTTTTGGAATGATCCCAGATAGTTGGAAGAAAACAATGGTGGGAAAAGAAGAGGTGAAAATAGGATTAGATAAGGGAGAAATGAACTTTGTATTTGGTGACAGAGTAATACCCTTAAGTGAAATCCCATCAAAAAGATTATTATCTACAATTATTTGATAACAAATCTGAAAATTCATCTGTTCTGAATAAGTTGAAATATTCGTTTAATATACCATTATATATGCAGAAAGATTTTACTAATTTAAAGGAAATGTACTCTTAATAGCAAGCTACGAGAATTTCAGTTCAAAATGTTACATAGCATGATTTATACAAACCATCATTTGTATCGTTTTGGTGTAGTTCAAAACAATTGTAATTTGTAAGAAAGAAGAGGAAACATATAGTCATGTTTTTTTACGAGTTGTGTTCACATTCAAAATAATTATGTGGGAAAAGGTTAGCATTGAATTCAAGTATCCTATTTTGAAAAATTTGATCTGGGAGAAAATTTATTTAGGAATTAATATGGAAAATGTGGGGAGAGAAAATTTAGTAAATCATCTTATTCTATTAGTTAAATATATGACTTTCCAATGTAGGAAAAGAGCGATACGTCCGACCGAAAGAAAATGGGAAAATATTGATTTCCGGGACGTAGGGATGGACATGGGGAGCTAAGTGGGCTTCATAACATCAAAATCATGAAGAAATTCTGAACTGTAGTCTTTTAAAGTCTGAGGCGGAACAACGGACACATTGGCAATGGGGGGGGGGGGGCTTTTTTTTTTTTTCTTCTTCTTCTCATTTCTTCCTTTTCTATTTTAATCTTCATTTTTATATTTTTCCCCATATTTTATCATAAGAAAGACTTCCAGATTTAGCATAATTTACTATTTAATACATGCATGTAAAATATTACGGTTACTTATTATTATTATGTAATTTGGCACAATGATACTGGCATGTGAATATATTTGTTCGTCTATTTTACCTTGATTAATGTCAAAAAGTTATTTTGAAAAAGGAAGTAATAAAAGATTCTTAAAAACAAAAACAAAAAATGAAACGGGGCCCAGATGAGATTAAACCAAAAATCGAAAACGCAATGAAGAGAATAGATGAGAGAGAGAGAGGACGTTGTGAAGACTATTAGCGCTCGTACAATTTTCTTATTCATTATTAACCCTTTCGAGACAATTGACCACATTTTGTAGTTTGGCTCAATAATTTTTTATTCAGAGCCCTAAAATCTATCCCAGATACATGAGTAGAAAGAGCATAATTTTTTCTGCACACACTGTATCCATTTTTGTTGCATGGCCATCTTCCGTTTAATGTCAGGAATTTTAAAACGAGAATAAACTTTAAAATCGTTAAATTGGCAACACATTCAGAGGTTCAAAATCATTGTTTTTCCATCAAAATTGGCAATTTTTTCAACTTTCGACAAAATTCCTAACCATGTATATTGTTTTCAAAGACATTACACCTTATATAGAACTGTGTAGCGCTAAAGGAAAAATATTATTGTTAGCAATCTGAGGAACAAACTGTGATAAATTTAGCTGTCTTGAAAGGGTTAAAGCTTTTTGTTTCTCCTTCATGATCATCAAGCGCAGGTAAAGACGCAATCAGAATAACCCTCGTGCGAGCCGTGCTTTATTTTCTTTACCACGTCAAATTGGATGCATAATAAACTCCCAGTTAAACATGAGGACTCCGTGGCGCAACGGTAGCGCGTCTGACTCCAGATCAGAAGGTTGCGTATTCGAATCACGTCGGGGTCATCATTTTGTCTTCAAAGCAGATATCCACTTCAAGAAATACCAGACAAAGTAAATTAGTAATAATAAATGAAAAAAAAAATAGCAAGATGGTCGAAACGATGTCGCGGAGCGGGAGGGAGGGTACACCAAAACACACACACACACACACACACTTTTTTTTGTTTTTCAAAATATTTTATTAGAGATTTCATTCAAAATAGATCATTACATAAAATAAATGTAAATAATTTCAAGCAAATACAAATCTTCATTTAGTTTTTCATACCATAGTATTAAATTATTCACAAGACAAGCATGGAAGAATGTTGGAATAAAATCACTAAATCACACACGCACTCTCACACACATACAAATCTCTCTCTCTCTCTCTCTCTCTCTCTCTTTGTCTGTTTCCTTTTCCTCTTATTTTTTTTTTGTACATATACAAATTGAGTATCATTTTCCCTATAATTTCGTCACATCCAATCTTTTGGTTTAAGCCACGTCAAAATTGTCCAAGCATCTTATAACCCTATTTTAAAAAAGACCCTGCGTCTCTCACTCCCTCTCTCTCACTCTCTCTCTCTCTCTCTCTCTACACGATTTATAATAATGGAGGTATCACTTGTACGTTTGTCAGACACGTCCTTATAGAAGCACAATGTACAGTCATGCAGCATTTACTAGTAGTCTATTCTTTTCTTCTTAGCATTTGCTTAAAAAGATATCAAACAATTGTATTTTTTTTTAAATTCACATTGAGGTTGTCAAATCACTTTAGAACTCTATGCAAAAACAACCTTCTCCGGGTTTTGTCTTTCTCTCTCTCTCTCTCTCTCTCTCTCTCTCTCTCTCTCTCTCTCTCTGTCTCTCTCTCTCTCTCTTTGTGTGTGTCTCCCCCTTTCTCTTACTATCTCTATCTCTCCGTGTCTGTCCTTCTAATTATCACCCCTTCTCTTTATATATCTTGTTCCTTCATTCTAGAAAGAGGAGAGAGAGAGAGAGAGAAAGGGGTAGAAGAACGTGTGATTTTTTTTTGCGCATCCAAATTTCTTTGAAATTTATTATGTTTCAGTTTTCTTTTAAGATCTTCAATACCTAAGTCAGAAGGTGAAATTATTTTGCAAAATAGTTAGGCCTACTCTTTAATACTAATGTTCAATGTTCGAACCTTTTTTCAGGCTAACTATTGCAATGCATTTTATCATCTCACTATTGCAAAATAGCTGCTGTGCAAATTCAGAGTGCAAAATCAGTGTACAAACCTTCAATCAGGCTTAGTATTGCAATGTATTTCATCATCCCCAATTACAAGAATTAAAGTGTAAAAAGTGTATGCAATCTCTGTTTCATATGGAGACCCTGTGGCACAATGGTACTGCATCTGACTCCAGATCAGAAGATTGCGTGTTCGAATCACGTCGGGGTCATCAATTCATTTTTGTTTTCTCAGCAGGAATGATGTGGAAGAAATATCAGCCTTTTTTATTTGCTTATCTGCTCTTTCTCCTTCTCCTTCTCTTTCTCCTTCTTCTTCTTCTGTTTCTCCTTCTTCTTCTTCTTCTTCTTCTTCTTCTTCCTATCGGGACTGGGGACTCTATATATTCGATATAAATTCCACGTGTTGGCATATGAAGACACAAGCTATAAACAAAAGAAGTTTCATTTTTCTATCCAACGTTTATTTGTTCCTGTCATGACAGGGATTATGACAAAATGTTATCCTTGTCGCGTTTCCAAGGCAATGCGCAATTAAGTTTATACGTAAATCCCTCAGCGTAGCTATAATATCGACTGCAATCCGATTTGGAAAATAAATCTCAGTAGCATTAAAAATGGGCGTTTTAACTTCAAATAAAATTTACTTAAGTCAGGTTCTGAATGTAGGAGTTCGGTGCGGTCAGGGGCGGATCCATGATTGAGTAAACAAAATTTCGCAAAACCTTCAAAATTCGCTCAGTAGGGGGTTATGGGGGTCCAGTTCCCCTCCATAATTCCCTGACCAAAAAAAAAAAAAAAAAGGTCTTCATTCTAAAAGGGGGAGGGGGATGGGCACAATCGAGAAAATGGCGGATCATCTATGGTCAAAATGCATACTTCTCTTCCAAAAGGGGGGCACGGGCCGGAAGTGCCCCCCCCCCCACCCTGGATCCGCCAATGGGTGCGGTGACGGCCGTATACCGGGAATAAGTGCCAAATCAGTTTATTTAAACAAATATATATTCATGTGGTACATATATACATAGTTGGAGGGCACACCTCTTGAAGCAAAAGCTTGGGGCGAGGATGTCCTCAGGCGTACATAAGAAATAATTATATACAATCGTACAGGAATGCTTTGACGGCACTAATAAAATACTATACGATTCGGAGCCGATTTGGCCTGTCCTCCGACTAGAAAGCTCGCAATAGGCTGTCTTTTCTATTTTAAATTCTGTATGACTATTCAGAACATCAATGAATATATTTGATGTGTTTAAGTGTTTATATCAAATGCTATATACATTTTCTTTCGAAATAGGATCGCAGACCCATCGTATAGTGTGTTACACCGTTACATATATTGAATATAGGCCTATATATATTATCGTCTTTCGACTTCATCAGAAATTTATTCTGAAACAGTTATAAAGAGAAGATACAATCACTCAGATAGACAAGAAAAATAACAAAGCACAAAGTGTGTGAGAATAATTCACAAAATACAAAGAGAGGACACAATCAATCATTCACAAACTGATCTTCACTTTATAACTGTTTCAGAATAAATTTCTGATGAAGTCGAAAGACGAAAGCTTAAATTTCCTGAGTATCCTGCGTCATCTTTGGATTGAATTCATCCCACTATGTTCTATATCACCCAAACCAAAGCGAATGGTAAAAGTAGACTCAGCATCATCACATAAAATATATATAGAGAGAGAAAGAAAGAAAGCGAGAGAGAGAGAGAGAGATTTGTATACATAATAATAATATTCCGTTCTTGTATAGCGCATAGCATAGCACATGATGATATAACGTCTCTATGCGCTAGTATTTGTTTCATTCTGTTTGATATAGCAAAAAAACTTGAAGAAGGCCAGGAGCCGAAAGCTTGTAAATTAACCGAGTGACCTGCTTTATTCCGTTCCATCATTATCTGCTCATATATATATATATATATATATATATATATGAGCAGAAATGTGAAATGTGAAATAAATGCGAGAATAACGTTGCGTAGCTCAATCAAAGTTCCCCAGAGCTGTCCTCCCTTTTTGACATTTTTTGCAAAGGCTGAAAAAATGTCTCCGCCGGGAATCGAACCCGGGTCGTTGGCTTATATATATATATATATTCGTTTGAGCAGGAGAAATTTTAAATTCCCTTGTTTGAACATGACATACGGGTCTTCCGTTGTAACTCAGATCACACACGGCACTGATGTCCTTCATCAAGACATTAGTCTTCATTTTTCCACTCCGTATACCCATGAGAAACTCTATGCTCTGTATATCTACACTATATCGACGTAGGCGAATGTTCTAATAATAATAATATTTTTTTGTTTAAATAATAGTAATGATGATAATAATAATGGCATTCGGATGAATATCATTTGCCTCTCTTGAGAACATTCACTGCTAAAAATACATTCATTTATGAAGGTCCAAAATTTTGGAATAACTTGGACCACGACTTAAAAAATTCCCCGTCTCTCAACATTTTTAAAAGAAAATTGAAAACCTTTTTACTCAAGTCTTATAATCATCTTTAAAAATCATCATCATCTGCTTTATTTATTGATTTGAAATCTTAATCGTCATTTTGCGCTCCCTTATTTAGATTCACTACTTTTTCCAACTTATCTCCGATCCATATGCAGCCTGCACTGTGCCTATTTTCTCCCTCCTGCCCTATTATTTTCTTAATCTTATTCCCTTGACGATATCATTTCATTTGTTTTCTATTAATTTTGCACCTAATTTCCGATAACTAATTTACACTAGATCGTTGTCTCTGTTGGCCACTAATTTTCTTGTTTTACAAAACATTCATTTTTTACTTGCTATTATTAATTGAGGGGTCCACAAAATACAAGCATCGCTTTTTAGTGGACCTCTCCATTTCCACACAATATAGATCAAGGCGTTATGTAAATTTTGTTAAGAATTTTCATATTTATGTTACATAATACATTATATTTCTGTATGTTCCTTTTGATACAATGACTAATTATTTTTTTTCTAAATATTTATGTTGCTGATTGATTGTATATCATGATTTGTATTTTGTTGGAGATGAAAAAATAAAAGAGTAAGAGTAATAATAATAGGTTTTCCCGGTCAATTTCGTAAGATCGTCAGTCAATTTCATTTTGCGTGCATTCAATTTCAAGGATTTAGGTCGCGCACAGCCGATGTGTAATTCAAATTCATTTTCATATCATTCGAATTTGTATTTAGGTCATTTGAATCTAAGTTTTTGTCAATCAAATTCGCACTAAATGCACCTAGTTCGCAAAACGTTCATTCAATTTAGCAAAGAATGGCAAGGGAATTGCGCAATACTGTTATTCCAGCATTCAATTTCGTTTCGGATCATTCAACTTAACACGTTGAGCATTCAAAATCAAATGTAGTTCCAGTAAATTTTGTCAGTTGATAATTATTTGGTATTTTCATTCTTTCCTTATGAGTTTTCTGCACACATGGGTGTGTTTTTCTATAATCAATAACATTCTTTTATTTTTCTTCTGATTTATTATTTTTATTTTATTTTCTTCTGATTTATCATCATTTTGAAATTTAGTTCTAGGAATTTTTGTTCTAACGTTTATAGTGCCTGCAGAATTGCAGATTTTCTTGATTGATTTTTATTTTTTTTTCATAATCTTGTTTTTCATTTATTTTCTTGATTGATTTTTATTCTTTTTCATAATCTGTTTTTTTTTTCATGTCTAACTATACATATATATAGTGAGTGTGTCACTGTGTTGGCTGTCAATGTATACTCTGAAAAATGTTATTCATAACGTACCGTAAGTATCATGAATTATGTTATATATATAATGTTTCTATAGTAGGCCTATGTCATGTTGGGCAATGTATCTCTTTATTTTAAACATTACGACTTGAATAGATGAGCAAAAACAAACAGACGCTAAATACATGCTAAATTGAATGAACTCATTACGAATTCGAACGCCCACGTGCGAATTTGAATGCTCGAAAAGACGCTTCCAAGCGAGGTAGCGAATTTGAATGCTCTCCACGCATATTTGAATTTGAATGATGTAAACGCTAAATGTCTTGACCGAAGTGCGAATTTGAATGACCTCAAAATGAATTTGAATGATAAATTTCATGGCACAGATCTTTTTCGCGAATTTGAATGACTCCCTTATCAAATTGAATGACAAATCTGCGAAATTGATCGGGAAAACCTATACTATAGTAGTGGTAGTAGTAGTAGTAGTGTAGTAGTAGAAGTAATAATTTATTATTCATTTATTTATGCATATATGTATTCATTTATTTATCTTATTTATTCAATTGTATATTCATTCATATTATCATTATCATCATCACCATCACCATAATCAATATCATTTCTATAGGTTCCCTTCCACGGGTTACTGACGTGTAAGTTATTCTGGAAACCAGGAGATTCGCTCCCATCCAATGTACAATTCGCCATCTACGTCACGAGTGGGTGGGGCTTGTTGCTAACGGTGATAGCCTGTAATGTGAGCGTGGTTCTGGAACTCATTAAAATGCGACGAAAGGTATTGGATGTTTTATTACTTTTTTATTACTTTTTTTAATAATAAAGATGGCTATATACAGCGCATCATAAACTATGTAGACTTTCTATGACCTTTTAAAAGTATCACAGTCTCGTTTATTTTTTCTTTCCTAATGATTCTCATTTTGACAATATTTTTTTAATTTGTACAAAAGTAGCAAATTTCTTGCCTAAAAAAATATGTTGGAATTTTTTTTTTTTCATTTACATGTCCATAATTATACTATTAATATTTTGAGGCCAGAGCCATCTATACACAGAGTTTGGCCAACTCGGCTCCAGTCGGTATTCACAATATGGCGCATGTTGCTTTGTTGGGCAAGCATATAACAAAAGAATATGCGCCATACTGTATCCAGCTAGCTGAAACCGAGTCGCTCTGTGTGTCTCCATGGCTATTTTGAGGCAGGGCATTAGCGCCCTCATCGACATCATAACTTGGTAACTTCGTCATTTTCAAAAGATTGTTATCAGTTCCTTTTTTTATTTTCTTTGCTGGGAACCATTGGCAGATCCAGGGGGCACTTTCAGACCATAGAGGATCCGCCGTTTTGTCGATCCCCCCCCCCCCCTTTAGAATGAAAACCTTTTTTTTTTTTTGGCTTGTCTGAGAATTATGGAGGGGAACTGGACCCCAGGTGCGAATTTTAGTGGACGTCTGGTGAAAAAAAAAAAATTTTGTCGCCACCCCCCCCCCCCGGCAAGACAAAAAAAATACTGGTCTACCTTTTCCAAAAGTTGACAAACCTGCAGTTGTGTCCCCCCCCCCCCCCCCCCCTTATACTAAATCCTGGATCCGCCCCTGCTTGGAACAGTGACGAATCCAGGGGCACGATGAAATGTACCCCGCCCCGGCAAAACCTGGTATATTTTAAACACAAAACAAATAAAAAATGTGCCTCCTAGTCTAGTCCTAGGTAACAAAATCTGATCCCTAAAAAGACTCCTGAAAAAATGGGACAACTTTTCTTTTTGCTTTCAGAGAAATTTTGGACTTTGGCCTTTAGTGCTCTTGAACATAACACTCCAGCATGAGTTTGTAAGATTCTGAGAGTGGTTGTAAAAAAAAGGTGCAATGTATAGAAGTGTTTCAATTGTTTAACTATTTAAGTCTTATGATCGAATACACCACCTGTGAAGAGGACAAAACATTTAATTTTCATACGTTTAAAACATGAAGCAAATACTGGTTAAAGTGGCACAGCTATCCTTTTCCTTCAATATGGGCTCTTGGCAATGCATAGCCATGTTAGTGTAAATACAATAAAATTGTAAGCCTAAAGTTATGTACATTATGAGTAGTACCATTGTAACCACTGGTAACATGTCTTTATAGATTGCGGTACTAAATAATTACAATGTACATAGTGTACGTGTGACCACTGGTAACATGTCTTTACAGATTGCGGTACTAAATAATTACAATGTACATAGTGCAATTTTTGTCTCATATATTGATTATACTATACATAAATGTTTCAATGAAGATTCCATATAATATTGTCATTAATTATGGTGAACGGGGTCACCCCTGACTAGCTTTTGAATGTATACTATAGGCTATACTTAATGGCCATGCCGTAAAGCTATGTAATCTTGAACGTTTGGGTAGTAAATATGTACTATACAATACAAATTTGTGACAGATGACTGTGTTGTACCCGGGTCTCCAGGGGAACAAGGGAGTCGAAGCGAAGTTTGTTAAAACAACGCTCCTCGTCACCGTACTCTTCATTACGTGCTGGTTACCATGGATGGTAAGATTTGTTTGTTCGTATAGTTTATCTATTTGTGTGCTTTTGTTTGTTTTTTTGTTTGTTTGTTGTTTGGGACTCTATATGAATACCAGATTTTTTTAATCATTATTTTTTTAATTTTTATGTATTTATTTATTTATTTTTCTTTTGGGGGGGGGGCGTTTCGAAAGGGGCTCGGGTCTGATAGATCAGTGGCTTATAAATAAGGGGGCCGGGCACAAGGGGCACCCCGATCAAATGAAAGAAAGAACAAAGATGGTTTGATGGTTTGATGGTTTGTTTTACCTGACTGCTATAAGAAAGTATATGTATGCTTGTAAGTAAAGCAACCAGGGAAATGGCGGCTTTAAGTCATCTCCGAGGGACTTGGTAATTAGTATTGATGCTTACCGAAGGACACTAGCGTATCCACTTGGTTTCGAACCCGGGTACTCCCCGTTACGAGACCACAGCTCTACCACTGAGCCATCGCGCCTCAGTTGTCGAAAAAGAGAATTAAAGAATTTTTAAAAAAGAGAGAAATAGAGGTAAGGGAAAGAAGACGCTACGGGGCAGGCACGCCCGCCCCCACCCCCTTCTTACACGACCCTCATTTTACCCATCGAGTGAGACCGGTGTCACCCCCCCCCCCCCTTCCTACGTATGATGCCGGCACCCCTCGATGTCTGACCCTTGCTATGCCACTGTGACAAAGGGATACGAAACCAGGCGGCCGTGGGGAAAGTCAGGATTGCGTAAGCCCCATTCACTCGTACACAAAGTTTGTGCGTCGAACGAGTCCGTCGGACTGCTGGGATTACATTTCGGACTGCACGAAGCCAACCGAATCTCGCACGAGAGGTCGAGCTCAGGCGGAGCGTGCATGTTGCGCGGCGACCAGTCTGTCCGAAGTTTGCGCCCAGCGGGGCAACGGCACGATCAGGTAACGGTCACGGTGCCCTCTCTCGGACTAAAAACGTCCACAATCTGCGGTTGAGTATCCCTTTAACATTGATAAAGGTTAACCCACTAGTTTGTACAGGAAAACTTAATTATGTTGAAATTTACCGGGATGCATGCATAACAGTAAGTTCCAGACAACTGAACCCGGATCTGAACCTTGCTTTCGAAACGGTTGTCAACAGCCAGGATTTAGATGTCAATGAAAATAAAATCACAAATTATCGGTCGGATTGCAAAAAAATTGATCATTCTTTAATTTTCTTTTTTTTTTGCATCTTTATTTTATCCCAAAAAGCAAAAGCAAAACGAAACAAGACAATTTTTAAAAGTATTTTTTTTTAATAAAAAATCATGTTTTGATGAAAAATTCCCCCGTTTTGAAGGACTTCGACTACTTAGCAGCGTACAAGCATTTCTTTTTATTGGATAACAGCACGCCATCCATGATATTTCTTGAGTACAGCCCCCCCCCCCCCCCCCCCCCCATCATCACCACCACCACCAACGAAAAATTTACTTAGGAGATAAATGGACAGTCATAATATTTTAATATGCAACAAACGAAAGGTGTGTCCGTGAATACATCACAGTCGACTTACCAAAAATTTATGTACATTTAGTGATCTTATCTTTCAAGCATTCTAATTTTCTTCATGATTATATACCTTTCCGATTTCTCTCAAACTTTCACTTTTCACTAACATGTCTGTCTTATTCAACTCAACTTGTCAGAAACTAAAGTTTGATTGTCCTTTAAAAACATTACTGTTTGTTTTGATTGCACTTCACACGATATACAGTGTAGCATCTCTATAACTGTGGAATTATATTTGTATTATTTGTACGTTATGAAAAAAAATATTTAAAAATTATTCAATTTTAAACTAATGATGTGGTTGATGGGTAAACATGATTCCCATCAGGATTTTGGTCAAAATAGCTGACTTGTTTTGGGAGGATAATGTCCTACCAAAATCCTGGTCAAAATAACCACCATAAACAAAAACGATGTTATTTTGACCATTATCCTGCATGGAAGGTTAGTTACCAATAGGCCTACCATAGTTTTGAAATTACCAATCATATATACTTCCTTTCCTAGAGAGGGTGGTCCAGGGGGAGGGGGGATTTGCCCCCGGCCCTCATCGACTGTAATAAAATATAGGAAGAAAAAAAGGCTGTGTGGGGAGAGAGAAAGAAGGAAAGGGAAGGATAAAACAAGATACTTCTCATCGATGTAAGACAACTGACCCCGCCCCCACCCCTCCCTCCTGTGAATGGACCCACGCTTTGACTAGTGCCTTTGAATATTACTATCGTCATGTATCTCTAATTTACCGCATTATTGTTTGCTTTCAGTTATTCATCACGTACACGCGAATTGGTACTAGGACGATGCTGTGGGGTGACCTTCTGTCACACAGGATGCTTCTAGCCAACCACTCTCTCGACCCCGTCGTTTTTCTGCTGACACGAATCTCGGTCCCAACCAAAGTGCGGCAAATTTGTCGTCTATCTCGATTCAAAACCAACAAAGTCCATCCAAGAACGAGTACGTTCGATTCGAAATGGTCGAGAACGAAACGACAGACACCACAAACGATTAAAACCCAAGGTTTGTTTGGGGGAGGGAAAGTGCTTTTATTGTAATCACTGGCGGATGGAGAGGGGGGACCCAACGGTCCGTGCCCCCAACAATAAGCTACAACTCAATATCACGATCCGTACAAACGTTTCCAGATATCACGGATTTTCCTTATAACGAACAGAATAATAAGCCTACAGTGTTATAGAATACAATTATTTACATATCAGTGTAACCATTATAGTTTGCAGTGATTTGTTAACATGGTAATGGTAGTCAATGTTAGGGACACACCCGTTGGCCCCATAATGGTGCCAGGGCCCAGGGAGGATGGATAAAAGGGTCAGATTAAAAAAAAATAATTATATGATGACCGATTTGAAATATTAACATGGTTATAAGAAGAAAAGGAAGCTGGTAAACAGAGGGGAGAAATTGACCCCATGCAAAATGTAAATAATGAGATGATGGAAAGAATAATCTCTTTCCTCCTTTATTTTTATCGCCCGATTAATACAGAATCAGATTTTGTCACCACCATGGCGACATTTGAAACATCAAGCCACTGTCCTGTGCCTGAA
Source organism: Heliocidaris erythrogramma (assembly GCA_025617745.1). Lineage (NCBI taxonomy): Eukaryota > Metazoa > Echinodermata > Echinoidea > Camarodonta > Echinometridae > Heliocidaris > Heliocidaris erythrogramma. The sequence continues at coordinate 27,453,149 of CM046858.1, read as the reverse complement.
GTTTTCATCACATCATGTGACATGTGATGTCAATTAGAGGGGTATATTGCTGCCAAGCCCTTGGTACCCTCACAACAAAATCCTTCGATGTCCAGTAGGGAGGGGATGACGTTGCCCTCATGGGGTACGCCACCAGGCGGCCGTGGGGAAAGTCAGGATTGCGTAAGCCCCATTCACTCATACACAAAGTTTGTGCGTCTACTACAACTACTACAATTACATTTCGGACTACACGAAGCCGACCGAATCTACGTGAGCTCAAGTTCAGACTGAGCGTGCATGTTGCGCGGCGACCAGTCTGTCCGAAGTAACGATCACGGTGCCCTTTCGCGGCATAAAAACGTCCACAATCTGCGATTGAGTATCCCTTAATTTTAAGCTACTTGACATCACACAAAATCCCTTGATGTCAGGTAAAGAGGGCGTAGTGTTACCTAAAACTCATTCCCATGACATCCACAATTTTTTAATGTCGTGAGAGGGAGTGTCATTGTTTAAAGTTCGTTGCCATGACACCCACATTCATTAGTATGCCTATCCAGTAAAGAAGGAGTTCCGTTGCCTAAACTCGTTGCCATGACACTCACGTCCATTGATGTCATTTAAAGGGGGAGAGTCGTTACCTAAAGCTCATCACCATGACACCTATTCTCCTTGATGTCAAGTGAAGAGGGTGTACCGTTCCGGAAACCCGTTGCCATGACACCTGGTGTCGAGTAAAGTGGGCGTGTCATTAGCTAAAACTCGTTTCAATGACACCCACATCTTCTGATGTCCATTAAATAGGAAGTGCCGTTGCAAAAAAATAAATCGCTTACCATTACATCCACATCCCTTGACATCGTTTAGAGGGGCGTGTAGTTGTCAAAAACTCGTTGACATGACAACCACATACCTTGATGGCGATTAAAGAGGGCATGGCGTTTCCTTAAACTGGCTGCCAAAGACATTTACGCAGGAGTCCCTTTCGAATGCTTCATCTTGCGACCAGGGGTTCTCTTTGGCCATCAGATGGATCACCGATGGATGCTAATTAGTGTCAAAATGAATTCAAAACTTTTGAAGTAAACAAGACAGTTCTGTAGTAAGGACTAAGTGTTTCAGGTACCGAGACGGTAGACCTCCTTATGGTGAAGCCATATATAGATTATTTTGACATGCAGGTTCATTTACACAATACCATTAATATCTAAGTCAATTCATTAGAAGATGGGAGTTCGTGTTTTTCCAAAAAGATTGACGCCCTGTATATGGATCGAGTCGACGCCATTTTTGCACTTCGCTCTTTTTCAACATTTCATTTCTATGAAAATTCTTCTGTAAGACGAAACAAATAGTTATTGTTCTTGTAACGAAAGGGAAAATTGTATTAGACATTATTCTTGGAATCACTCATTATTTTGCGAAATGATTTTGGAGTTTTGATTTATGAAGACACGAATGCGTACCGCTTACTTTGAATCAGTAAGTTCGTGATAATAATTATTTTTATGAAGTGTATTATATGTACATTATCCTAATGGAGGAGGGGATGGAGCGACGATCTTAATCTTGGCACCAGGGTTGGAGATTTCTGGTCATTGCCTCCCGTTAACAGTATATATTGATACGTCATTCTATTGTCAGTGATTGTTTGGTGATAAATCATTATTGTATATTGATCATGTTGATTGGATTATACTCTGTAAAAATGTTACTGACCTTTATAGCTTAGCGAAACGTCGTGGCGCGTAAAGACGCGGGAATTCAGACGCATGTTACAAATTATTCAAAATCAAGATTTTATTCTATAGCTGAGGCAAAACCAGAATATTAGGGTATAGAATTAGTATTTACCTCTTTGAACACTTTTAAGTAAAATAATATGAAAACTTTTATTCAGATTTTTGAAGCACAGACAAAACTAGCAATCTTCCTCTTTGCGTCCTTCCCGCGTCTTATGGGCCATTGCGTTAATTCGCTGAGCTAACAAAACACGAATATTCCTATTGAATTTTCAATACATACAAGAGAATTTTAATTTTAATTTGACGGATCTGGGGTGTTTCACAAAGCGTTAAGTTTGACTTAAAGTCGCACTTAAATTCCTGGTTGCGTGCGGTATATGACACATCACCGCATTGGTGAGATCATGCTAAAGGGGCCAATGCGTTAAGTATACCGAATGCGCATTGGCACTTACTTACAGTGGCCCGTATTCTGAACTCCGGTTTAACTTAAACCATGGTCTAAATGTGTGGTTTAACTATGGGCAGTCAAATGTGACACAAATCTCTAACAGTAGATATTCAATTTATCAGCATTTTGGTACTCAGACTATTAAAAACTGTCTGTGAATGATAAGTACAATAGTTTTCTTGACCATTAAAGCATGAGAATCAGAATCCAGTAAACATAAGGAACATACAGTGTAAACAAATTTTTGATATTTTTGGCTACCCATAGTTAAACCACACATTTAGACCATGGTTAAACCGGGGTTCAGAATACGGGCCAGTAAGTTCTTGCATTGATACTTATGCGCTATAATGAACAGGATATGACTAATTAGTATGCCAAGTTTTAGGACAATCTGATAAACCCTTCATTGAAATTTTCATTGAGTTCTAATCCTCCTTTTGTCACCTTAGCACAACGCCTTGCAAGTCAGTGCTTTAATAGACTGCAAACTTTAAACCCTTATTTCTCAGAAGTAACATTATGAGGGACGGTGCATTCTTCTCTTTGTACAGTGAGTTATATAACTCATTAGCATTGGATGTTCCTGTCATTTTAAAGCTGGGAATCTGCTCTTTCAGAATCAGACCTTAATTAAAAATTCATATTAGGCGACTTTTTGGTGGTTTTGTAATGCCTGGTCACATTTGGTAATTAGCAGCCCTGCATTCACATATAAATAGTTTACAATAAGAATTTCTTAGACTTCAGCTTTTCTCAAAAGAAAATAATTGTATGATTGATAGGCGGTAGATGTATTAATGGACACGTGTTTGTACTTATCACGCAATATGCAATATACGTGTAGATTATTTATCCATCAACAGCTAAGAAAAATTATATTGTCTGCTCTCAGCACAAATTCGCGAACGGCTGCTGGCAAAAGAAGTAAAAAAAAGTGTCATGTAGCGTGTGTTTGATTTATTACAACTTCAAAGAATCATAACTTTCTTATCTATTAAAAGGTATTTCTGAAACTTTCACTGAATAATGTGTTTCTCTCCAATCAACCAGCTTATCAGGGTGACCTTTTTTGAAAATAATAAAATGTGTACACTCTTAGAAATGTTGGGTAAATGCCACTGGGTAAATGAAGATTGGGCATAGGTTGGTTAAATCTTGCTCAACTTTTACATGCATTTACCCAACATTGGTCAAAAATAAGAATGAAATTGGTAAAGTTTACCCAAAAGTTGGTCGGACTCATAACGACCCTCATGTTGGGTAAAATTTGGGTAAAATTTTGCCCAATATTTCTAAGAGTGTACGATGGTAAAGGTGTACTTTGTCTGTGTACACTTGTGTGGTTGCCTTTGCGCTTGTCAAACTGACGTCATCGATGATTGACGTACACAAAATGCTCGCAATGTGGGGTCCAGGTATGGCTGGTTCCGATGGGGAGGGCATGCTGTTTATGATCGAGGAGGGCGGACCGCACATACCAAACAGACGGATGAAATGCGAGAGGATATAGTCATAGATTAAGGGGAGGGTGTGGTATCATCTACTTTCATCTACATCTACTATCATCTCTCTCTCTCTTCTGCCTCTCTCTCTCTCTCGTTTACATTTCTTTTTTTTTTTCAATTTCTTTTAAGCATCGTCCACCGGCTAATGACATCTCTGACCGTAAGCATCGATTGCGCTGTAGACCTCTGCTCCTCTTCCTATATATTATTCTCCTTTCCTCTTCTCCACTCTACTCTACTGTCCTGTTCCGACGCTGCCTGTCTTGGTCTTCTGCATCTTGTATGTGTTTTGATTTACTGTTGCGTGTCGCGTTTCTTCCTTTTTTTCTTTTCTTTTTTTTTCTTCGTAGTCCGTCACACTTCATATTTATTTATTTGAGTGACTCACAAACTGCAAGCTTGTCTTTTTAGTGGGTCTCTCTTTTCCTTCATATGTTATTGACCATTGTATTTTGAACATTCTAAACGAAATTTGTTGTACTTTATGTGTACTTTGTAATTGATATAATGAATGTTCTGTATTATTTGTAAGTGTTATTGTTGGAAATAAAATGATTTGAATTGAATTGTCTCTCCTCGACTTTTTTGGCTTTCGATGGGGGGGGGGGTACGAGTTTCCTCCCCAGTATACGCCACTGCAAAAGACATTCACTGGCTCTTAAAAAGAATTGTACCTGCGACAAAATGCTAAGTTGTCAATTATACCAATAATTCTAACTTCAACCCTTGACACCGAACCTACTCATCTAACCCTAACCTACTTGTTTAACCCTAACCCTGACCCTGATCCTAACCTTAAACCCCAATTGAAACCCTCACCCTAACCCTATATACCTTGAGGAAATAAAACCCGGACTGACTGTCGCCGGGGCATCATGATGTCAGATCACCTCAAAAAGGGGTCCACATTAATTGTGATGCTATGCACCGGTGTTATATCTCTCGACTATGTTATCAGAGAAAGCCGTTTATGTTTATGGTTATGGTTATGTTTATGTTTATGCAGAATAATGCAAGCCAAAGGCCTACCGCGCTCCGGAGATCGAGTTTGTACTTTTTTTCGTTTTAAAATCATTTTTAGATTATAAATTATCATTCGAGGAAAGGAAAATAAAGTAAGATGAGTAATTCTATAGGAATTGCAAACGGATGGGTGGGGATTAGTTTTTCGACTCCACTCACACCATTTTATTAGGATAAAAAGGAATCCGTTTGCCTTTTCAGAGGGCAAACCTAAATGCATTTCGGAAAAACACAACGTTTAGAATTTTATGAACAATCGAAGTTACCTAAAGTTGAAAAACCCTTTGTTTGGGGGAAACAGTGAGTTTCTGTAAAAACGAGATTAGGATCAAGGAGATACACGAGGAAACACACTCATTTCATTGATTTTACCCTTTTTGTTTACACGTTTTGTTATCACTACAACCAGGATCCAGGATTCGGTAAAACGAAAAGGAGCCATTTTATATTATAGAGAGAGAGAGAGAGAGTGTGTGTGTGTATATGACAAAATATAAGTTCTGTTTCGGAATTGTAAATTGTAAATGAGAATTGCCAGATTATGTTTGTAAGGTGGCGTGGTCGGTTGTTAGTTTGCAGGCACAAACCCTGGTCCGTCGTAAAGAGAGTCTGCACTGTAAGACTACAATAGGCCATGTACTGCAGCTGCTCCTGACACGACCGTTGTTGTTGTTATTTGTTTTTATTTGGCAATTTGTCAAAACTGACGATTTTTGCCACAAATATTTTTTACAAATTCTAAGAGTTTTGTTTTTCTTTTCTTTGAAAAAGTGCAATGTATTTTGTTTTCAGCTATAGTTACGAAAATAAGAAAATAGCATATATCCAGCTACCCGTTGGTTGCTGGTTTAGGCTACTCTAAAGACACAATGATTTTTCTGATAAAGTGTCATATTAGGGTCTGTGCTTGCAGACCTGTCGGTGGTATGGTTACATGTCGATTTTTCCGAAGGTTCATAATTCCGAAGGTTCGTTTACTCCGACAGTTCGTAATTCCGAAAATGAAAAGTAGGGTTCATAATTCCGAAAGTGAAAAAGGGTTCATATTTCAAAAAAGTTATGTAGAGCTCTATTGCATTTTCGGAATTATGAACCCTTTTTCATTTTCGGAATTACGAACCAAATTTTATTCTAGGATTTACGAACTTTCGGAGCAATGCATCAACATGTAGGACCCCAAGGAAGAACAGCGGCATTTTGTAAATACTGCTGAATTTGGGTCATCCTCCGTTTTTTTAAGCTCATGTATACGTTGTATTTTATGAAATGTATGTGGTTTTCTTAATACGGAAATAAATACAAACAAACAAACAAACAATGTTCAGAATTAGGCCCTATTTCATTTTCTGCATTATGAACCCCTGCTATTGCAAATTTGTTTTTCGGAATTACGAATCTTCGGAATTATGAAACTTCGGAAAAACGCACCTTCGAGAAAACGAGTATCCCCCCCCCCCCCCCGATTGTGAACCCCTTCGATCCATCAGAACAGTAATAGGCCAGGAGCCTTTCCCGAAATAGTCACTTCATTTTACCCATCATACTTGGTGAAATGTACTATTCATGTGTTAATTACACAGATACCAAGCAAGCTCCTCTGTTGTGCCGTATCAGATCGACAATGGGTGTGTTTACATAATCCTGACAATATTTTTGTCTACTTATGAGAAAGCAATACATTTTTCACAATTTGATAATTTATTAATATAAAGATAAATTAACACCCCCCCCCCCCTTGACCTTACACAAAACGGTTCAGTTTGATTTATTCTTGATTTGCAAAACAAAACCAAACAATTAATTAATTGAAATTAATAAAGACTCAAGAAAAGGAGAAAGGGATTCTAGGTCAAGAAAAAAAGCTTCATGTAATATTCTGCATATATTAATAATAATAATAATAATACCGGTACATAACATTTATATTGCGCTTAATACAAATGTTTCTAAGCGCCGAAGTATTATTACCCGGCTCTAGCTATAGGCTACCGAATTCGGTGCTCACAGCATTCAAGGAATAAATTCCTACCAGGTACCCATTTACTACACCTGGGTGGAGAGTGGCAAATGTAGATTAATGTCTTGCCAAAGGACATTAGTGCCGCGGCGGGACTCGAACCGCGAACCATGAGATCCACAGTCCGGTGACGTATCCACTAGAGCACGTCTAACAAGCAACCGCCCCAAAATAAATACAATAAAAGCAAAGGTATATAAACTTGAACAAAAATGTTATTATGCCCCCCCCCCCCCCTCCCCCTCCCCCGTCCATTGAAATACATAATCTTCGTGTATAATCATGTCTTTGAATAAAGAGAACGACATCTAAGGACGAGTTGTGAATGCTGGGGAACAATGAACGCATCATTGGCGTAGCCAGAATATTTCAACGTCGGTGGGGCATGAATAGACAGCATGGAATATTGCGAATTATTACTCATATTTGGGAAAGGGATAGTTTGTAGACATTTAAAAAATATGTAGACTGCACCTGACAATATTGCTAAAGACTAACAATTTTAGGGAAGGATCAAGGCTTTTAGATTTTAATAATAATAATAAGCCACTTCGGGGATGCAATCTGAGCATGAGCAGATAAAGGTCATCTGTACAAAATTCTAAAACCCACTGACACTAATATTCGATATGTGCTCATGAATGTCATGTAATCATTATTCAATTATGCACTAATGGTGCATTCCATGATATCCAGGTGGAAGTATTCTTTTTAAAGGTGGAAACAAGAGCTATTCATGAGGCACCTCTATCACTCCCAGTTATTTTTCTGAAGTGCACATAAAGGGACCCTCCATGTCTAAAATATCTGTGGATATTTGGGGTCATTTGTACAATCTCAGTACCATGCGCTAACCCCGAACTGGCTTATTAACGTCCACTCCAAATTTTATTAACCGGAATGGAAATTCTTTTTGCCCAATTGATCGTGGGCCCGGCAGCCACTGTGCAGCGCCAGATCGACGTTGCTCTATCCCTTCAATAATTGTTGAACGCCAAACAAGGTAGCAGCAACTCCCATCTTTTATTTAACGTCTTTTGGTATGACGCGGCCGAGGTTCGAACCCACGACCTCCCGATTGTGGGGCGGACGGCCTACTGACTGAGCCAACACAGTGTGCTCTTCTTCTTTTTTTTAAATGCGTTTTACAATTATTCAAATCTCATTAATTTATTCAAGCAAGCAACTAACTCATTGTAACTTTAGCTTTACTTGGGCTGCGCAAAATTAAAGGACAATTAACCCCACGTGATATTCTAGATGCACCTATTGTCTGCTACGTCTTTCCATGGAGGCTGCCATTTTGTGCATGACACGGATCATTAGGTACCATATGCATTGATAATAGCCTACCTTTACAACAGATACGTCGCTTTGTTCTGATTGTATTACGATTGTTATTGGCCATGGGCCTAGATAATTGACGACCCATGAGTTCTAATAGCCATCCTGTAAAGCAGATTCCTCGCTTTGTTTTGGTATTGTTACGATTGTCTCCGTCCTTGACGTCAATTCTCCGTCCTTGACGTATATTTTTTATGAAGTATATTTTTTATGAACAAATTAAGACCTTTTAAAAAATATATAAAACTAAACTTACATTTCAGAATATGTGACTTTATCTAATATATATTTGTCCTCTAAAAATCAATTACAAGTTAACGATGAAGGAAATTTTACTTGGGATGAAAAATATGTTCGTGTACACATAAAGTAATGGCAGCCCCCTTATTATTGCTAGCAGACGATAACTTGGCTGGAAAATAGTGATTTATATCTATATCCTGTGTTTTTACATGAAATTGCATGTATCAAATAAGAGGCATATACTACACCATTCAAAATAAGCTAATTCATACGCTGAGGTTAATTTCCCTTTAAACTTGAAAGTGTATGATTGAATCTCTTTGCAAAACAGTATTGCCGCCCTCTCTTGTTCAGATTAGTTACAGCTGCTCCACGAAAAACATCCACCGACGGGGTACGGTCGACCCATATGCGCTATACGTGCGTAGTCGTACGTCGCGTCGATCGAGCGCTTAAAAAGCCAATTCCAACGTTTTATTAAGTGCTAGCTTTCATCACGGTATATACGCATAAAAAGTACATGCGGGGGGAAAAGTTGACTTGTGAGGAAAGTTCGCATTATGTAGGCAGATTGCCTTATTATTTGATGAATTAAGGGCAATCATCTGCTGTTAATCAGCAGAAACATGGTAAGATGACCTCCGAATTTGTCGTTTCTGCCGAGAAGCGCGATGATGTTGCAAAGAGGCTCTCGAAAATCCAGGATGTGTTTGAGGTCCTTGTCCAGTGGGGGGAACCCGGAGGCAGCCCGTACGGAGATTCTGGGTGCATACTACCGTCAGACGTCGGCGAGTCGGATGCGACGTGTTCCGTGTGGGTCCAAGTTGTTGGAACCAAACAGGAGGCATGTGACAAAGCAAAGGTAAGTCTGTTGCATTGCTCTAGTTTTTATACTCGGATAACGTCTTAAGCCAGGAATGTATTCCCATGCATGTGAATCAGTAACCAGGTAGGCCTAGGCCTACTAGCCTACAGTGCTACAGTACAGAAATTAAATAACCAAAATCTTCCTTGCTAATTTATTGTCATCATAGTCGAGTTTAGACATATAGGGGTCCTAAAGCCCTCTAAAAAAGTTCTGTAATTCAAGTTAAGCATTTATATCTCTCTAGTAACTGTATGATCATCAGCAAGTTTGATATCATTGTAAATCTAATCTTGTTTATTCACCTTCACAGTGATACCACATTTGTATTGATTATGTAATCACGGAATGTGCAGTGCACCTAAATATAGGGCAAAGTCAAAAGTTGCAGAATGCATTGTTATTGTTCACACTGAGTTCTTAACTGGAATGAGAGGTTTTGTTTCTTTGTTTTTGTTCATTTTGGTTTGTTTAATTTTGTATTACTATTAGGTGTGCATGTTTCTGCTGTAATCCCTTGTTTGGTGGACAAATATTGTTTCAGTGATTTTGAAGTGGAATTATTCTTTTGTTTTAAGATGGAATGTGTTTTAATCAGCTACTGATTGTGATAACATTAATATTGTGTTTTGGTTTCATGCAGAATATTGCAAGTTTCCACCTTGTCCTTAGCAGTACACAACTGCGGTAGGGAAAAAAGTCTCCCCTCAGCAAATTATCTCATTTTCAGCCATATCACAGAAACATAAGCAACAAAAACTCTCCTCTTCTCTTGGATTGCTTTTCACTTCAACAAACACATTCCCTTTTCTTGATGTGAACTCATGTTCTTTAACTCTCTCTCCCCTCTCTAACGAAACAATAAAAAACACAAACACACAAATTTGCAAATGACAAAATGTTTGGCACTTTTTATTGAGTAACATGCACATCAAGTGTGGAATAGCAAAGGATCAGAAGTTCAGTAGCGAGTAGAAGATCCGAATACAGCTACGACGGCCTGGCATCTCCTCCTCATGCTTGTCACCAGCCTGGTGATGCGTTGTTGTGGGATGAGGTTCCACTCTTCGATAAGGATCTGTCACAACTCAGCCAGTGTAGTGTGATTTGTCACTCTGGCGCGTACAGCACGGCCAAGCTAGTCCCACAGGTGATCGATTGGGTTCAAGTCAGGGCTGTTCGCATGCCAATCCATCCTCGTCACTGCCTCCTCCTGCTGGTATTCGGTGATGATCCTTGCTCTGTGTGGGCGGGCGTTGTCATCTTGGAAGATGGCGTTTGGTCCAATTAGATTGCGCATGTATGGGATGACCTCTGGCCGAAGAATGTTGTCTCGGTATCTCTCTGCTGTCAGGTTTACATCAACGATGGTAGACTGTGTCTTTCCTTCAGCAGATATGCCACCCCACACCATAACACTGCCTCCTCCAAACGCTGTTACCCTGTCGATGCAATAGACAATAGCCAAGATAGCCATTCAATTTGCAACTTTTCACTTTTGACTTTGCCCTCTATTCAGGGGTGCTGTGCATTCAAGGATGACATAACCGTTACAAATGGGGCATGGATGTGAAGGGAGATAAATGAACTTCCCAATGATCTAAAAATGATTAAAAAGCCGCCAGAAAGATATCAAGGCTCAAAGTTGAATTGCAGAACTTTTTTTGAGGGGTTTATGTAGGGGGTGTTGCGACTGATTGCAAGTTGCAACTGATCGGTACCTTACTGACCAATCAAAATCATTATTGCAAGCGCATATTCTTGAATGGGCAGACCCTGAACCATTCAGAATGGTTGTTCTAATTTGCTTTTACAATTTGCAATTGATTACAACTTTCTTGCAACACCCCAATGCTAATAGACTATTAAGACGATTAACGTCATACTTCATAGGTCGCATCACTGTGCATCGCTTAATTTCGGCAGGTAAGATGAAAATTTGTACTTACAATTCAGAAGAATACAATAACTATCAATCCGGCATTTCAAATTCACGATTTGACGATTATTTTGATGAAAAAAAAAAGGAATTTCCTCGCAGAGCTGATCTTTCCCCATACTAATACATCTATTCAAATGACTTGATGATGATCACATAGTGCGTTTACTGCGGCAGCCCTTCGAAAAGTTGGCTGCCTCTAAATTCTAAGCTCTTATGTCAAAATTATACTATGAACTATGACATAACTTCATTTAAGGCTACTTTAGGTACTTACAATACTTTCCGCATAACTGCCGTCTTTCTTATCGATGGGGATGATATAAAAAGGCCTATTAGTTTCCCGGCTCCTGTACTAAAAACTTTTGTAGGCCGGCGTATAGTTTGCAATACTAATGCGCATCAGTATATGTTTTTAGTTTACGTTTGAATTCTCGCTCGTAAGAGACGAGAGGGAGGATTACAATTGAGTGAAAAATGTGACATTTGATCTAGGCCTACTCTGTACATTCATGAGGAAGACCTGATCTGGGGAAGTAAATTATTTACTCCAGAGGGGTGACTAGATGTTGAAGCTAGGTCTAGCTCACTCATAGGCCCACGCCATTGCCGACTGTGTAGGAATGCAACCAACACACATCCCATACCTAAAACTGCATCACTGTGCATTTTTGGCTATATTTAAGTGAAAACCTTAGATTGAAATCTACTGAAAGATAGCTAATTATGGTGAATAATAGATGATTAAAACTTACCAGTTTGTTTTGTCACTTTTGAAGAGGGTTTCCTGAAATTTTGGGGAATTTCTTGCGAAATCTCCTATCGAAATCCGGTCAGAGCATCCATTTTGTATTTTTCACGATTATGATGAAGGGAGCCGTCAGCGCTCGTAGTGGTACCGGCGCGATCGGTTCATCGATCTCCACCTCGTTTACCTGTTGTTAAGACAGCTTCTGGGTTGTTAATGAGTTTAGTCTAGCTATAAGGCTTCTCATCGTGCATTCTCTACAATCTGCTGTATTCCTTCTGGTGCAAGGATATTAAAGCAAAGTGCTTTAACGGCGAGGAGCAATAATTGAAAAAGTCTCTGGGAGAGAACGGCCACCTGTCGTTGTAATATCGACCTTATCCGTATAGCTTGTGTGCGTAACATTTTCTGTGTACGTATCTATGGTGCGTAACCATATAGAGCTGCCTAACTAGTGCGCAACATATTGAGAGCAGTCGTCATACGGATGGAGAACTGTGACAAGTTGGAAAAGGAAGGCTGTAAATGTAAGTTTTTATAACTTTCTACATTTTGTATCTTAACGTACTTATAAATTAATATAGACTTAAACTTAAGTATCACTTTGCCCACAAAAACCTCCATTTCAAACAAAATTACATCTGTATCCCCAATACCCAGTATACACACATGTATATATTTCCTAATGGTCAATATGACCATTGCTTGCTGATGTGGTCTACATGTAGCTGATAAAATACCACCTTCCAACGTGAAGTTGTCTCTACTGTCGGAGCATTGTCGGTGGTATGGTGGCCGTTAAAGGAAAATCGAACGGTGATAAAATACTGCCGACCCTTGCCGTTATGAGGCGCCGCTTGTGAAGTTACCGGTATATATTTTTTAATATACTGTATATCAATTGTACAGTGTATGTATTTCCACTTGATAAAGGGAGAGGGAGAGGCTGAAAAATTTGTGGATTTGTAAATAAACTATTATAACCAAGTATATTTGTCTGGATTTCGTTATTTATATATATTTTTGTTAATTATTTTGTATCATTCATTATCAATGACGTGTATATTTGTATTTTACTGACACCACTGTACATTATATATGGGACTACACATGCCAGGTTAAACAAGACCTTTTTTTTTTTTTTTTTAGTCATTCAAATTTTTACAATCTTAGTTGATCCTGGAAGGTAACCCCTTTAGCAAACTCTGAGGGTGGTTTGCATGGCTCACAGTATGTGAGAAATGGTGATATTTAGATCTAGTTTTTTTTTTTTTTATATATCTGCCTCCACACACAGTATATGGATCCCATGTACATGTATAGCTCCGTAGGCCAGTACCAGATTGATATAAAGCCAAGGAGCTTGTACACAGGGGCGTATCCGGGGGGGGGGGGGGGGGGGGGCGCAACAGGCGCGCGCCCCCCCCCCCCCTATTGGCCGTCGTAAAAAAAAAAAACTAGCAAAAAAAAAAATCCTCATACCAATTGAAAATATTGTTCTTTAAATAGGCTTCAAAATTGGTCACATATAGCAATATTTTGCATCTCAGCCCTTCTTCAGAAGCAAAAATTTTCCAAAGACCCCTCCCCCATGACGGCGATCAATAATTCCTGGCGCCCCCCCCCCCCCCCCCCCCCCTATTGGGAAATCCTGGATACGCCACTGTTGTACAGCTAGGTGAATGCATACAGGTACCATGTAGTTTGTCACTATTGACGCTTGGGAAAGTTATCATCCATAAGTTTTAATTGTTTTGCTCTGTCGCGTACGTCATAGTATCAGACACATTTTCATTTTTAGAATATATGTATATATCTGTTAAATATTTTAAATCTCAAATGGGATTTTGTATCAGGAAGATAGATAATTTTGCATTTTAATGAAAAGTCTTTTTGTACACATCAAGACAATGGCAGCCCCCAGGTATCGCAACAGACAATAAATATTGCTGAGAAAATCTTGATTTATACCCGTCACGTATATTTTAATGCAAAACTACGTAGGACAACAAGAAGGAATAGACAACATCTTTGAATATACATGTACATGTAAGTACATTTATATTTTGCGGATAATTCCCCTTGAAATTGAATAAAACGTTTTGATTCGTATGAAAATAAAACATTACAACATTTTTAACGAGAATATTTTTTTTCATTGCCATAAAAATGTGGGATGCAAGGGAAAATTCAAACTTCGCAGTACACAATCATGAATAATAAATAGATTTGTTACCTAGATACGCTGGGCTGCTTGTTAAATATTCATGAGTTTGCCCTCTGCAGTCAAAAACAATATACATGTATAAAGCTCATAGTGGCTGTCCATTCCAGAGTACGTCTTTATGTCGAAACTTCTCAAAAATCATTATTTCTGTGAGTTGTTTTATAATGTATAAATTTGCAAAGTAAGGAATTGCTTTACGGTAAATTTTGAATTGTTGTTTTAAGGCTTATTTTGATCCAATCTCGTTCAGTACATGTACATGTGCACAAAGCACAGCCTGTATTCGCGCCCTAGGCGTGCTAGTGGATACCTTCGTGACTTTATAGCTTGCATCTTTCTCTTTGTCAGAATACTTCACAGATCCTTTACGATCTCTTTCATGTTTATTTATGACATTTTATTTCCTTAATCATTTCTACCTTGCTAGCGTACCTATATCGACAATATTTTTTCAAATATCGCTTGAAGGCGATATAATACTGGCAAAATTCATTATCGAATATTCATTAGCATTTCAATAACGCGATATTTTGATATTATCGTGATATTGCGCAGATCTAATACTTACAGTAATTATGTTTTATTCCAGTTTCCTTTTCACTGCTATTATTGTGATTTATCTCTAAAATTAACCCTACATTACATGTACATGTACATGGACATTGTAGTAAAAAGAAAAGTACACATGAATACAGGGCAGCAGAGAGCGAAAATGCCAACAAAAAAAAAATACAAGGATCAACTCTACTATTTTCATGAAAAAAGATCTGATTTAGAAATACCGACACTGTACATTTACAATGTATCATGAATAGATGTAGTGCTTCACATAAATTTTACACCCTGTATGGAGTGTATGGAGTATATGCAGTTCTCTAAAACTTTCTTTGAAAAAAACGTTTTTATGTTTATAATATGCAAGAATGGGTGATGCATCATGTAGGTCTGCATGTATTCCGTATGATGACAAAGAGAAGTTTAACGTGGTGGTTTATTAATATTTGTTTAAATATTTACATGTAGTATTGGCTTGATTCATTCATTCATTCTCTGTATAAATTAGATTTTGCTTGTACATGTACATGTAGTTAACAGCTTCAAACTGTTATTGAAAACTGCAGATATGTCTAGGCTTTATATGTACATGTATTGTAGGCCTTTAGTTTGCTACAATCCCTACATTATGGTAATCTTAAAAGAGAATAACAGAGAGAGAGAGAGAGAGAGAGAGAGAGATGGAGGCAGGAGAGAGAAAATATTTGGATAGACAGATACAAATTATGGACATGTACATGTTGGTGGGAGAAAATGTAGAAGAGAATGAGGTTGTTAATTTTGATACAAATACTTGAAAATTGAAATTTTTTCAAGAAAAAATGATCTCATGGACAGTTTTAGCAATGCGCTTGTGAAATATGATTTGCCTACAATATCCCTTTCGCGACATCACTCCTCATTTTGTTGTTTGGCTCAATATGTTTTAATTTACCATAGAGCCCTAAAGAATTATACCAAATGTGTCAGTAGAAAGAGGAAAAATTTATGCACACATGGTGTCCATTTTTACGCATTATGGCCATATTGCATTTTGAAAGGGACAGTAAGCTTTAAACTCCTTAAATTGGCAACTCATTGAGAGGTTCAAAATCATTATTTTTGAACTAAAAATTTGCAATTTTTTTCAACTATTAATCTATTCATCGAAGTTCCAAACTGTGTACTGTATATTGTTTTCCAAGACATTACATCTATTAATATTAGAACAATGTGGCATTAAAAGAAAAATATTATTGTTGCCAATTTGAAGAAGAATGTGATCGATAATAATTCTTGTTATGAAAGGGATATAGGGGCTAAATGTACATGTAATAACTGTGCATGACTTGTGAACACAAAGATTTCACTTTGTGAAGGAAGAGGTGTCTGAGAAATTAGGTGTGGTGTACAATGACATCTCTGTCTGTACTGGTCTATTTAAGTACTTTGTCTCCAACTTTTGGTCTTTTTTTAGACAGAGCGACCAAAAACTCTTGATGTAGGAAAACCCCAATCAACCATTGTATATATAAAAATGTCTTTCTTTTTTTGCATCACCGGAAGCTGGCGGAAGGGAGTTATCCAGCTTAGTTTGTAATCAATTAGAAGTATTCCCCAGTATCCAAAACAAATATTGGAGAATGAAAAGGAGGATAGTGACATCAATTGATCGTTGATTATACTTTACCATGGCAATGCAATCGAGACACCCAAATATTAGATGTTTCCAGGCCCCAGTTGACGTCATAACTTGCGTGCCTGCGTACCTACGTATTCAAGCATGAGAAGGTCTATTGTAGTTCTGGTGTTGAATATCACAGACTGGAGTCTAAAGTCCATTGGCAAACATTTATTTGGTTCAGGTTGATTGAGCTCCAGTCCTTTGTGTTTATACTACATGTATATTATAAGTTTAATAAGGAATATACTGGAATTTAATTTTTTTTGTGTGTTGTGATGTCATTAACGTAGTGAAAGGAAGATTGTGATGTCATCTCTAGTCATTGAATGGTATTGTTTATGTTTACTTCTGGAATCTGGAGGAATTCCAAAAGAAGGAAACTTGGTCTTTTTCAAGATAAATACAAACTGTAAATGCTATCAGTTTTCATTTGCTTCAAGAAATTGGATACATTGCATTTGCACGAGTTTGTTAAATTTTCAGCTAGACTGCACTTTGTGTACGTTCATTCGCTATGTGGTTTAATGGCTACGTACACTCTCCCATTGAGAATGTTTGATGCAAATTGTTTTATGTCTGATCTAATTATCCTAGCAGATTAAAGACTTTTATTTCCTTTGGAATTATGACGATGGTGTCGGGTATGTCGCAGTTGGTCTGTGCATATGTTCCACCGACCGTTCTGTGTGCAACCTCTCTTTCAAATAAGGTAGGGGGCCTACATTTACAGATGTGTTTGTTTTGAATAATGATATCTTAAATCCTGTGCTTGAAAGTTATGCATCCTGGGGTTACTATTAATGTTCATTTCAATTTCCAAGAAATAAAAAAAATCTGACAGAGGAATTGGGAAATATTAAAAAAAATTTTTTTTTGTTTTAATGTTAAAATTACATGTACATTTGGTAAACAATAGACCGCTTCTGTAATGTATACAAATTTATGCACATATATTCTCTGAGCACCTAGTGACGAGCTATTTCATGAACATGCTTTTTATAAATGAGCCTCAGTGCTTGGAATCCAGTGTGCATACATTATTTGTTGCTATGCCCGGCAAGCCTCCGGCCAGCTTTCAGGTTGTCAAGAACAACCTTAGTTTGAAAGGTATGCATAAAATGTGCATACATTACCGAAGCGGTCTATTGGTCCAATACATGTAGGTCTGTAAACTCATGTATTTCAATTTATGCATGTTTCTCTCCAGAATCCTCAGTTACATGTACCAACTATTTAGTGGATGTGCTATGCTTTATGGTATCTCTATGGATGCATACCCAGTACATTAGTTGTTGCTATGTCAGGCAAGCCTCTGGCAAGCTTTTGAGTCGTCAAGAGAAACCTTTGTTCAAGAATCTGAATGTTTAAAAAGTTGTTATTAAAAGATTCGAGATGTAACACCATTCTGGCTATGAGCAGACGATATGTACCTGGATGCACACAATATGTACACATGCAGACGAGCACTATTCATTTTGTCACAGTATGTAGGGCCTACAGTATACATGTACCAAGGTGTTATCACAGAAATCCTGTGTGTATTCTACTCTTAGCTGGGGGAGGTGCAGTACTTTGTTACAACATGAGTTCAATTTTACTGGTACTTTTGTGCAGCTTTCTACCAGTAAATCTCTGCCCCTGTTGTAATTTCCAAGCTATATTTTTAGTGTCTTATGTAATAACCTGCTCATACGAACTTGCTTATTGTCGTACTACCAGTATATACAATAGACCTGAAAGTCATGTGACCAGTCACCTGATGAGTCAGAAGGAGGTGAATCAACACCATGCTTCAGTGCAGTCACTGTGCATATAACACACACATTATGTAAACAGAGTGCTAACTTGTACCATTTTCTGTTACTTATAAAGTACATGTACATCTGACATGTATCTGTAATGTAGGTGAAAATAAGGAGCAGAGATATTACACCAACAGACTATGTATGACTGGACAGTGATTATATAAATTGAAGATAAAATAACAATTTTTTTTTTAATAGATGTACAGTACATGTTGTAGGTTGCATACTTTTGTTCACCAATCTCTCAGCATCGCTAGTTGTGACTCTGAGTCATTGTGTACAATATACATGGATCATGTCAAGGTGTTGCAATTTCAACATATTGTGAAATAAAAGACTATTAGTAAATATTTAAATTGAATATTCACTAAATCCTCAAATTTTAACCATTTGACTTGTTTATTATTAGTATTGAGTTATTTTCACACGATATCATATCAAGGTGTTGCAATTTTAATATATATTGAAATAAAAGGGATTATTAATATCCTACTGAGTTATTAGTAAATATTTAAATTGCTAAATCCTCAAATTTCAACCGCTTAACTTTCAGGACATCATTGTCACATAATGGAGGTGCCAATTTGAGAGTCCTGTAGCATGTGACACATTACACATTGCTCAAATCTTAAGGGCTACAGTACACACGGACCCCCCCCCCCCCCCCAAAAAAAAAAAAAAAAAAAAAATTTTAACTTAGTCATGTATCGTAAAATTTTCTGGATATTTGCAGAAGTCTGTTGCACCATGAATAACAGACCCCCCAAATGTCAGCATGAGGAGCATGATTTTCACTGACAAATTTGCTCTCAGCCAATCAGATGCAAGGATTTCAGTAGCTTATAACAGTTGTCGGAAAAAATCACTGACAAAACGCTTGATGAAACGCTCCCCTGGACGATCGGGAAAGAAAATGGTTAGTGTAAAGCCCTGTATTGTATGATCACCTCAGCTTTAGAGGGGCAGATCCAGGATCCAGGAATGGAGGGGCACCATTCCAAAATATATCTGATATTATATTAAAGCAAAAAAAAAAGTGCCCATTTTCAGGGCTAAGTTACTCAGAAAAGCTCTTACTACAAGAAAACAAAGGAAAGAAAAAGGTTATCTTTTGTTTTTCAGATATCTTGGCAAAAGTTGAAAAATGGGATACATATAGGTAATTTTTTTCATGTATACAACTTTAACCCTTTCAAGACAATTGAACACATTTTGTGGTTTGGCTCAATAACCTTTGATTCAGAGCTCTAAAAAAAAAACAGATGCATGAGTGGAAAGAGCAAAAATTTCTGAATATACTATGTCCATATTTGTTGTAAGACCATATTGCGTTTGCTGCCAGGGATTTTAAAAATGAGAATGAGCTTTAAAATCCTTAAATTGGCAATACTTTGAGAGGTTCAAATTCATTGTTTTTATCAAAATTGGCAATTTTTTCAACTTGTTGACAAAATTTGTAGCCATATTGTTTTCAAAGACATTACACCTTATTAGAACCATGTAGCACTAAAAGAAAAATATTAGTGTTGCCAATTTGAAGAACGAAATGTGATCAATTTAGCCCTTACATAATTCCTGTCCTGAAAGGATTAAAGGGGGTGCGCAGGATGGTTGCACCCCCCCCCCCCCCCCCCCTTAAATATGATAGTGGCTTTTGATAGGTGAGCTAACAATTCCTTATTGCTTGCTTGAATTGTTTAAAACTTTACTTGCTGTATGGGGGCTCTGTAATACAAAAGTCCATAATATTTGCTATCTGTAAAGAACAGAAAACAGAACATGTTGTTAATACAATTTACATTTTTAAACATGTATTTTCTTGAATGCTTGCAAAATAAGTAAGAATATTAGAATATGTTCTGGATTAAAATAGCACAATTACTAATAGATCATTTGACTTTTGAAAAGGGATGTGAAATTTCAGTAAGCTGGTTTTCCGAAATGACCTTTCTTTAGACGTACACCAGGACACGTAGGCATACATATACATGTACATGTACCTGTGAGCATACACATCAGTGTATGGAAGAGCTGTACATTTAGAAATGACTTCCCTCACTTTCTAAAATTAGAATGACCTAAAAAAATACACATGTAGGATAAGTTTGCTCCTGTATGTATGTTATCCTGGAAAACTGCATTTTTTTGTTTGTGATTTGTGCATGGATCCAGGAACTGCTAGGTCTCTTTTTATGTATTTATTTATCATGGTAGTAATGTGCATGTGACTGTCTGTTGGTATTCAGTTTGAGATCCTGGTATGAGTAGCGTATAGGAAGTACATGTAGCTCCTGTACTTTGCATTTTAAGGGCTTGATGGAGAATTTAAGCAGTTGGCTCAAGAATGGATCACTTGCAAAGACATTTTAATAGGGAAGATGTCACGGTCACTTGACCTGAAATTGAACAGATTACTCTTTAAGATGATAATGATGATGAGTTTGCAGGATTTCTAGTTTTCTATCGCGTACAGGAAAAACAGAATCATACAAAGTCAAATTTGATGACTGGGTAAGTGCTGGGGAACCATTCTTCTTGCCCACTCACCCAAACAATACCCAGTTCGCTTACTCACTGGGTAGATGCTGTTGAATCACAATAGCCAAATTTGTTTGGGCTAAAAATAGCACACCTGTAAACTTCATAAATGGTGCAATTCAATTTTTATTTTTCCATTATTTATCTTTTTGTATAAAATAAACCGTTACGTATGTACTTCGTACTTAGTACAAATTAAATGTGACGCTTGGTGGATGGAAAAGTCAAATTATTTTGGGTTTATTTGTTCACTGATTCCTGCTGCCGTCACATGTTTTTTTACTTCGTACAGATATAAATATATCTGACACTAAGTAGTTTGGAACCACTCATCAACTGATACATGTAAGCCTCTTGACTATAAAGACCAGTCAGATATTAAAATGGATTACATGTAAATGATAAACACATTGTGCGGAAGGTTGTGCACTGCAAAGAACTACGTCTTTCGTGATCAGTTTGTCAAGATTGTGGGTGTTTATAGGCCAAACTAGAGATTGTTTTCAGACTACATTCTGAATCCTTCCAAGATTGAATGAGGTACATGACATATGATCTTTGTTGACTGAATTCAGGGTATTCAACTGTGACTTCTGCCCTTGTTGGTCAGTTTTCTTTGGACCATTGTAATGAAGAAGGATGCACTGTTGCCTGTGCAGACTTTGCAGGTAGGCTCAAAATGAATTTCTGTGCATTTAATCAAGTATTTTAAATTTGTAATCGAAAACCAATAAGAAGTACTTGTTACATGTAGAATGATTTTCTGGACCATTGATACATGGACAGTAGCCTAATCAAGTTTTCTGCTTGGAACATGTTCTGGTAAATTAATTATCCATAGTCTCAAAAGCAGGGCCTACATGTACATGTACATGAGAGTCTAAGAAACAGGTTGTCAGTCAGATTATTGATGCTATATATACATGTAAATACATTTTGTTATCAATTGTTTGCGTGTTGTTGTGTGTTATGTACATGTGAATGTATGTAAGACATCGCTAAATGCAATTTCTGTGCAAGTACCAAATGAGAGATTGCATTTCTAACTTCCTAAATAATTTATAAATTCAATTATTCATTTTCTTATTACTGATTCATTGTTTCCTACTACATACATGTACATGTACATGTAGTCTCTGTAAATTGAAATTGTTTATAAATGGATAAAATTGATATTTATAAATGGATAAAAGGATGTGCTGTACGGTGCATTACTATACATGCAAGTGGTTAGACTGAGACTACATTGGTAGAAGCTTAATCGGCCTTCATTTGATGTGCTTAGTCATGTGACACGCCAATCTGTGTCATCTTATCCAATAGGTCGAAACTCGCTTGAGGTAGTGTATTAATGAAGAAAATGCTTCAATATTTTCTGATTCATTCGTCATATATTGCATCAGAATTTTCTTGGAAAAAGACCTGACTAACCAATAGATTTTTCTATGAAAAATTGATATTGATGAAGTAAAATTTAATAATCCCACTCAGAATGATATGATTGGCTACATGGTCATGTTTTTTTCCCCAAGAAACGTAATAGGCTATTGGCAAACTGGATTTGGCCTTGGACGTAAAACAGGTTTTCTTTGATAAACCGGTATAGATGTACATGTACTCATGTATGTTGTACATCATGTTGCCAGTTGCCAAATTACATTACCGCATTAACTTGGGGATCGCATGGGTGTAGTGTTGGTGCATTTATGTTAAGTAGGCAGCCTATGCCACGCACCAACAGAGGCTTTTGATAAGCGGTCGACTGTGGGTTCGTTTTATTTTTACTTTTAAAGATACAATTAGCTTTTTTCTATCTTTTTCTTCCTCAACAAGCCTGCGACAAGCACGCATATTACCCGACCGTGTAAACAGAAGGACTGTCATACACGACGATGTACACATGTATGTGTGCAAATGTACATGTAGTCTACATCACATTTTTGCATGACAGTAACATTGGTTGTACTACAATGGACTGCTTTGTGTTAATAGCTGCATACCGCGCTTTCTGCAAGAACGGCTCACCCGTCCACTGGCTTCTCCCTCGTCCACTAGTCAGATCGAGAACGCGTCAACCATGGTTTTGCCGTCTTCTCTAAAACGTGAACCTCACTTCACCCATTGTTAGCTTCATGTTTCACCTACTTTGTATGCAGTCAACACAAAGCAGTCCATTGTCGCTGGGAGGATCTAGGATGGCGTTCTAGTGGACACATCCAAAAACTCCTTAGTGTCATGAGTGGAAATGGTTACAGTCTATAACACGTACATGTACATGTACATGTATGCAATGTTCTTGATGTATACATAGCAAAAGCCACAATGACACTAGAATGTCACTCTTTGTTATGGCGTCGGAACTGATAACGACAGTGATTGAAATACACATACTCGCAATACTTGTACGCTTGTGTACATCTTACTACTATACAATAAAAGAAAATCTTCAGAGGGGGGGGGGGGCTCACAATGGAACATGAATTTGAATGCCAGCGAGATGAATATGTTGCCAGTTCCCTCGCACAGATTTTTCCATGCCATTTTGGAAGTGTTGTAGCAGTAAATCTTTGATGCTGCATTTAGACTCCATATGCCTGTACATGTATACTGTCTATTCAGAAATCGGAAGTACAGTGTACGTACTAACGTGCATGTAGCTGACTTCCATTAATAGCATGCAAGCACAGCCCCTAATTTGACACTTGTTTAGAATACACGTACCATGGACCCTACCATAAAATTGTCTTGAGTGAAGCCTGACCCAATTTTTTACTATGTACAGCTACAGCATACAATACTGGGCATTTCCATAGTGTCTTAGTTATGACCCTAAGTGTTATGACAGACAAGAGATTGTGCACACAAACAAAGTTTTTATCCCCTGCATGTAGCTCATATGGATTGCACTTGGTATGTTGGGTCTACTCAATGGGGGTGGAACTATTTTGAAAGGATGCAGACCAGTTATGAGGTACATGTGTAATTTGAAAAGTGAGTGGGCGAAAAATGATGCCAGTCATTAAACAAAGTTCTGCCTGAAGTTTGCGTATGGGTGGGGGTGCCAAAACTCCTCATTTGAAAAGTTTGGTGAGCCATACATTGTGGTACATGTACATTGCAGCCCTGCCCGCCCCCTCACCTCCTCCTGCCCCCTCACCCCCTCCTTCTAAATTGTGTCTTTTGTATTCCCAAGGCAAACGAGCCGACCTAGGGTAGACACACACACATGACAACGCACAAGAGTGCGTCCTTTGGTAATAGGGGAATCCCGGAAAATGCATGTCGGGTCATGCCTTGTAATCTATTACAATTTCTGTCCGTCCACTCTGTTCGTCCGTGGATAAATTAATCAATAGTCATTTTCTTGGCACCTGGATAAACCTTTGATTGAAAACAATCCTAAAATTTAGAGCAAGCTTGCACGAAGAATGAAAATATAAAGTTGGGATTTTGCAATGCATTTAATGAGCAGTGAGGTGGAACTCATTATTAAAGTGTTTCCATTCTCGGTTTCGTATAGTTATCTTTTAAGTACTGGCCAAACGAGGTCAAGGTTTTAATGCCTGCACAAACATCAAGACTCCAGTTATGAATAGAACTTTTAATTTATGTACGATGTACTTACACTGGGTCAAGAATTACTTTTAATGAATATCTGTGTACATGCAGTATTAGTGTAATTACCATGCATGGTTTATATGTACATGTGCGTATGTGTCTATGATAAGTAACTAGGAGGCCTGCGGGTTTCACACTATTGTAAAGAGCAAATGGAGTCCTGGTAAAGGTGACAAATCATTTGTGAGCTTTCTCATTCTTTGTAAGTCTGGAAGTACATGTATATCATAGAAGAAATGTCCCTTGAGAAGGTGTGCTCTTCAAATGCCCTAATGTCCAAAATATAAGGAGAAATAGCTGTTCAAAAGTTTGGACAAAACATTCTTGTCACATGTTTGTGTGGGGACACTCATTTTCCGAAGGTTCATGATTCCAAAGGTTCATCATTCCGAAGGTTTGTAATTCCGAAAAAGATATAGGTCTCGTAATTCCAAGAATGAAAAGGGTTCATAATTCCAAAACAAAATATGGTTCATAATTCCAAAAATGCGATAGAGTCACTACGAACCTTCGGAAATACAAACCCTATTTCATTTTCAGAATTATGAACCCTTTTTCATTTTTGGAATTACAAACCCTATTTCATTTTCGGAATTAGGAACCCTCTATTTCAATTTCGGAATTATGAACCCATTTTCCTTTTCGGAATTATGATCCTTCGGAATTACGAACCCTCAGAGTAATAAAACTTCGGAATTATGAACCATCGGAAAAACGACATGTGACCGTTGTGTGTAGTCGCATAACTATGTGCAGTGCGTGTGACTTTATACAGCAAGATGGAATTAGTTTTTTGTCATATTGATGATTCTGAACCCCACATTATTCACTAATTCTATGACATGTACTTCATAATCAACCTTTCCCAATTGCTTCCAGATAGTTTCTTTCACAATGTACACCTGTAATTGCCCGACCAGAACTTAACTTAATCTTTGTGTTTTTTTAATCCTTGCTTGGGATTTCCCATTTCCATGGACATTGCACTAATACTACGTTCAAATGAATATTCTCAACACTTCTTTGGTTTTTTAAAAGATAAACTGGTGAAATATCTTTGATTATGAAGAATCCTGTATGGCCTGGGAGTTCCTACTTTAACCACAGAGCAAACCACACGAAACTTAATGAAAATTACCGTAGCTGTTAGTGCTTGTGCAATCCATATTTTGCACATGTACTTGCACGGTAGAAATAATATGGCATCGGGAGAGAGAAAAATACCCAAGCGGAAAGAGCAATTTCGTACTGGAGATTGAAATAGAGCTCTGCTCAGACATTTGTTGAAAGATATAAAAATGCTGAAATTAGCCACGAGGAGCAATCCAATACACCACGTGTATGTGTACATGAATGAAGCTTTGATTATAAAGAGATTTTTTTTTTTTTTACAAAGACTTAAAAACAGCAAGGAGTTATTTCTCCTTGATCATATAGGAATTTGAAATTTTTAGCTTTTTAAAAAAATTGGCAGCCAAATGGCAGCACTCAGTTTTCCACAGATGAATCACTTATCGATTTCTACCGTATTAACCAAAAAATATGTTGGAAGAGGAAATTGTGTAAAACAAAGGAACCAATCCAAATCAGGAAAGCTACTGTTGTCAGATTTATTCCGCAATTTGCTCGTTTGTATGGGATTTTTTTTCCCCCGCAAGCTATTTTTCTTTTTTAAAACTTAAGTTCAAGTTGAGACAAGTAGATGACACCTAAGCCACATATGGCATACGATCGACAAGATGTGGAGATTCATGTCCAGGGCACTTTGCTTTAAATCATGCCCGCCTGCAAAAAATCCCCTTTCAAATGCTGATGCTTCCTGTACATGTTTTGGCAACAGCTCAGTCAGGTATATATATATGTGATAACTCGTTGGGCATATCCAGTATAGTAATTGGGATGCTGTAGGAAGCCAGCCCTGTACAAAGGTCATGTGTATGGAGATTAAGCATTGGGGCATGGATTTGAATTGGGACTAGGATCTGGTGGTATAAATAGGAGTGAGCAAATGGTGTCTTGGCCAGTATTCTGTTGGTAGGCCAGTGAGCGAGAACGTAAACATTGATTTCCTGGGTGTCAGAGCTCTTGGATATAATATCTGGATGATATTAGCTGCAGACAAGTCATATTGTTGTCTACATATTTTGCTAGCTTTCTTGCATAGGGTCAATCTTTGCAGTTTACAAGGTAACTTTTTCTTTCTTTTTTTATGCCTCCTATTTCTGTACCTTCTTTTTTTTTCTCTCTCTCTTCTCTCTTACTCTCTCTCTTTCCCTCTCTCTTTTTCCCTCTCTCTTTTTCTTTCCCTCCCTGTCTCTCTCTGTCTCCCTCTCTCTCTCTCTCTGTCTCTCCCTCTCTCTCTGTCTCACTGTCTCTCTCTCTCGGTCTCTCTGTCTCTCTGTCTCTTTCCTTACACTGGTATTGTTTCCTTCTTTCTCTTTTTACTCCAACCCCCCCCCCCCCCCCAAAAAAAAAAAAAAAAAAAAAATACCTACATGCATTGCATGTAGAGATTTGATTGACTGATATCCCAAATTGCACAATTTTATTTTGTGATTTATTATAGTGTTTCAGCATGTTTTGCCCATTGCCGTTTCCATGTTTGTTCTGCTGTTTACTTGGTGACATTTACGTGGTAGGCAGATTGATAACTGCAATTTATTTCGCTTTCTCAAGGAAGAATGCAGTCTGGAATCAAACGGTGCTACATGTATGTTTTCAAAACCAGAGAGTGAATAATATAGTGATTAGTTCCTGCGTGTGATCTACAGATTCGTAAGCTAGTCTGAAGATACAGACTCAAATGTAAAGGTGTCATGGTTTCTCTGTGTCATACCCTGTTGGCATGTCATTTTCTTCAGTCTTTTTATGTAAGATTGAACTACATGTATACATGTGGCCCTCTTGCAATGCAGAACTCGGGAGATACATGTGTGGTTGTGTCTTTGTGTACATCGATTAGTCAGTAAAGAGCAAAGAGTGTCAACATACAGACTTTTTAATGTGTACATTAATTTGTACACGTGACTCCCGAAACAATCGCACATTAATTATTTGACACTGACTATTAAAGTGAAACTGACCTGCAGCTGAGACTGGTCGCATCCACCACCCACACAAATCCTATTTCAAGTCGGACGCAGCAACTAGTACGTAACAGGCTGCCTTGTGGTTACAAAACCTTCTGCAGTAAACAAACTGAAATACAAAGCTACACATACTTGTAGTTGTAAAACTAAAAGCATTCTTGCGTTGCCCCTGGTAATGCTATTTACTGTTTTGTTTATTGGCTTGGAATTCCATAAAATGCATGATTGCTCCTGGACTACCATCATTTGCCTATCTCGGTCAAATAGGAATGTTGCTGAACTGTCGTTCGTAGTGCAAGGAATGTTTTGATTCATCTCACATGAATTTGTATGTGTGGGACTTGACTATTTGAAAGGCAAGTGTCATTCCGTTTGCCTGGTTCACCACCGAATCCTGGTTTGCATAAGTTCTGTCAGCAGTTTATCTCAAATCGGTTCCTGAAATTGTTCAGATCTTTACCTCACGCAGGCCTGAATTAACATTAACCTGTAACCTAGACAGTGTACAGAATGTGGGCCTATGCTTTCACTGTGTGGTTTTGCAATCGCTAGAGTGTACTTCCTTTTCCTATTCTATGCATTGTGCTATATGTATTCTAAATTTAAAATTCTTTATTTACATTGTATTTATAGTAATTGTTTGTCTCTTGTTGCTTTCCTGTACAGGAATATATCCTCTCTGTGTGTTCAGACAGAAGAATTGAAGAAGATTACGCTCTGCAGACCCTCGACATGCTGGACGGACGCATCCCACAGCTGGAGTACCACTCTGGCGCTGTGATCGAACGGCTTCCAGGAGACAAGCTGCGGATACAGGGCAGCGATGAGAACATTGTGAGGGCACAGTCCCTGATATCGATGAAGACGAACAGGGAAGCTCACCAGGGCTATGAGAACGGTGCAATAAATGTGAGGAGGGAACCCTCAAGGACAATCACTGCCAGTTCAAGGACAGACTTTAGCGATTCCAGTCACTCCATGCCAGAGGATGGAGGCCCTGAAAGGGCAAGACTGGTTGAGAACGGGAGCCCCCGAATGGCCCCGAGGGAGGAACTGCAAAACAAAGCTGTACCATCTTCCACATCGACATCATCGGCCTCGACGTCCTCGTTGAAATCGAACTCTCAGAACAAGCATGAGGACATAATCGCCCTCATGCTAAAGCTGGGCTACTCCCGTCAAATCGTAGAGCAAGTCCTGCTGCAGATCGGTGACCAGGCCTCCAGTGACGAGGTCCTGCGGATGCTGGTTAATCTTGGGTCGCCAAAGATCACAGAGGATGGCAGCAGTGATGTGAAGGAAGCAGATGGGGGATCGGGACGAAAGGATTTCAGCGATGGAGTTGAGGAGCTGGAGGAAACAGATGCAGATCCCTACAGGCCAATCATCATCGATGGCAGTAATGTTGCCATGAGGTATGCTCCCACTCTACTTATTCTCGGATACATATTGTCATATGATCTTCCATGGGTGGGAAATAAGAGACAGGGTTAGGATGGCCACTTAATTAATAACAATGCATGATGGATCCTGGGGAGTGTTTCATAAAGCTGTTTGTAAAGATAAGCATGACTTAACGAACGACTTGAATACGAAGTGCCAGATAGGATGCCCAAAGTTTTTCCTGATATTTTATCAAACTGTCACTGTATTTCCAGTAACCTCAATTAAATTATGGCAAAAAATATTCTTTGCAGTAAAAATGTTTGTTATAATATTAGAGAATGTTAATCTACATCTACACAGTTCAGCTAGCTTGGTCTCTGTGAAGTTTAAGAAAAAAATTAAAAATTCTAGGCTAAACCAATATTAAAACCAGTGTCCCCTTTTTATTTGTAGAATTTCAGCCAACGGAATCTGTGTTACAAGATCTCATAAATTTGTGAACATTGTAGATACAGCTGTTTTTGGAATAGCAGTTCAAATCTCAAAATTTGCTTTACCTTTTCTTGTGGGTAGCTATGGGAACTCCAACATCTTTGACTGCCAGGGCATCCATACAGTTGTCATGTGGTTTCTTAGGAGGGGACACAAGATCATCTATGTCTTTGTACCGAGTTGGCGGAAGGAACAGTCCAAACCGGAAACGCCCATCAAAGGTAAGGGGATGCCCTCAAAAAAAATTCAATCCTTTCAAACTCAGCATGAACAGGAAGCAAGGATGAAATATTAGACGACTTTTAGGATGAGTTCATGTTTGTATTTTCCAAGTGGTTTGATAAATATGTTGATAATCATGCGTGTGAATGTGAATGTGCTCAAAAAGTGTAAAGTGCCTGTAAATCTTTGGTATCGTTTTACAGTTTGTTTGAATATCAACAGATTTCTACAAAAATAAACTTTTAATGTATATCAAATGCGATCTGAAGTTGTGTATTTGTGCCCCTATATTTTTTAGTGTTATATTTTCATGTCACAAATTATACGTGTAGGTACTTGTACATGTAGGTAAAAATGTACTGTATATAATGTGCATTGGTTTTAGCACTTTGGTATATTCGGTGTGGAATATGAGGTAATGCACCATTTACAGATTATTATCCCTGACTAATTTGTGCCATATTGTGGATTTATCACATTGGAATTTGTATCAATTGGACATTTATTGCATTTTTTGAACAACTGTTGATGATTAAGATTGTGAGTCAGTTCAGCGTGCATTCAGTTGTGTTTACACCCAGTTTGTCATAAGGTTCCCATGTTTACAAATCCTGACTGTACAGAGACTAGGCACGGCTTCAGCGGACAATAGGCATTGTTGTATTGATCTGTACTGTGTAGGAGTGTACACAATAGACAGTACACTCTCTTCCTGGCTGGGTTATTTTTAGTTGGTAATTCCCCTAATTTGGAAAGGGGTACTTTTGTGGGAGGGGAGAGGGAAAGGCTGCTTTCATGAGCAGCTTTGCTACATACATGTAGATAATACCAGAATTTCAAATTTGCTGTACTGGACAATGCAGGTCTTTTCATTGTCTGAAACACCACATGTAGTTACCTATAAAAAGAAATACAAACTCGTGTGGATTAAGGTTGTATCTAACATATCTACATTTTTTTTTACATGTTAAAGATGGTACTATTTTCATTTCTCTAGTAAAAATCTAGTTAAGTTATGCATAAAGTAAACCTGGACTGCTTAGGAGTTAGGAAACATCACAGCTTCATGATGATATTAATGTTATAGGCATTTGTTTATATTTTTTAATGTTCCAAACACTTGATTAGTAAATACTACATATACTTTTCTGTATGTACATTTAGTGCCTTATAATAGTTGGGTACCCAAAAGAGAATTTTTTTAATGTGGTTTCCTTTTCACTCATTTCAACGTTTGCTAGGAGCGTTAAGGCATCCTTATTAGTCTAATAATCCTGATACGTTTGATCTACGTACATGTACATGTTGATAAGGAACAACTTCAAAGATCTCTGAAGCTTCGGGATATGCGATTGTAACGTGAAACGATACATCCTTGATAAAACATAACATTTCCTTTTGCCATGAGTCATTCTGAGTCATACATGTAAATGACTTAATCCATGATGATATTTGTCTTTATATTTGGTGATTGATGGAAGTAACATTTACAAGACAAAAGATAGACGAATCCTTGAGGAAGCGATATGGCCAACGTCATGGGAGGTAGATCTCTTGTCTTTCCTTGTCTTGAACTAACAATAGAAGCAGGAAAGATCTTAAAGTAATACATGTATATCACTGTAGCTTTTGAGTACTTTGGGGGCAAGAAACTGTTGTGCATGGTAAAGTCTTTGCTGTGATAAATTTGATTTAATTAATATTTTATAGCATAAAACCTTGTGGCAATTTACGGCAGTCACAAAAGTTTCTGGTCTGGCAGTGCTAACCATTGACATAGATTGATGGTAATGACATGGTGAAGCGACTTGATCATGCAGTAAATAAGAATTTTCATCTACATGTACATGTATACATTCATTTGGGGGTGCATGAGAAAAATTATTTTTAAAAGTCTTGCTGGAAAGCATATTGGTCTACACTGAAAAAAAAAACCCAACACATATCTACCTGTGTGGGACTACATTTGCGTTATGGACTGGGCTTTGGTTTTCTCTGATCGCAAACTGTTTATTTGCTCATTGCTATTTCACAAATGTGGAAGATATTGTTCATTGAAATACCTCGTAACATTGGTGGAAATTTTGTTGAATGCTCTTGAAATTAATTGTCAGCAATTGCCAGTACTTAAGAAACCTTTAACAGCACCGGGGGATGCTTTTACAAAAAGTGAGCAAACTTGGTATATCCTGATCATTAATACAGGCATTTCTTTCAAGGTTTCATTCTTCCCTCATAGAAATAAAAGTCACTGTTATATCCTGCCGCAAAAACAAGAATCTTAGGTTAAGGAAATCCACTTTTCAATGTTATAAATGCAGACATTATCCAAGAAATATGAATGCTTGTACCAGATACTCGTATGTGGATTTCTTTTATTAAAATAAAGATTCAAACACTTTAGTGTACTAATAGAGATAAATCCATGAAATTTAAAGGAAATTTATTTCCTTTACATTTTCGTGGTATAAAGAAGGAAAAATACGCTTTGTGGTCTATTTCTATTTAGATACCGTTAGATAGCTGGGGTAATAGACAGGAAGATCCAAAATCTTGCGGAACCACAATGATATGAAATAAACTAATAAAGACACTATCTTTGAGGGATTCTAAGTAATCTCCTTTTAACTGTTTCAGGTGAATTCACACTTTTATTGTCTGATTTTCATGGAATTCTTAGAAGTGGTTTTGTAAATAACGGGAATGACACAGCACTATCTTTTTGTGCATTGATCAAATGACTTATACATACACGTTTATATGGTCACAATGTATTAATATCATTAATGTCATTGACTTATATTTTTTTTCTTTATTGTTTACAGATCAAGAAATCTTAATGGAGCTAGAAAAATCCAAGATTCTGGTCTGGACACCCTCACGGAGGGTCAAAGGTCGGCGGATGGTGTGCTACGATGACCGCTACATCCTCAATCTGGCACATGAGCTTGATGGGATTGTCGTCTCTAACGACACCTTCAGAGACCTCTGCGCGGAGAAGCAAGAGCACCGAAAAGTGGTGGAGGAGCGGCTCCTGATGTACTCGTTTGCCGGTGACAAGTAAGTCTTACATGTATATCGAGTGTTCTGTGCATTGATAATACTGAAATCATGCAGTGCTTAACGCCTACTGTGCCATTGTGCCCAGTGGCCACACAGAGAGTTAATATAGTTGTCTATATGCACTTTATAGGGCGCTGACTCTCGTAGGACATACTGGATGTCTTTTTTTCCACATATTTCATAAAAAAATGAAGCATCTTTTGATAGGACCATTGAATAATGATGCTTTCTGGTATCACCACCTATAGACATAGTCATAGTAAGAGATTTTTCATTCATGGATGATATCATATGTTGTACGGGACGCTCTGCACGGAATCACCCTTTACAGACGTTATTACCCGTCATGGGATACAATTGCACCCGATATGTACACCATCTTCTTGGAGATGAATTGCTATGGTATTATATCACTTTACTTTGTCTACACGTACACTGTATAACTTTCAATATTTTACATTATCTTAAAAGTATTGGAAGACAAGTCATAGAGTTCTGAATAGTAATTCTCTCATCTTGTACAGTCACTGGAAAAAAAAGAGGAAGTTTACACCCCAATGAAACAAACGTTTTTTGGGAGTGGTTGAGGCAGGCAGATTATGACTATACATCTATGCATCATCGTCATAAAATTTGTGAATGCTACCTACCTCTATTATTGTCCAGGAGGCCTCCCATCTAAATTCTGTACACATATATATCTTTCAGTACCGATTCTCGGGTGTTTATTTTTGTTTTGGTTCCTGAACGACGGACAAGAAAACTAAAGAGAAATTCAAAGTCAGGGTCCCTAGTGCATTCTTTGACTTCAAGGTTTGTTTCGGTGAAAGAGGAAGTGGAAGGTGTTTTCAAGACCAATGGGATGGGTGGTATTGTTTGAATATTGATTCAGTTGATTCAGTCACCTCGGTCTTTATCAGTCTTTATCAATCGATTGAAGTATTTGCAAGTCATTACACATCAAGACATTCTTATGTATAGTGTAGCCTATATGGTTTATTATGTTCAACATGGCTCGTGGGAAATGAAAATACAAATTGGAATAGTTGGATGTTTCACTCACCCAGTGGGATTAGCAACCATTGTCACTATTGTTGGAATTCTTTTCATTGGTTTTTGCATTGTGTGACTAATGAGAATAATATTACCCACAAAGGTATTTCCAAGGAAGTGGAACATTTCCTATTTCATATTAAACCTTTGTTTCCCCATGCTCAGATTGAAAGCTGAGACCCTCCTACATTTCTCCTTGTGCTGGCATCCCACTTTCTCTGATCTCTCTCCCTTTCTCTCTTTCTCTCTCCTGTAATTTCGCAGTCTTTCTCTTTCTTTAATGCTATCTCTTCTCTTCCCCTCTCGATCTCTCCCTTCCCATCTATTACACTGTATATCTGCATACATAAAAACTACGAAATCACACAATGTCAGTTGAGAAGGATATTTCAAATCCTCTTTTTGACTTTAATGTTATATGACAACAGACCCTGGCAGAGTCTTGAAAGATAGGTACTTTGTTAGTCACAAACCCCCCACGATGATGCTTTAATGAAAGCCTGCATTGTACAGATCTACACAATGTACTTGTATCGATGATATGAGATTTCTTTTCTTGGTTTCATGGGTCTGTACCCTGAAGTCGGAAGCAATTATCATTTAAGAAGAATGAATGGCCACTTGAACTTTGGGCCTAGATATACACAGAAACCTTGGACTTCCTCATCTGTACTATGTGCAGTGGTGTCTCCATGTATTACTGTAAAAGCTGATATTTTTTGCGTACAAATATTTCCGCGAATGGCAGGGTCTCAGACAATGTCACAAGTTGTTGTTTTCGCGGTTTGCCAAATGACCAAATGTCATATTAGGTTTATATTATGTTTTTGGAATAGCTGTTTTACAGTACAGTATTGGAATATAGTGAAACATTAGGCTTTAATTATTGTGATATGAGGTAGATCTACATGTTTCGTATTCTCTGGGGCTATGCGCGCGCTCTATATATAGGCTTCACTTTTTCACGGCGCAAATTAGTGCAGTCATCAGCAAGTGGCGATATTTTCGTGAGATGTTAAATTCGCGTCCCAACATCAACTCGCGAAATTCACAAAAATTAGACCCTCCATAAATAACAGCTTGTACAGTAAAACATTGTTTAATATATTTTCTTCAATTTTTGTACATTCTGTGTGCCCTCCTCTCTCTTTCCCTCTTTCTCTCTCTGGCTTTCTCTCTGTCTTTTACTCTTTATCTTTCAGTCGTCTTTGTACATGTATGTATTATACTCTTGTTTCATATGTCTCTCTCTCTCTGTTTCTTTCTTATTATGGTTATTTTGGGGTCAATTTTATGTTCTTACATTCTTAGATTGTAAGCTAATTTATAGTCTGTTTGTTCTCGAAATGAAGGTCTACATGTATCTATATCTCTTTCTTGCATTGAAACTTAACAAGCAGGTTGTACAATATTCAAGTGTTCTGAATTAGAGTCTGTTTATCTAGTCTACAGTTCTCGCAAGGCTCAAAGTCCGCTTGTGAAAGGTCTCCGAATGGGCCTGCATAGTCTGCATTATAGACCTTTATCTCTCAAATCACAATGAAGCATTTGTTAAAGGATACATTTATGTGCATGATATTAGACTACGCTCTTTTATTAGAAGATATAAAGTAAACTGGATCAAGCAGGGTGTACATACACATCTTCCCCCTAGCTTGCCCCCAGCCATAGGGTGATAGGTATTAGCCAAGACTACCATCCACATCCTTTTAAGGTCTGCACAAGCAAGATATGAACAGACCGTTTGCTTGGGGGGAAAGTCCCTCATTGATCAATCCATACCCTATCCGTGCCTAGAGTTCCCATAGGAGAGCAAGGCAGTGCAGTGGCAGGCAAAAAAAGTGACCAAACGGATCTGTGACACAAAGTCAGTGCACCCTGCAATTTACTTGACCTGTACATTGTACATGTACAAATGTATA